>CM042162.1:89942254-89954754 GCA_023376005.1 Doryteuthis pealeii
AAATCATCCGATATTTAACATCATTAGAAAACAGCTGATATTTGAAAATTCCAATATTAAATTTAACTTAATGATCACGTAGACAATGACAAAAGAAAGTTATAAAAAGGCCCATAAAACTGAAAAACAGGAGTTGGAGGTTACGCTCTCCCCAACTCGACAGAGTGGGAGCGTACGTTCTCCCCAACTCGACACAATGGAGAGAGGACGCTGCCCGAAAACATAAAATACGACTCAAAAGGTCCGTCTATTTTTTCCTTTCATATTTTCTCTCTTTTCTATTCAATACGACACAAGTTTCAATCACAGACATTGTTTTGTCAAAACTCGGATCTTCTTCAAACCAACACACACCAAGCAAACACGGTCCCTACAGTATCTAACATGACGGACTAGGACATCATGATGAGTGAGTTCGAACCCCCTCATGCTATTACGTTCACTTTATGACGAATACCGTTGGGAAAGGTATGAACACTGCTATAGCTTAAAAAAAGAGCTTAAATTAAACAGTCTATGCCCTTTTTCATTAGTGAGAGACCAGGGAGATTTTTTTGCGCCTGGTGTGGGGTGCCACAACTACCATCAGCTCCCCCACTTTACCTCACAGATCCATGCAGTGCAACTCATGCATTGAGTTCATGAGGGTCGGTATCGAACACGGAACCTTAACCTTGTGGTTCCGAGGATCATCTCTTCATTCGCGAATTGCAAGCTACCTCCAGCTGGGATCGAAACTCGACCGATTTTTCATGCCAGAGTATCTAACCACCGGGCTATCAGCACTAGCAGAAGAACATTGAAACTTCACTATTAGATGCAGTTTAACGTCATATGCAGGACACTAATACCCTCCGTCACTGCCTTCTAGCACATATATGATACCCATCTCTGGGTTAAATAGAAAAACATGAGTTTATAAACAAAATTGTATTATCCATTAAGAATTCATTTATTTAAAAACTTTATCGGCATTAAGTGACCCACTGAGGTTGATATGCCGTAAAACAAAACCAAAGCAAACATATGATAAAACGGGTTGGGATTTTGCCATAGGTTTAATAGAGTTGGGACAATCATATAGGCTCTAGGGCTTGACGTGACCAGCCGACTGATCGGAAGGGGTCTCTCCGGCTGCCCATCAAGCCTAGTAAGGACCCAAGTGGCGTGTTTCAATGAACTGCTCATTGATCTGGGTTCCTGTCCATAATCTTCATGGGTTGCTACCCACAACCAAGAGGTGGCTCCACTGGGAGAATTGCACTCTTCTGCAGAGACCCAGTCAGTGTATTCTACTGTCCCGGTAGACTCGGTGATGCACATGTTTGTTTGCGTATGTGTATGTATATAGGTGTGTGTGTCTATGATATGTGGTCAGAGAGAAACGTCCACAATGCAAGAGATAAAACAGAACCCTTTACATATTTTATACAAAAACTGCTCTACTTTGAATAGACACAGATGCAATGAATTGACTCAGATTGGTAGATAAATATGTATAGACTGAGATAGATAGATGGAAATAGACCGAGGTAGATAGATAGATAGATAGATAGATAGGAACATACAGACATAGATAGATAGATATGAATAGACTGGGATGGGTAGAATGATAGATAGATTGATATGAATACACTAAGATAGATAGATAGATAGATAGATGTCAAATGGCTGAAATAGATAGATAGATAGATAGATAGATAGATAGATAGATATACAGACTGACAGATAGATAGATATCAAGCGGCCGATAGAGCTAGATATGTAGATAGGTATAAAAAAAAAAGACTAATATAACACACGCACACACACACACACACAAACACATATCTATATAAACACACATACACAGACACACAGACACACACACACACACATATATATAATATATATATATATATTATATATATATATATATATAGAGAGAGAGAGAGAGAGAGAGAGAGACTGATAGATATCAAACGGCTAAGATAGATAGATAGATAGATGCAAGATACATACATACATACATACATACAAAATGTTTAACACGAATGCAGACTCCTCAAAATCACCCAGTTCCAAATTGGAAAACGCTTATTCTACAGATAGATAGATGGATAGATAGATGGATAGATAATGAAATGCTTAACACAAAATCCTCTGATTTTAATGAAATGTCTGCTTGGATGATTTAATTAAAAGATATTTTTGATCGATTCGAGATATTTTTTTTCTTCTCTTATTCCAAACTTAGACGAACGAAATCTGATGTGCAAACGGTATTGAATTCACTTTTATCTTTCTCGTTGAATTGAAAATCGAAGTGATCAATTATCTATTAATTTACCGGTAATCAGAAAAGTTAAATCTCACCTGGGAGACTGGCAGAAAATACCTAGTTCTAATTGGCGCTCAATTCTTTCTCGTTTCGCGCGCATATCGGGAATCGAAGTGACAGTACTACTGGTACTGCTACTGCTACTGCCCCCCCCCCGAAAAAAAAAAGAACTGCGGTTTCTGCTACAGTATTACTCCTTCCGGGGGGTGGGGTCAAAGTTTAGGTACCGGACATGTATACCAAAAAAAGGGGGGGGGGCTTTATAAAAAAAAAGTCGTGATATTATGAAAAGTACCTGGTACCTATTACTTAAGCATAACATTTATTATCTACATGTATATCTGATATTGTCGTCGGGGCGGCCTAATGTCAGTATCAGCCAATCAGCTAGGGAGTCTATCCCCTTTTCAATAGCGCTAGACCAAGGAGATTGTTTTTGCATCTGAGGTGGAGCGCCATACCTACCATCAGTTCCTTACTTTACCGCACTACCCTGTGCTACTCATAACGTACCGCACTACCCTGTGCTATTCATAACGTACCCTGTGCTACTCATTAACGCTGAGTTGGCGAGGGCCTGAATCGAACTAGCAACGTTGTGATTTCTAGCCGAACCCTCTACTAACTGAGCTAACAATTCATTTATATCATCATTATTGGCATTGCAGTCTCGGAAGACTATATAGTTCTTGTGCCCCTAAAGTTACATCATCTCCTGTGAATGTGAAGTCATATGTTTGAAAAACATTCTCGGCGACAAATGTCGCATGTGAAGGCTGTCCCTGAAGATGTTGATGTGCCGGTGCTTTATTGCCGCTGCTTTCTTCTGGAGCTCTTGGCTTCATGGTGTTGCGCCAGGGTGGCTTCACACATGAACAGTCCTCTTATTACTTAAGCATAACATTTATTATTAATTCATTTATATAACTAAATAAAATAAAATATTTTATAATCATCATCATTATTTCGTGCAAGCAGCACGGATATCCATGAAAATCTCTCGCCAACCATCCCTATCATTCATTGCCCCCAGTAGGTCCTCTGCGCGGCATCCAGTATCCATGCAGAGTTGGTTAATGTAAGTATTTGCTGGTCGGCCGCACTGGCGCTCCCATGTGCTGACTTGCACAGGTTAACATCACTTATGAGTTCGTCCTTGCTTCTTCAGCAGTGTCCAGCATGTATTGTCCTTCGCTCTCGGATGGTTTGTGAGATAGGGGGCAAGTGGCCGTACAGCTGCTTCCGTGTTGTTTCCGTGATTTGTTTAAAAACGAACGCATCATTCTTTAAAATTTATAATAAACTAGTATTATCTGCGTTATTCGAACTATTGTCCCCATCTTCATTGTTATTTGTACAACGTTTTGGCCGATATGCCCCCCGGCCTTCTTCAGGTATTTCTTGTCGGAGGGCCGGAGGGCATATCGACCGAAACGTTGTACAAATAACAATGAAGATGAGGACAATAGTCCGAATAACGCAGAAAATACTAATCATCAAGCCTCATCCCAATCATTCAGAGAAATATTATAATAAACTATTTCAATTCTTTTAATGCATGTTCCGATGTCATTGTTTCTATTAACTTTAACTTTTAACTTAACTAATCAAGTCGTTTTTTTTAAATTTAATTAAGATAGACAGCTCGTTAAACTATGGCATATGAATATCTAATAGACTGCAATGTAGTTATAAGAATAATGATTGATTAGAATAATTTTATTTATTTTGTTATTGTCAAAAAGAACTACAATGGTTAAATTACAAAAAATACAAATACTACCGGGTACCTCATTTCAGGAATACCTGATACCTCCCGCCTTTAAAGGTAGCAGGTAATTTTTTACAATATCCCAATTTTTTTTAAAAGGTAACTAAACTTTGAACTCTTTAGACTTAGTTAGGCAACTAAACTAGGAGAAGAAAAACTCTGAATTCAAACCTGGTCATAATTTATAATAAACTATTTCAATCTTTTTTAATGCATGTCCCGATGTCATTGTTTCAATTAATTTTAACTTTTAACTTATCTAATCAAGTTTTTTTTTATAATTTAATAAAGATAGACAGCTCATTCGACAGTGGCATATGAATATTTAATAGATTGCAATGGAGTTATCAAAATAATAATTGATTAGAATAATTTTATTTATTTTGTTATTGTCAAAAAACTACAATGGTTAAATTACAAAAATACTAATAGTATCATGTACTCGATTGGTTACCTCATTTCATGAATGAAGTCGCTCCTTTAGGTACTTTTTACAGTATCACAATTATTTTTTTAAGGGGGTCCACTTTTTCTCCATACATGTCCGGTACCTAAACTTTGACCCCCATTCCACCCTGATCGGACTACTGTTAACGTAATTTTATTTGTAGTGAGAAATATGTGACAAAAACTAACCTCATGTTGAAATCAGAGATTTTAATAATTGCTTTTGTATATAATGTTACATATTTGTTTTTTTTTGTTTTGTTTGTTTTGTTTTTTTGTTTTGGGTTTTTTGTTTGTTTTTTTTAACTTAACTAATCAAGTTTTTTTATAATTTAATAAAGATAGACAGCTCATTCGACAGTGGCATATGAATATCTAATAGACTGCAATTTAGTTATCAGAATTATAATTGATTAGAATATTTGTATTTAATTTTGTTAATTTCAAAAAGAAATACAATGGTTAAATTACAAAAATCCGAATAGTACCATGAACTTGCTTGGTTACCTTATTTCAGGAATTAAACCGCCTCTTTAAGAGTTACCAGATACTTTTTGCAATATTACATTCTTTTCTTTAAGAAGACCCTTTTCAGCATAAATGGTCTGTACCTAAACTTTGGTCCCTCTAATTTTAATTGGTGATAAATCCTTTCTCGTTTACGCGTTTATTGGGAATCGAAGCGAATGTCGTACTGGCACTGCTACTGCAAAGAAAGAAAAAAAAAGAAGCGCGGTTTCTGTAGCAGGTATTACTCCTTCTGCTTTCCCGGTTCCGTTACTTTCTGCGACTAGAAGTCACAGAAACTAGTGCCGCTGCTGCTGCAGCTGCTGCTATCGACGTCCAAGTCTTGGATTACTGAAAACGGCAAGATAGTGTGGGAATTCCTCACCGTTGTATACATGATATTCTTTAGTTCTTTCGCACTATCTACCGTCCCCATTCTCTCTCTCTCTCTCTCTCTCTCTCTCTCTCTCTCTCTCTCTCTCTCTCTCTCTCTCTCTCTCTCTCTCTCTCTCTCTAACACATTTTTGGGATTTTTTCTTTTTCTTTCTTTCGTTTCCTTTGTTGCCATTTCCCGGAACTTGAAAAGAGTCCGAGGAATTCCCTTTCAACCAAGGGAATATTGGCATCGATATTTAAACCCAGTGGTAAAAAAACAAAATTTGAAAAAGAAAAAAAAAAAAACAAGGAGAATTTAAAGATATTTGATTTTGCTAAAAGCATCGATACATACATACATATATATATATATATATATATATATATATATATATATATATATATTTGTTTTTGGGTTTTTTTTTTCAATTTTTTAAAAAACAAGATATGAATATTTCTGTGATGAAAATGTAACAGAAATATAACACTTCTCATTTCGAAGAATTTGTTTGTTTTGCCGTTTTTGTTTTGTTGTTATTATTATTATTATTATTATTATTATTATTATTATTATTATTTTTTCATTTTCTTTTTTTTTTTTTTTTTTTTTTTTTTTTTTTTTTTGACAAACGAGTATTTTTGACACTCAGGCGTAAGGAGAGCAAGGGCGAGAGAGTAACAGCGAGAGAGAGAGGGAACGAGAGAAATAGTAGAGAGAGAGAGAGAGGGGGGAGAGCACAGGCGATAGGGAGAGATAGAGCACGACTTAGAGACAGAAAGAGAGAGAAAGAGAGAACGAGAGAGAGAGAGTAACAGAGAGACAAGGAGCGCGCGCGACTGAGAGACAGAAAGAGAGAGAGAGAACGAGAGAGAAAAAAAATAGAGTGAGAGAGATATATAGGGAGAACGAAAGAGAGAGAGAGAGAGAGAAAGTATCAGAGAGAGGAGAGAGTAACAGAGAGAGGTAGAGCGCGAGAGATAGGGAGAGAGGGTGCGACTGAGATACAGAGAGAGAGAGAGAGAACGAGAGAGAGAGAGAGAGAGAGGGTTATGGAGAGCGAGTCATGAGCTCTCATATGTGCAAGTCTCCATGATGCATGTTCCTTCACCCATACATGTGTGACAAGCCTGGAAATTAAACAGAACACATCAACTCGACAAGCAAGCGAGGATGAGGATTTTACCGTAAATCATGCTGTCTATAAGACAAAATTGGAAAACAAAGGGGTTAGTACAGCCATTTTTTCCTTATAATAATCATCTCTCACTGTCTTTGTCCCCAGCAACCTCTCACTCTCCTTTTCCTCCCTCCCTCCTTCTCTTTCTCTCTCGCTAAGGCCTCGATTTTCATGTCCCTGTACCAGGTTAACTGTTGTAAATAAACAGTTCAGGCTTTACCACGTGGTAGAGATAGTTGCACACATTTTCCCCGGTGTTAAACGTCGGTGCCTGAAGCTAAGTAAAAGCAATGATTTCTAATGCCACGTTTAAGATAGTAAGGCGCTACACAATCTTTCGATATCTTCCATATTAGTTTACGGTGCTTAACTAAGCTTTCTGGTTAATATTCGCGCTTTTCTATCGATTAATAACGTGTCAATTACCTATTTCGGATGACTACATGCTTTTTGTTTTTAAATATTTTAATTTGTATTTATAAGATGAGGTTTGATATGAATAATTATGATATTTCGGACTGTTGTCCTCATCTTTATTGTGTAGAAACACAACATTCAGGCGACTATAACCTCGGGCTCTGTTTTAGGTGGATTTTTTTATTAATAAAGACGAGGCCAACAGTCCGAAATATTATGATTATAGACTAGACGCAAATATCGAAATATGATAAAATTCGCATTTTTGAGTTTATGGTACAATATTTCGAATTGATTGAATAAATTTTCGATTCCCAAATTTTATTATCTTGATTTAATTAGGTTTTATCAAGTAGATCAGTTTGAAAATTGAATTATTCTCTATATTAGCGAGAGGAATTCTAATATGCTAAACACGGAATATGTAACGGCCGTTTAAGCAGCACTCTGCCTTCACGCTTCTTGAATATACATTTTGTTTATATCGAGAAAATATATACAGGGTGGTCCGAAAGTCTTGTCACCTTTTATGAAAAATATGAAGTAAGTTCGTCGGGGTGGCTTAAAGTCGGTATCAGCCAGTCAGCGAGGGGGTCTATCCCCTTTTCAATAGAGCTAGGCCAAGGAGTTTGTTTTGGCGTTTGAGGTGGAGCACCACACCTACCATCAGCTCCTCACTTTACCGCACAGATCCCTGCGCTACTCATACGCTGAATTGGCAAGGGCAGGTATCGAACTAGGAACCTTGTGATTTCTAGCCGAACGCTCTACCAACTGAGCTAACCCTTTACAAAAATATAACTCCTTATTAATCTGCTATAATCTCATAAAATAAACCCCTTAAAATGAAATAGAAAATTATATTATTATTACCATTATCATATCATATTCTCTGTATGAGAATTTTTCACAGTCGCCAAAGCAGGTGGTTCACTGGAGGCAGAGTGACAGCAAGTCTTTCTCAGGTCTCCAGGCCTCTTCTGAGTATTATAACTGATCTTAACAATGATGTTCTTTGGGTGGTCTCGATTCTTCTCCGGATTTTTAATTCTTCCTTGATTCTGTTTCAAGGGCCCCAATTACAATTAGTACGACCTTTATCTTCAGGTTCCACAGCATTTTCAGCTCTCTGGCAAGGTCCAGGTATTTATCTTTTCGCTTTCTTTTACCTTCACTCTGTGATCCACCGAGACGGCAAAATCCACGAGATGACAAGTTTTCTGCTTCTTAATTAATCAATTCTAGTCCTGGTCTCATAGCCGGATTAGATGACCCGTCTGTATCTCAAAGTCTCAAAGAATTATTATTATTATTATTCAGGGCCGGGTTAGCTCAGTCGGTAGAGCGTTCGGCTAGAAACCACAAGGTTCCTAGTTCGATACCTGCCCTCGCCAACCCAGCGTATGAGTAGCACAGGGATCTGTGCGGTAAAGTAAGGAACTGATGGTAGGTGTGGCGCTCCACCTCAGACGCTAAAATAATCTCCTTGGTCTAGCGCTAGGGAAAAGGGGATAGACTCCCTCGCTGCATGGCTGATACCGACATTAGGCCGGCCCGACGACTTTTCTTCTTCTTCTTATTATTATTATTATTAAAACAAAAATAATGAAAGTTAGAACCATATATAGAAGTAACAAGACTTTATATCTTATTATAATAAAGTTTATGTGGTTGTCTGTAACCGTAACTACTTCACCACCGATGTCACAATTCCCTTAGTTATTTATGCTATATTCTTAAAGATAATTGACTAATTAGTATTTAATCTTAATTACCATCGTATTCATTACCGGCGCCTAAATTAAAGTCTAGCTGGCTTAAGCTTGCCTAAAAAAAAGTCCACGTTATAAATGCGTTTAAAATTCTACAATGTGTGTAATACATTAATATTCCCTGGTATGCATACAAGTTTATGGTTTCAAGTATGCCAATCTAACAACAATAATTTGCAAGAAAATATATGGTTTCAAGTATCTTCTAATAGCAATAGTCCCCAGTAAACAGTTGTAGCTTCAAGTAACTACTCCTAATACAATCAATTTGCATACAACAACAACAACAATAATAATAATAATAATAATAATAATAATACCTCGAATAATAAGACCTAGTGTTGATAAACAAAAAAGAAAGAACTTGTCAACTGGTGGATTTTGCAGTGCCAGCAGATCACAGGGTGAAGCTAAAGGAAAATGAAAAAATGGACAAATATCTGGACCTTGCCAGAGAACTGAAAAAATTATGGAATATGAAAGTGAAAGTGATACCAATTGTAGTTGGTGCACTTGGAACAGTCCCAAAAGGATTGGAAAAGGGTCTGGAATGTTTGGAAATCAGAGGAAGGATTGAAACCATTCAGAACACTGCACTGCTGCAATCTGCCAGAATACTCAGAGGAGTCCTGGAGACCTGAGGAGACTTGCTGTCACTCAGACTCCAGTGAAAGACCATCAGCTAATGCTGATGTGAAAACTCAAAAAGAGATAATAATAATAATAATAATAATAATAATAATAATAATAATAATAATAATAATAATAATAATAATAATAATAGTTACAAGGTTTCACGTATTTCTATCTAGAACTAGATTTTTAGTACTATTTTCAAACTGATCAATTTGACGTGCTAGGGTCGCTAGCAGGTATCTCAATTTAGTCTGAATGTCAGACCCCTAGCACCTGTCTTTGTTTGGTTGAATGCACATCAATTCCTTATGGCTTATCAAATCGTGAAGCTTGAAATTTGATACAAGTAATTTATATCCTATTCTATGATTCCAAGTAAATTTTTCTATTTAATAATAATCATTTGTTAGCATATGGTATCAAGTATTCCTATCTAATTCTAATAATGTATACACAATTATATGGAATACTAAGAAATAGAGTTTTACATAGTATACGGGGCGGAGAGACCCTACGGGGTCGGGTCTACCCGCCCCGGGTTAAACTCACGAGCGTCGATCCCAGGGGGTCATCCCCCAAGGCAACACATGCCCCCTCGATTTAAAGGGGCAGGGCTGGGTTTATTGCCCAGTGCCTGAGGAGCCCCCCCCCCCTTGAGGGGGAATGCCGAGGGGATAGACGCAATTTTTAAACCCGCCACCAATGAGTCTCGGCTTGTAGGTGGTCCCACGTTAATAGGGCCTTGTGTCTAACCTAGTACAAGTGGGGTACGAGGATAATACTACGGTGCGGGTGATTTGCATGCTGTTTGTAACTTAAGCGGATTTAATGAATAATTATCTGATTTTATTGATTTCGAATATTAATGTTTTATTCTCAAACGAATTAAAAGCTTTCCAATGTATACGTTTATATTGAAATCTATTAAGATGAAATTTAAATGATTGTAATCATTTTAGAAACGTTCTTATTTAGTTACGTTAGACTTTCTAATCTGATATAATAATTCAATATGTTATTGTATGTTGTAACATGAAAACTTGAATATTTGTGCCTAGCGGAGGGTGCATATCTATGTTAGTATATATCATGCTCGAAATGTAGACGTACAAATTTATATTTATATTTCTGTCTGCCTATCACTTTCTCTCGTCAACATTCTCTCTCTCTCTCTCTCTCTCTCTCTCTCTCTCTCTCTCTCTCTCTCTCTCTCTCTCTCTAAGGATCTATATATATATATCGATCTTTTTCTCTCTCTCTCTCTCTCTCTCTCTCTCTCTCTCTATATATATATATATATATAATATATATATATACGTATAGTTATATATATATTATATATATATAAAATATAGTTATTCGATGCCTGAAGAAGATAACAGATCTGAAACACGTGTCGCATATTAAGTTATTAATAATTTTTTTAAAAAACATAATCGTTTTTGCAAACCTTCTTTTTTATAGAATATCTAATTTTCTCCCGTTGGACCCATAACAACACTTTATATATATATATATATATATATAATATATATATATATATATATATATATATATATGTATATGTTTGTGTGTGTGTGTGTGTGTGTGTGTGTGTATGTGGGTTCGAGGGTGGTTGAAAATGGTAATGTCGAGCCGAGTTCGCACAAATCAATTTATTTTGCACTTTAATGTAAAAAAATGTGGAACAAATTGACCCCTCCTCTTTGGACCAGTCATTGGTTGGGTTACCGGTTAGAGTAAAGGGAGAAAAAAACAAATTCAAATATCCTGCTTAGAATAATGTTGCAGCGTATCTGGACAAGGATCATTACTCTCGACACTTTACACGTTTTCGGGTAAGGCTTGACTAGTAAAAAATACTAGTGATATATATATATATATATATATATATACCAACCACTCCGCTCGAGCAGGATGCGACACAAGGTTAATTTCTTAAGCAGGGTCTAACAGGTTTGAATTCAGAGTTTCCTTCTCCTAGACTGGTTACCTAGCGATATATATATATAATATATATATATATATATATATATAGCTAGGGTTTTTCCATGTGTGGTTTTAAAAATATATATATATATATATATATATATATAATATATATATATATAGGGGCCAGTTTAGCTCAGTCGGTAGAGCGTTCGGCTAGAAACCACAAGGTTCCTAATTCGATACTGGCCCTCGCCAACTCAGCGTGTGAGTACCACAGGGATCTGTGCGGTAAAATAACGAGCTGGTGGTAGGTGTGGCGCTCCACCTCAGATGCTAAAACAATGTCCTTGGTCTAGCGCTATTGAAAAGGGGATAGACTCCACGCTGTCTGGTTGATACCGACATTAGGCCGCCCCGACGACCACGACATTTATATATATATATATATATATTATATATATGTGTGTGTGTGTGTGTGTTGTGTGTGTGTGTGTATTTCAGAAATATTTTGTACTCAAGCTGTTCCAAAAACGTGTCATGTTAATATATATATATACATATGTGTGTGCGTGTGTGTGTGTGTTGTGAGTGTGTCTGTGTGTGTGTGTAAAGTCGTCGGGTGACCAAACGTCGGTATCAGCCAGAGATCGTGGGAGTCTATCCCCTTTTCCCTAGGGCTAAACCAAGTAGATTGTCTGAAGCGGAGCGCCACTCCCACCATCAGCTTCTCACTTTACCGAACATATCCATATGCTACTCATACGCTGAGTTGGCGAGGGCCGGAATCGAACCAGGAACCTCGAGGTTCCCAGCCGGATACTCTACCGACTGATATATATATATGATAAGAGATAAAACATAAATATACACAGAGTATATCGTAAATGTGCTGGATTAGCTCAGTCGGTAGAGCGTTCGGCTAGAAACCACAAGGTTGCTAGTTCGATACCGGTCCTCGCCAACTCAGCGTATGAGTAGCACAGGGATCTGTGCGGTAAAGTAAGGAGCTGATGGTAGGTGTGGCGCTTCACCTCAGACGCCAAGACAATCTCCTTGGTCTAGCGCTATTGAATAGGGGATAGACTCCCTCGCTGACTGGCTGATACCGACTTTAGGCCGCCCCGACGACTTTACTTTTTTATATC
>CM042162.1:89969754-89997254 GCA_023376005.1 Doryteuthis pealeii
AGAAACGTGTTAATAGTCTACTTATTAATGGGAGATACTGTAATATTTTCGTTTTGATTCTAGTATGTTCCACTATAAATTATAGAATCCTAAAGAAAATTAACTTTCATTAAAGAAAAACGTGTTAATAGTCTACTTATTTATGGGAGATACTGTAATATTCGTTTTGATCTAGTATGTTCCACTATAAATTATAGAATCCTAAAAGAAAATTACTTTTCATTAAAAGAAAACCGTGTTAATAGTCTACTTATTAATGTGGAGAATACTGTAATATTCGTTTTGATTCTAGTATGTTCACCACTATAAATTATAGAATTTAACTTTTTCATTTAAAGAAAAAACGTGTTAATAGTCTACTTAATTTATGGGAGATACTGTAATATTCGTTTTGATTCTAGTATGTTCAACTATAATTATAGAATCTAAAAGAAAATTAACTTTTCATTTCAGAAGTGTTAATAAGTCTACTTATTTATGGGAGATACTGTAATATTCGTTTTGATTCTAGTATGTTCACTATAATTATAGAATCCTAAAAGAAAATTAACTTTTCATTTCAAAGAAAAAACGTGTTAATAGTCTACTTATTTATGGGAGATACTGTAATATTGTTTTGATTCTAGTATGTTCCACTATAATTATAGAATCCTAAAGAAAATTAACTTTTCATTTAAAGAAGAAACGTGTTAATAGTCTACTTATTTAATGGGAGATACTGGTAATATTTCGTTTGATTCTAGTATGTTCACTATAAATTATATGAATCCTAAAAGAAATTAACTTTTCATTTAAAAGAAAAAACGTGTTAATAGTCTACTTATTTATGGGAGATACTGTAATATTCGTTTTGATTCTAGTATGTTCCACTATAAATATAAGAATCCTAAAAGAAAATAACTTTTCATTTAAAAGAAAAAACGTGTTAATAGTCTACTTATTAATGTGAGATTACTGTAATATTCGTTTTGATTCTAGTATTTCACTATAAATTATAGAATCCTAAACAAAAAATTAACTTTTCATTTCAAAAGAAAAAACGTGTTAATAGTCTACTTATTTATGGGAGATACTGTAATATTCGTTTTGATTCTAGTATTCCACTAGAAAATTATAGAATCCTAAAAGAAAATTAACTTTTCTTAAAAGAAAAAACGTGTTAATAGTCATTATTATGGGAGATAACTGTAATATTCGTTTTGATTCTAGTATGTTCACTTAAATTATAGAATCCTAAAAGAAAATTAAACTTTTCATTTCAAAGAAGACCGTGTTAATAGTCTACTTATTTTGGGAGATCTGTTATCGTTTTGATTCTAGTAATGTTACTATAATTATAGAATCCTAAAGAAAATTAACTTTTCATTTAAAGAAAACCGTGTTAATAGTCTATTATTTATGGGAGATACTGGTAATATTCGTTTTGATTCTAGTATGTTCCACTATAAATTATAGAATCCTAAAAAGAAATTAACTTTTATTTAAAAAGAACAACGTGTTAATAGTCTTCTTATTTATGGGAGATACTGTAAATTCGTTTTGATTCTAGTATGTTCCACTATAAATCTAGAATCCTAAAGAAAATTAACTTTTCATTTCAAGAAAAAACGTGTTAATAGTCTACTTATTTTATGGGCACGATACTGTAATTTCGTTTTTAATCTAGTATGTATAACTATAAATTCATAGGAATCCTAAAGAAAATTAACTTTTCATTTAAAAGAAAAAACGTGTTAATCGTCTACTATTATGGGAGATACTGTTAATATTCGTTTTGAATTCCTAGTATGTTCCACACTATACAATTATAGAAATACCTAAAACGAAATTAACTTTTACTTATCAAAGAAGCCACGTTTAATAGTCCTACTTATTTTATGGGAGATACTGTAAATTCGTTTTGATTCTACGTATGTTCCCCTATAAATTATATGAATCTAAAAGAAAATTACTTTTCAATTTTCAAAAGCAAAAAACGTGTTTTAATAGTCTACTTAATTTATGGGAGATACTGTAATATTCGTTTTGATTCTAGTATGTTCACTATAAATTATAGAATCCTAAAAGAAAATTAACTTTTCATTTAAAAGAAAAAACGTTTTGTATATTATTTGGGAGATACTGTATAATATCCACTATAATTATAGAATCCTAAAAGACTAACTTTTCATTTCAAAGAAGACACGTGTTAATAGTCTAACTTATTTATGGGAGATACTGTAATATTCGTTTTTGATTCTAGTATGTTTCCACTATAATTTATAGAATCCTAAAAGGAAAATTACTTTTCATTTCAAAGAAAAACGTGTTAATTAGTCTACTTATTTATGGGAGATACTGTAATATTCGTTTTGATTCTAGTATGTTCCACTATAATTTATAGAATCTAAAAAGAAATTAACTTTTCTTTAAAAGAAAAAACGTGTTAATAGTCCTACTTATTTATGGGAATACTGTAATATTCGTTTTGATTCTAGTATGTTCACTATAAATTATAGAATCCTAAAAGAAAATTAACTTTTCATTCAAAGAAAGACACGTGTTAATTGTCTACTTATTTATGGGATACTGTAATATTCGTTTTGATTTAGTATGTTCCACTATAAATTATAGAATCCTAAAAGAAAATTAACTTTTCATTTAAAAGAAAAAACGTGTTAATAGTCTACTTATTTATGGGGATACTGTAATATTCGTTTTGATTCTAGTATGTTTCCACTAGAAATTATAAATCCATAAAAGAAAATTAACTTTTCATTTAAAAGAAGACACGTGTTTAATAGTCTACTTATTTATGGGAGATACTGTAATATTCGTTTTGATTCTAGTATGTTCACTATAAATTATAGAATCCTAAAGAAAATTAACTTTTCATTTAAAAAGAAAACGTGTTAATAGTCTACTTTTTATGGGAGATACTGTATATTCGTTTTGATTCTAGTATGTTCACTATAAATTATAGAATCCTAAAAGAAATTAACTTTTTCATTAAAGAAGAAACGTGTTAATATCTACTTATTAATGGGAGATCTGTAATATTCGTTTTGATTCTAGTAGTTCCACTATAAATTAGAATCCTAAAAGAAAATTAACTTTTCATTTAAAAGAAGAAACGTGTTAATAGTCTACTTATTAATGTGAGTAACTGTAATATTCGTTTTGATCTAGTATGTTCCACTATAAATTATAGAATCCTAAAGAAATTAACTTTTCATTTAAAGAAAAAACGTGTTAATAGTCTACTTATTTATGGAGATACTGTAATATTCGTTTTGATTCTAGTATGTTCCACTATAATTTAGAATCCTAAAAGAAAATTCCTTTTCATTTAAAAGAAAAACGTGTTAATAGTCTACTTATTTATGGGAGATACTGTAAATATTCGTTTTGATTCGTATATTCACTATAAATTATAGAATCCTAAAAGAAAATTAACTTTTCATTTAAAGAAGAAACGTGTTAATAGTCCTACTTATTTATGGGAGATACTGTAATTTCGTTTGTTCTAGTATGTTCCACTATAATTATAGAATCCTAAAGAAAATTAACTTTTCATTTAAAGAAAAAACGTGTTAATAGTCTACTTATTTATGGGAGATACTGTAATATTCGTTTGATTCTAGTATGTTCCACTATAAATTATAGAATCCTAAAAGAAAATTAACTTTTCATTTAAAAGAAAAAACGTGTTAATAGTCTACTTATTTGTGTGTGATAGTGTATTTTTTGACTGAGGCACTTAAAAAATCTATTAGTTTAGAGAATGAACAAAACCGAACTAATGAAATAAATCGTTTGAGACGATGAATTACAAAGAACGCTAATTATTTCGGAGTTCACAAGTGTTTCTACTTTTTTAATCCTATAAAGTTTGTCGATTTCTTGTGAAGGGTTTAATGTACACCTTGTAAATCGACGCGATTTACTCAGGAGTAGAGCTCTGCCTTTCAATACCACCAGTAACATTGCTGCCTCCCCTCTCCCGCCGTTATCATGGCACCACCTCCCCTATTCTCTCCACACATTCACCCATGTCGTTAAGGAGATTGCTGTCTTTTATTCACCTTGACAGTAATTCCCAAATTAATTTTTCGTGCCTGTTTGCTAATCAGTTGAATACACGTAATGAAGAAGAAGAAGAAGAAGAAGAAGAAGAAGAAGAAGCGAGAGAAGAAGAAGAAGAAGAAGAAGAAGAAGAAGAAGAAGAAGAAGAGAAGAAGAGAGAGAGAAGAAGAAGAAGAAGAAGAAGAAGAAGAAGAAGAAGAAGAAGAGAGAAGAAGAAGAAGAAGAAGGAAGAAGAAGAAGAAGAAGAAGAAGAGAAGAAGAAGAGAAGAAGAAGAAGAAGAAGAAGAAGAAGAAGAAGAAGAAGAAGAAGCGAGAGAGAAGAAGAAGAAGAAGAAGAAGAAGAAGAAGAAGAAGAGAGAAGAAGAAGAAGAAGAAGAAGCGAGAGAGAAGAAGAAGAAGAAGAAGAGAGAAGAAGAAGAAGAAGAAGAAGAAGAAGAAGAAGAAGAAGAAGAGAAGAAGAAGAAGAAGAAGAGAAGAAGAAGAAGAAGAGAGAAGAAGAAGAAGAAGAAGAAGAAGAAGAAGAAGAAGAAGAAGAAGAAGAGAGAAGAAGAAGAAGAAAAGAAGAAGAAAGGGACCTGAGCAAAGAAAATAAGGGGGAAGAAAGAAGAAAGGAACGAAAAGAAGAAAACGAAAGGAAGAAAGAAAGAAGAAGGAAAGAAAGAAGAAAGAAAGGGAAACGAAAGAAAGAAGAAACGAAAGAAAGAGGGAAACGAAAGAAAGAAACGAAAGAAGGAAAAGAAAAAAGAAGGAACGAAGTAAGGAAAAGAAAAAGGTAAAAAGGAAGGAAAAAAGAATGAAGGAAGGAAAAAAGGAAGAAGAAAAGGAAAGAGGGTAACAAGGAAACAAGGAAACAATGAAAGAAAACAGGAAGGAAAAAAGAGAGAAGAAAAAAGGGAGGAAAGAAGGAAGGAAAAAGGAAAGGAGGAAAGAAAGAAAGAAGAACATAAAAAAGGAACGAACAATCGAAAGAAGGAAATAACTAAAGAAGGAAGGAAAGAAAAAAAAGAATAAAAGAAAGAATGGAAAGAAAGAAAAAAGAAGATAAGAAAGAAAGAAAGAAGGATTGAAAAGGGGAAGGAAAGAAAAAAAGAAGAAAAAAGAAAGAAAGAAAGAAAGGAAAGAACGAAAGAAACGAAAAAAAAAAACAGAATTGTTCTTGATCGTCTATACAAATTATATTTCTGTTTGTAAAATTACCTTAAGACTCATTACATCAAAAATAGAATCACTAATTTGTGTATTTTCGCGCCAATAAACTGAATTTGGCAATGTCCTCGGGTCGAGTGCCATTGAGTGCCGTATCGACCCTGAACTTGAAATGTTTAACTTAATAGCAAGGCTACAGTCATAAATGACGTGGTTATTGACGTATATATATATATTTACCAACCTTTCCGCACGAGCAGGATGTGACACAAGGTCAATTTCTTAAGCGGAGTTTAACCGGTTTGAATTCAGAATTTTTCTTCTCCTAGACCGGTTGCCTAACAAGGTTAAAGAGCCAAGTCTGCCCTACTATTTACCCATAGCTAGATGGATTCATACCTTTCCTAAGGGTATTAGCGCCATGTGAAATGATTTTGGAAAATAACTCCGGTAAATTTTCAAACTTAAGAAATTTCTCTTTCTCTCTCTCTCTCTCTCTCTCTCTCTATATATATATATATATATATATATATATATTAAAAATTGGATACAATAGAAACGTACTCGAGTTTCATCATAATGATCTTCAGGGTTAAATCCACTGAATTAATCGAGATACTGATTAATTGCAGTCGATCACACGTGTGTTCATTGTATAAAATGTTACGTTACTAATTGACACTTAAAAACAAGCGTCCCTTAGTAACGTAACATCTTATACAATGAACACACGTGTGATCGACTGCAATTAATTCAGTGGATTTAACCCTGAAGATCATTATGGGGGAACTCGGGTAGGTTTCTATTGTATCCATTTTTAAATAAATTTGCTCTACTTCGTATTGAGCACTTTGTATTTGTTATATCGTTGACTTAACCCCTGAATTTTGCACCTCCAACGATCGTGCCTATATTCACCGGTAAGCCACATTTTATCTTTATATATATATATATATATATATATATATATCAAACCCTCTGCACGAGCAGGAGGTGACACAAGGTCAATTTCTTAAGCGGAGCTTAACCGGTTTGAATTCAGAATGTTTCTTCTCCTAGACCAGTTGCCTAACCAAGGTTAAAGAACCCAGTCTGGCCTACTATTTATCCATAGCTGGAGGGAAAGTAGGATTCATACCTTTCACAAAGGTATTAGCGCTAAGTGAAATGCAATTACCACAACCAGGATTTGAACTCAGGGCGACGTGTCCATTTCCCAATACTTTAACCATTACACCACGCGCTTATTGAAGTATAACTCGGCTACGAACACTTTCCTATGTACGTATTTACCCAAACCGTTCACCACAGGTAGGATATGACTCAAGTGTCACAAGTCTGGGGCATCCAGTAAGGATCGAACTCGCTTTTCAGTAGTTATGAATCTAGTACTTTTCCATGTAGGTAGTTACCCAACCCGTTGACTACGGGAGGATGTGACACCGGGTTATAAGTATGGGGCACCCAGCGAGGATCAAACTCGTTTTTCAGTAATAATGGATCTGCAAGACCAGCTTGCTAATTATTACAACAAGATGTGATGCCGTATTTACCCAATTCATTCGCCACAGGTAGGATGTGACACACGGTTGCAAGTATGAGGCATACAACGGGGATCGAACTCGATTTTCAGTATTAATGGATATAGCGCTTTTCTATGGACATATTTGACCAATATATATATATATATATATATATATATATATATGAAGTGGTCAAACAATGTGTTTGAAAATGGTGAAGGTCGACAATTTTTTGGGAGATTATGTGCTTAATTAAAGTCATACCTAATTTGTTAATTAATTAATTATAATTAAATGAATTAGGCGTGCATATCGGTTTAAATGTAAAGCGTAAACAAATCGAGAAAAAGTCGATCTCTGTATGTACATTTAAGCCCTTTAGGCCTCATCAGCAGAGCTATAGACAGGACAGTGCTTTGTGGCGATTCGAACCCTACCTGTCAGGCTGACAGGCGGACATTCTAACCACTACACTAGCTGGCTTCCCCAGGGTGTTCACGAAAAATTTGACATATATGTATATATATATATATATATGGTTATTTTTCTCCGTATGTTCGAGGTACGGACGCGCACTGCGCATCCTTTAAAAACGTGGACCCTTTTTCATTCATATACATGATGACAGATAGAATGGATGACTGGAACTCACTTGAATCATGGAAGAGAATAACTTGTATCATGATGATCTGCACCGACCATCAAAATAAGGAGATTATGGTTGCTGCCCAATGCTCCCTGAACACTGTCAAAATAATCAGGTATGAACTGGAGAATTGCAATGGAGACTACTACTTGTTAGTAATTCACTAAACTTAAGATATCGTAAATTAGATACTTTTTTGTCAAGATGAATAGAATACTTTAAGATTATCAATAAGCAATAAAAGGAAGAAGCTACAAGAATGCAATAGAAGTCCATTAAAAATCAATATGCTGTACATTAAAATCAATCTATTGGACGTTTTAGATGCAAATGCATCTAGAAAGACGAATAGAAAGATAAAAGAATAAACACATTCACTTACAATAGACAGCTATTTGTTTGACAAAAACGAATATCGGCTAATTGCAGCCAATATTATCAATAGTATCTTACAAGGTACGCCGCCCTGTCGGCTGGGGCGTTAGAATGCACCGACTGCACCTCTGCAGAGGGGTATGACTCCCCCAATGGGGCCACCTGTTGGCTGTGGGTGGCGAGCGTGATGCTTAAGGATAGAGCCCAGGTGGATGAGCAGTTCATGACATGCAATACTCCACTTTGGCCCTATCTTGGGTTAGACGGGCGGTCAGAGAGGCCCCCTCCAATCAATCGGCTGGTCACGTCAAGCCCTAGCACCTATATAATTTTCCCAACCCTATTGCCTTTATGGCAAGCCCCAACCCCTTTTATCATATGGGTGCTAGAAGGCGGTGGCTGCGGGTCTACATGTCCTGGGAATGACGTTAAACTCTATCTGATGGTGAGGTTCCAATTTTGGAGGTTTGGGGAATGTGGAGCACCCCTTCATCACCATTGCTCTCTGGACCACTCTGATCCGGAGTGGTAGTACCTGTTAGGGTCCCATCTATGGGTTAAATAGAAAAATGTATTTATAAAAAAATTGTATTATCCATTAAGAATTGATTTATTTCAAAACTTTATCGGCATTAAATGACCCACTGAGGTTGATATGCCGTAAAACAAAACAAACCAAACCAAACCAAAACTTACAAGGTACATGGTGGAGTGGATATAGGCGTTGAGTTAAAACAGTTCTAAGTGACAGTTATCTCTAGGCTGCAGGTTCAATTCTGGTCAAGGGTGACAGTAGCATAGAATAATTGACACAGTTTAACAAGTGTATCAAATTATGGTTAACGGACTGAGATCAGTCTACGGCCTGCTGGGCAGGATAAAGGGTTCGGTTCGAAGTTCCGCTAACGCTCCCGCGTTCGACAAGCCTCCTAAGTTCGACATGAAACATCTGTTCTCATTCCGTTAATCATGATCGGGTACAAGTGTTAAGTTGTGCTAAGTATTCTATGTTATTAGCACCCTTGACCAGGATTGAACCTGCAACCTAGAGATGATCTTTACTTAGAAATGTATTAACTCAATCATTGATATCAGTTATGCCATGTGTCTAACTGGACAATTCAGAGTGAATTTCTGGAGCTTATAAACCAAAAGGAGGCGCCCATATATAATGGTTAGAGTCATGAAAAATGGACACGTCGACCCGAGTTCAAATCCTGGACGAAGCTGTTTGCATTTAACACGGCTCTAATACTCTTTGGAAAGGTATGAATCCAATTCTCTCTTCAGCTATGGATAAATAGCAGGGCAGACTGGACTCTTTAACCTTGATTAGGTAACCAGTCTAGGAGAAGGAAAACTCTGAATTCAAACCTGTTAAACCCACTTAAGAAATTGACCTTGTGTCACATCCTGCTCGTGCGGAGGGGTTGGTAAATATATAAAAACCTAATTTTCTATATACCTAGAATGTTTACCTTTTATATGTTTGATTTTTACATTGACTCATATTGTGTTTTTTTTAAATCTAATCTAGCCCTTTTTATTATATATATATTTACCGAACGAGCAGAATGCGACACAAGGTCAATTTCTTAAGCGGAGTTCAGCAGGTTTGAATTCAGAGTTTTCCTTCTCCTAGACCGGTTGCCTAACCAAGGTTAAAGAGCCCAATTTGCCCTACTCTTTATCCATAACTGGAGGGAGAGCAGGATTCATACATTTCCCAAGGGTATTAGCGCTAAGTGAAATGCAATTACCACGTCCAGGATTTGAACTCGGGGCGATGAGTCCATTTCCCATGACTTTAACCATTACACCACGCCTTCCTAAGCCTTTTTTTATTATAGGTTCACATATTGTATTCATCTCTATACTTGGTCTACTTAAAAGGTTACTATAGCCTATCATATGAGCTAATTGTTTGAGACATCTAAATTCAGAGAAATAGTATCTATTTTTTATTTATATGTTGTTATGGTCACATGACAGATAAGATTTATGTTTTTCTATGATTCTTCATTGACCTGATTCACTTGTTACAATAAATTGATCGTCTAAAAACTGAGTCATTAATGAGCGTTGATATATTTGGCTGAAGAGATTTATGCAAATGGGAGTTAATTTTAAAAAAAGATATCCGCTATTTGATTGGTTACTTTCTTCTCCGATATCGTATAAAAGTTTCTGGCTCTATTCGAATCTGTGTAGTGTGTAAGGTTATTGAATTTCGATATGTGAAATGGCCACTTATTGAAAGAGTATGTCATTCTTTATATTTATAAATTTGTAAAGTACTCCATGATATATATATATATATATATATATATATATATATATATAGAGAGAGAGAGAGAGAGAGAGAGAGAGAGAAAGCGAGAGAGAGAGCAGCTACCTGGTGTCACCTGGATATAGGGGAGAACAAAAAATTAGTCTCTCAGGTCCATCATTATTGAAATTGAGTTGGATCCTCACAGGATGCCCCGTTAAAATCCCTACGTAAAAAAGATCTTGCATTGATCCTGCCTGGTGGGGTGTCAAAAGAAAAGGTGCACAGATGACACTCTGAAAAGAGAAATTACTGTTCTACCGTTCATAGTTTTTTAACAACGAACCCCGCACAGGCTATAACAGATGCAGACTACGCTGATGACCTAGCACTTCTTGCAACTACTCCAACACGGGCCAAGTCACAACTACATAGCCTGGAGAAGGCTACAAATAACATCGGCCTCTGTAAACTCCGATAAAACTGAGTGCACGTGTTTTAAAAGAAAAGGAGACATCTCCACACTCGACGGTAAGCCTATAAAGACAGTAGAACAATTCACATACCTAGGTAGTAATATCTCATCAAGTGATATTAATGCACGTACAGGGAAAGCATGGTCGACTATAAACAGATTAACAGTCATATGGAAATCCGATCGCACTGACAAGTTAAAACGACAATTATTCCAAGCTGTGGTTATATCTTAGTTGTACGGACACCTTCCCCCTATCTCACAAACAATCCGAGTGAGACGGGCAAGACATGCAGGACACTGCTGGAGAAGACAAACTCATGTGACGTCCTCCTGTGGAAACTAGCACATCGGCACGCTAGTGTGGGCCGGCCAGCAAGGACCTACTGACCAGCTTTGCGTGGATACTGGATGCTAGGGATAATGAATGATACGGGCAAGACACTGCTGAAGAAGCAAGGACGAACTCATAAGTGACGTTCTTCTGTGGAAACTAGCACAAGGAGAAGCTGGACAAGAGATTGTCATGGATATCCGTGCTAATTGCGCTCACATTATGATGATGATGATGATGATGATGATGATAACCAGCCATGTATATGTGACGTGGTGAGATCTATTTGAAGTGTTACGTTGCGGGTTTTTCGTTTCTTTCACGTTACTAAATCGCATATAAGTTATGTGGCCGTCGTCTTTCTCATAAGGTGTGGAACTTCTTGGGGTTTGTTTACAACTAACAGAATCTAGTAGTTCTTTGGTCAGTATCAAGCGGGTGAGTATCAACCAAGTATCAACTCACACAGAATTCCAGCAGTTCCCAAAATTCTTCCACACTCCTTTCGTTTATGGTCAAGGGAAGATATCACTTTACGCACGGCCGTCGCGTGCCCTTCGTTACGGCCAATTTGACTTGTTGACAAGTTGGTTGGTTTAATGGCTTTCATTCATGAATTCCCGTTCAATTCCTTTGGCGTGTAGTAAATAAAGATGTGGACAGTATTTTTTACTTTTCAGGAATTTATTTACTTAATGGAAGTTATTGAGAGAGAGATTGTCGGCTTCCTCAAATATGTTTTTAGTGATGCTCTTAACTTCGTTCCAATTATCAGGCTTCACACTTAAAATATATTTTCAACTTCGTCCAGTGTAAAATATTACATCTCAGGTTTGGTATTTAGCGACATCAGTTCATCAACTGCCAACTGCCACGCACGGCCTCCTGGCTCTAACTGCCTCTGGTCCCGGACCCTAACTCGCCTCTGATCGCAGACTCTAACTCCTTATATAGTGTGTCTAAATAATCTTCCAGAAGATTCTTTCTCTAGAATTTTCGACCACCTTCTGGACCAAATCGAAGGTTCGATTCCTTCTATTCTCACTGGTCACACAGAGTTCACGAAGCCTAAGATCAAAGACTTCTCTGTAGCCCAAAAGACTGGGTTTTTCCTAATCATAGACTTATCGTCTCGTTTCTCTTGTTAAAAAGATAATATTTTTCCTAACTACTTTTTCGGTGATTCCAAAAAGACCACCCAGCAACACAAGATAATCGGTAATACATTTTTCTAAGTCTGGCACAAGGCCACAAATATAGGTGCTGGGCGGCGATTACGTAACAGAAGTGTGTGTATGTACGGTCTTTATTTTCGATATGTGTCGTGGCATCTAATTAAAGGAGTATCTACTTTCTATGATTATCTTATACTGTTCTACTTATTTCTGGAGTGGATCTGGTTAGGGCTCTTCTATTCTGGAACTGACTTTCTGGTATTCTTGATCTGTTGTTAGGCTGGCATTTTTCTCTGTTGTCTGAGTCTTAGATAAGAAACAGTCATTAGAAATCGAATTCTTTCTCTGAATGTTTGAGATGAGGCTTGATGATTAGTATTATCTGCGTTATTCGGACTATTGTCCTCATCTTCATTGTTATCAATACTATCTCTCTGAATGTTTGAGATGAGGCTTGATGATTAGTATTATCTGCGTTATTCGGACTATTGTCCTCATCTTCATTGTTATCAATACTATCTCTCTGAATGTTTGAGATGAGGCTTGATGATTAGTATTATCTGCGTTATTCGGACTATTGTCCTCATCTTCATTGTTATCTGTACAACGTTTCGGCCGATATGCCCTCAGGCCTTCTTCAGGTATTTCTTGTCCGACTCGGGAACCTTCTTGTCGGACTCGGGAACTTTCTTGTCGTAACCGGAAACCTTCTTGTCGTAATCCCAAATTCGAAAGAAGGTTCCAGAGTCCGAAAAGAAGGTTCCCGAGTCCGACAAGAAATACCTGAAGAAGGCCGGAGGGCATATCGGCCAAAACGTTGTACAGATAACAATGAAGATGAGGACAATAGTCCGAATAACGCAGATAATAGAAATCGAATTGTATTTGTGACATGGCAGGGTCCATTTGGAGTGTGTGTGTGTACGGTCATTACTTTCGATATGTGCAGGATTTGAACTCGGATCGACGAGTCCATTTCCTACGACTCTAACCATTTCACCACAAGCCTCCTATTTATCATATATGTGCTAGAAGGCGGTGAATGAGTGTCTTGGTGTCCTGGGTATGACTTGGAAAAAATAGCTTAAGAAGAAAGTGTCATTAGAGGAAAAAGAATAAATGAAAGAAAGAAAGAAAGAAAGAAAGAAAGAAAGAAAGAGAAGGAGCTATTTAGAAGAAGAAAAACAAACAATTACATAAAAAGAAAATTATGAAAAATTAGAAAAAGAAAGAAAACATAGTTTTAGGAAAAAAAGAGAGATAAATGAACGAATAAAGTCGGTGAAAGAAAAAGAAAGAAAGAAAGAAAGAAAGAAAGAAAGAACAAACAATATTCTAGAAAAAAAAAGAAAGCAAATTTAGAAAAAGAAAGAAATAATATTTTGGAAGAAAAATAAACTGCATCTAATGGTGAAGTTCCAATCTTGGAACTCTATGGAGTGTGGAGTACCCCTACATTACCATTACTGCCAGGCCCACTCCTCCTTCAAAAGACCGTTACGCTAACCGCTTTCTCTATACAGAAGTAGTTGGGGAAATGGTAGAATATTTATTACAACATAATTTTATCTGTTCGGGGGATGAGTTTAGTTTATTTATGAAAAAGCAGCCAAGCTGAAAAGCTGGAGAAAATTAAATGCCAAAGCCGCGGTGGACGATGCAAAATCAGCGTTTTGGGCGTAGGAAACGGCTGGTTTATGTGTCAGCTGGCTGCTTTCCATTCAAACCGGTGCTGGTCAACGCGGACCCCGAGGAAAAGAGGGAATCTCATGATAGACGAAAATTGGCTCTGTTGAAGAGATGGCAGCAGTGTCTTCTCACGGCATTCGGACACATTATACACGTGGAACGGTGGAACCGAGTCGCAAAACAGTAAGAATCTATCACTGACATTGTCTAAGAGGAAAAACAGAGCGACTCAAATGGGAAAAGGTTTGCTGTTTAAGGGCATTGCGAAAACGTCTTACGCACGACAGACAACCTCGAATTATGAAAATCGATTGAAATCTTACAACCGCGATGCATATGAGATGATTACTAATATCATAACCATTCTTGACGCTTGTGAATCTGTGGAAGAAGTCGGCGCGGGACGTGGACACCTACCAAGGCGCTGGAGGTCCTTTAAGATGGCCGGGTGTTAAACGGGTAAAAGTAGGTTCTGAATCTGCTAATCAAATTTGGATTACAATATTGTTAAAAAGTAAATTCTGCAAGTAGTGATTGGTTACATCGTATCAGTAGCTTCCTCCAATGATCAGATAACACACACATACACACACACACACACACACATATATATATATATATATATATATATATATATATATATATATATATAAGAGATTTATCCAAAACTTGGTAGTAAGGGATGATACTATATGTGATTTCTAAGATGCACTGTATAAATATTGAGGATCCAGTATGTATAAATACAACGAATCTTTAAAACACTGAAGAGAGCTCAATGTATAATAAACTTTTTAGATTATATACAGAGCAATATTTATCATATAAAGGAAGGAAGAACTCAACACCGTAATTCCATAATAAATTTATTTCGACCAAAATTGGGGCCTATATAAATCTAAGTTGATAGCTCCCCAAAATCCAGTCTCATCAGATGGGTCTCAATTCACTTACGAAATTGCACATCACAAAAAAAACAAAAAGCAGAATTTTAAAAAATAAATTCAAACAAAAACAAAAAATAATTTTTTTTTTAACAGTATAGGATTGTCACCATGGAAACAGGAAGTCAAATGAGAAAGAAAAAGATACATCTCAAGATCTATATATATATATATATATATATATATATATATATATATATATATATATATATGAGTATATATAAAAAGATATGAAAACACCACAAAAAGCTGTTAAAGTGAAAACATTTTATAACTTAGCTGATATTGAACAATATTTCGATTTTATGAAAATCGTCTTCAGAGCTTGTTTATAATCCGTGTCGTTCAATATCAGCTAAGTTATAAAATGTTTTCACTTTAACAGCATTTTGTGGTGTTTTTTATATCTTTTTATATATACTCATATCGTCTGATTCACTTCCTTTCTTTTAACTTATATATATATATATATATATATATATATATATATAATATATATATATATATATATCATGATGTCGTGCAACTTGCACGGATATCCATAACGATCTCTCGCCAACCTTCCCTATCATTCATCGACTCTGGGAGCTCCTCCGAGCAGCAGCCCGCATCCCTACATAGTTGGTCAATGTAGGTACTGGCTGGGCGGCCCACATTGGCGTGCCCATGTGCTGGTTTCCACAGTAGTACGTCTCTTACGATCTCGTCCTTGCGTCTCCGGCAGTGTCCTGCATGTCTAGTCCGTCTTACTCGTATGGTTTGTGAGATGGGGAGCAGGTGGCCATACAGTTGCTTTTTTGTGGGGTGCTGCTTCCACGACTTATTCAGGACCGCTAGCAGCATTCTTGTGCAGCTCCCTTCGAGCTTATTCTCAAGGCGCTTCGTTAGGGTCCAGGTGGTACAGCCATACAGCAGTACCGACACAACTACAGCCTGGAAGAATCGTCTCTTTAGCTTGCCGGGTAGATCGGATTTCCATATGACTGATAATTTTTTTGTGGCCAACCATGCCTTTCCTATTCGAGTGTTAACATCACTTTCTGTGGATGAGATATTACTACCTAGATATGTGAATTTTACCACTGACTTAAGAGGTATATATATATATATATGCATGGGGGAAATGCAAACAATCAAGGGATGTTACAATGGATGGAAATTTATTAGCAGTAGGAGAAAAAAGGATTTATATAGTTAAAAGCTGATGAATGTTTTGTTATATATATATATATATATATATATGTGTGTGTGTGTGTGTGTGTGTGATTGTATGTGTGTGTGTGTGTGTGTTGAACAAGATGGACATTTCATTTCCGTTGAGTCTCTTTTCGATCTTTTCTAGTTTTCTGTTCAGCTTCTATCGGAGTCAAGTCTGTTGATTAACCGACCAAATCTTTCCTCCCTAATACTTTTAGCACTTAGAAGTGCTATTATCAGGGGTAGATGTATTTGAGTGGTTTCCTGGTTCTTTTTAAAACACGGAACGTTGAATTGGATGATTGTTGGATTATATCTTGTGATTATAAGTTGTATGCCAAATTCCCACTAATATTTATGAACTTTCCCAACATAAGCAGCATGCATTTCCGTTGAGAATCAGAAAGCATATAGAACGCATTTAAGGTTGTTGGGACTTGTCCTATAATCTGTTGCAAATTGAATTTTCTTAAATCAAGATCTACAAAGAAGAATTACAAGGAGTACTACAGACCTTCTGCTACAAAGAGTATCTACTGAAACTACGTTATTTTCTACCTAGGATTACCAGGAACACAACAGACTTTCTCCCTCAAGGAGTAGCTACTAAAACTACATTATTTTATACCCATTATTTCAAGGAATACAACAGACTTTCTACCACAAGGAGTATCTACTGAAACTACGTTATTTTATATACAGGATTTCAAGGAATACAACAGACTTTCTACCACAAGGAGTATCTACTGATACTCCACTCTTTTCTACCTAGGATTTCAAGGAACACTACAGACGAGGATTACAAGATCTACTGATGCTACACTCTTTTCTACCTAGGATTTCAGGGAATACTACAGACTAATATAACAAGGAGATCTACTGATACTATACTCTTTTCTACCTAGGATTTCAAGGAACACTACAGACGAGGATTACAAGGTAGATACTCTTTGTAGCAGAAGGTCTGAAGTACTCGTTTCGTTCTTTCATATCGAACATTAAAATATTACAAAATCCACCAGATGGCAAGATATTTTTCCTTGTTAATTGCTACTATAATCATATCTCAAAGTCCCAGATAATTTTATGCGTTTCATTTTCAAGGACAGCTTTTGGTTTGTTTATATATCGTTTGTTCGTTTGAGAAAACTTCAATTTCTTGCACAGTTCTTTGTGGATCAATCTCTCCCCTAGTTGTGCCTGTTCTTATATTTCTTTTTATTCTAATTTTTATTATTAATT
The DNA here is from genome assembly GCA_023376005.1 of Doryteuthis pealeii. NCBI lineage: Eukaryota > Metazoa > Mollusca > Cephalopoda > Myopsida > Loliginidae > Doryteuthis > Doryteuthis pealeii. Next base: position 89,986,835 of record CM042162.1, read on the forward strand.
TTTGAAATTAAAATAAACAATTAAATACATTATTAAGATAAATTAAAACAAAAAGTCATAAGTGACATTTTTCTTTTGATTCCAACTCATAGACAATTCAGTGTTGGCAGACCAGCAATAAGTTACAGTCAACAGCTCTCCTGCCCTGTTGGCGTTAGAATGCCCCGACTGCAGCTCTGCAGAAGGGTAAAACTCCCCCAATGGGGCCACCTGTTGGCCGTGGGTGGCGACCCGTGATGCTTAAGGATAGAACCCAGGTGGTTGAGCAGTCCATGACTTGCAATACTCCACTATGGCCCTTTCTTGGGCTAGACGGGTGGTCGGAGAGGCCCCCTCTGATCAATCGGCTGGCCATATCAAGCCCTAGCACCTATATGATTACTCCAATCCTATTGCCCTTATGGCAAGCCCTAACCCCTTTTTATCATATGGGTGCTAGATGGCGGTGACTGGGAATGACGTTAAACTCTATCTGATGGTGAGGTTCTAGTTTTGGAGGTTTGGGGAATGTGGGGCACCCCTTCATCACCATTGCTCCCTGATCCACTCTGACCTGGAGTGGTAGTACCTGTTAGGGTCCCATCTATGGGTTAAATAGAAAAATGTGTTTATAAAAAAATTGTATTATCCATTAAGAATTGATTTATTTCAAAACTTTATCGACATTAAATGACCCACTGAGGTTGATATGCCGTAAAACAAAACAAAACAAAACCAAATCAACAGCTCAGTATGGACACTGGGTGTTGTCTACTTGTGGTGAGCGATAGGGACGGAGGGTGCGAGAGGATCAAGGGACTCCGTGATGTAAAAGTTAGTTTTAGAGTTAGAGAAGTGGACTTTTCTCGGTATCAGCCGGTCAGTGAGGGAGTCTATCCCATTTTCAATAGCGCTAGACCAGCGAGATTTTTTTCTGGGGTGTGGCGCCACATGATCAGCTTCCCACGTTACCGCACAGATCAGATTGTCCAATCTGTGCTACATATGCGCTAGGTTGGCGGGGACCGATATTGAACCCGGATCCTTGTGATTCCGAGGCAATGATGATGATAATAATGACTTTTTTTTTTTGAAAAAATAAGTTAAATCAGGAAATACCTGTGCTGCAGAGGATATTTTTAGTGGATATGGTGTGCACGGAACTAGCACCCTTTCTTGTAATCCGAGTCAGAGAGACAGTATGACGAACAAATTTGACAAGGCTGCAAGACATGGATACCTCAAGTGGTCTTGCTACGCGCCTGGATACCAACCCAGGTATTTCTACATCCCCGCATAATGTAATGTGCTAGATGGCCGCTGAGCAAGAAGATTCTTCCTCCCTTTGACAGGTGTTGATTTTCGTCTGCTGGGTGTCTAGCCCCCTCCTCACCAGGCAATCTTGTTGGGGTTACCGGATTAGTCGCCAATGATCCGACTATGAAACAGGTGTTGAATTATTTTCTGATATAAGGCATGGGGAAAATGGTCACTCCTAAATATAGACTCGTTGACTACCACGTGACCACCGAAGGCATTTCTATTGTCCAATCACTGGCACTGCTGCTGCTGCTTCTGCTGTATTAATAGAGACACCATTCTGAGCTTATTTCATTGACACTTGGATTATCTTGGACGACGGACTTACAAAGAATACCCTAACACGGATTCTTATTGGCTTGCTTACTTACTTATTACATCTGGAACTAAGATGCCGACCAGATACTTAACAACAGGTAGTACTGAATTACATAGGACCTGTAGATGATGTGCACGAAAAGACACATTATTCTAACACAATTATTCACAGTGATAACTTGATTATTTCAAATGGAAATGCCAATAAAAACCGTACATAATCCGATTATTAAAACAGAATCTTTATCAGATGAACCGAACTTTCGTTCGTTCAGTTATTCGCGCAGTTTGTCATCAATTAGATACTAGTAAAAATGGCTGGGTTAGCTCAGTCGGTAGAGCGTTCGGCTAGAAACCACAAGGTTCCTTGTTCGATACCCGCCCTCGCCACTCAGCGTATGAGTAGCACAGGGATCTGTGCGGTTAAAGTAAGGAGCTGATGGTAGGTGTGGCGCTCCACTCAGACGCTAAAATAATCTCTTTGGTCTAGTGCTAGTGAAAAGGGATAGACTCCCTCGCTGATTGGCTGATACCGACATTAGAACCGCCGAGACTTTACTACTTTAGTACAAATTAAAAAAAACACGATGTAAAAATAGATTTTTGAAAACATATTGCCTGAGCGGGGGGGGGGTAGTAAAAATTCAATGTCAGCGAGTTTGTACCTGAAGTAGTAAAATCATCAATTCATTAAAGTATTAAAAAATAAAACAATTTGAAATGTAAACTTTAAATATATATTAAAATAAAAACAATTATTATATAGATATATAATACCAGTCATGTGTATTTATTAAAAACTTGTTTTAAAAAACTATGAGGACTGTCTAATGTTCAAGTTTTGAGTGTATTTTATCTATGTTAATACCAACAGACCTTCTAGCCTACAAGGATATTTCTACTGAATACAATTTTTTACCATAGGATTCAAGAATACACACAGACTTTCTACCACAAGGAGTATCTAAAACTACTTATTTTATTCAGGTATTTCAGGAATACAACAGACTTTCTCCACACAAGGATATCTACTGATACTACATTCTGTTCTACCTAGGTCATATTCAGGAACACGTCCAAGACGAGGATTACAAGATCTACTGATGCTACACTCTTTCTACTAGGTTTCAGGGAATACTACAGTCTAATATAACAAGAGATCTACTGATACTACACTCTTTCTTACTAGGTTTTCAAGGACACTACAACGAAGGATACAAGGTAGATACTCTTTGAGCAGAAGGTCTAAGTATCCTTCGTTCTTTCATACTCAAACATTAAAATATTACAAAATCCACCAGATGGCAAGATATTTTTCCTTGTTAATTGCTACTATAATCATATCTCAAAGTCCCAGATAATTTTATGCGTTTCATTTTCAAGGACAGCTTTGTTTGTTTATTATATCGTTTGTTCTTTTGAGAAAACTTCAATTTCTTTGCACAGTTCTTTGGATCATCTCTCCCTAGTTGTGCCTTTTTTATATTTCTTTTATTCTAATTTTTTATAATTTTTGAAATTTAAAATATAACAATTAAAACATTTTCAGAATATGATAGACGAAAATTGCTCTGTTGAAGAGATGGCAGCAGTGTCTTATTCTCCACGGCATTCGGACACATTTATACACGTGGAACGGTGGAACCGAGTCGCAAAACAGCAAGAATCTATCACTGACATTGTTAAGAGGAAAAAACAGAGCGACTCAAATGGAAAAGTTTGCTGTTTAAGGGCATTGCCGAAAACGTCTACGCACGACAGACAACCTCGAATTATGAAAATCGATTGAAATCTTACAACGCGATGCATATGAGATGATTACTAATATCATAACCATTCTTGACGCTTGTGAATCTGTGGAAGAAGTCGGCGCGGGACGTGGACACCTTTACCAAGGCGCTGGAGGTCCTTTAAGATAGCCGGTGTTGTTAAACGGGTAAAAGTAGGTTCTGAATCTGCTATCAAATTTGGTTACAATATTGTTTAAAAGTAAATTCTGCAAGTATGTGATTGTTACATCGTATCAGTAGCTTCCTCCAGTGATCAGAAACACACACACACACACACACACACACACACACACATTAATATATATATATTATATAATATATATATATATATATATGAGTATATATAAAAAAGATATGAAAACACCACAAAAACTGTTAAAGTGAAAACATTTTATAACTAGCTGATATTGAACAATATTTCGATTTTATGAAAATCGTCATCAGAGCTTGTTTATAATCCGTGTTGTTCAATATCAGCTAAGTTGTAAAATGTTTTCACTTTAACAGCATTTTGTGGTGTTTTCATATCTGTTTATATATACTCATATCGTCGGATTCAATCCCTTTCTTTTAATATATATATATATATATCATGATGTCGTGCAACTTGCACGGATATCCATAACGATCTCTCGCCAACCCTCCCTATCATTCATCGACTCTGGGAGCTCCTCCGCGCAGCAGCCCGCATCCCTACATAGTACCGGCTGGGCGGCCCACATTGGCGTGCCCATGTGCTGGTTTCAACAGTAGTACGTCTCTTACGATCTCGTCCTTGCGTCTCCGGCAGTGTCCTGCATGTCTAGTCCGTCTTACTCGTATGGTTTGTGAGATGGGGGGCAGGTGGCCATACAGTTGCTTTTTTGTGGGGTGCTGTTTCCACGACTTATTCAGGACCGCTAGCAGCATTCTTGTGCAGCTCCCTTCTAGCTTATTCTCAAGGCGCTTCGTTAGGGTCCAGGTGGTACAGCCATACTGCAGTACCGACACAACTACAGCCTGGAAGAATCGTCTCTTTAGCTTGTCGGGGAGATCGGATTTCCATATGACTGATAATTTTTTTGTGGCCAACCATGCCTTTCATATTCGAGTGTTAACATCACTTTCTGTGGATGAGATATTACTACCTAGATATGTGAATTTTACCACTGACTTAAGAGGTATATATATATATATATTATATATATAATATAATATATATATATATATGCATGGGGGAAATGCAAACAAACAAGGGATTTACAATGGATGGAAATTTATTAGCAGTAGGAGAAAAAAGGATTTATATAGTTAAAAGATGATGAATGTTTTTGTTATATATATATATATATATATATGGGAGAATACGTGCTTAATTGGAGTCGTACCTAATTTTGAAAATTAATTAATTAATAATGAATTAGGCGGGAATACCTATTAAATGTATGGCTAAACAAATCGAGAAAAATCAGAGATTGATTTTTCTCGATTTGTTTAGCCATACATTTAATAGGTATTCCCGCCTAATTCATTATTAATTAATTAATTTTCAAAATAGGTACGACTCCAATTAAGCACTTATTCTCCCAAAAATTTATCGGCAAAAAGCCATTCCAAACATACCTTGTTTACAACTTATCATATATATATATATATATATATATATATATTATGTGTGTGTGTGTGTGTGTGTGTGTGTGTGTGTGATTGTATGTGGTGTGGGTGTGTGTTGAACATGATAGACATTTAATTTCTGTCGGGTCTCTTTTCGATCTTTTCTAGATTTCTGTTCAGCTTCTATCGGGGTCAAGTCTGTTGATTAACCGACCAAATCTTTCCTCCCTAATACTTTTAGCACTTAGAAGTGCTATTATCAGGGGTAGATGTCTTTTTGTGAGTTCCTGATTCTTTTTAAAACACGGAACGTTGAATTGGGTGATTGTTGGATTATCTTGTGAGTATAAGATGTATGTCAAATTCCCACTCATATTTATGAACTTTCCCAACATCAGCAGCATGCATTTCCGTTAAGGCTCAGAAAGCATATAGAACGCATTTCAGGTTGTTGCTACTTGTCCTCTAATCAGTTGCAAATTGAACTTTCTTAAATCAAGACTGACAGAGAAGAATTACAAGGAGTACTACAGACCTTCTGCTACAAAGAGTATCTACTGAAACTACGTTATTTTCTACCTAGGATTACCAGGAACGCAACAGACTTTCTCCCTCAAGGAGTAGCTACTAAAACTACATTATTTTATGCCCATTATTTCAAGGAATACAACAGACTTTCTACCACAAGGAGTATCTACTGAAACTACATTATTTTATACCCATTATTTCAAGGAATACAACAGACTTTCTACCACAAGGAGTATCTACTAAAACTACGTTATTTTATATCCAGGATTTCAAGGAATACAACAGACTTTCTACCACAAGGAGTATCTACTGATACTACATTCTGTTCTACCTAGGATTTCAAGGAACACTACAGACGAGGATTACAAGATCTACTGATGCTACACTCTTTTCTACCTAGGATTTCAGGGAATACTACAGACTAGTATAACAAGGAGATCTACTGATACTACACTCTGTTCTACCTAGGATTTCAAGGAACACTATAGACGAGGATTACAAGGTAGATACTCTTTGTAGCAGAAGGTCTGAAGTACTCCTTCGTTCTTTCATATCTAACATTAAAATATTACAAAATCCACCAGATGGCAAGATATTTTTCCTTGTTAATTGCTACTATAATCGGATCTCAAAGTCCCAGATAATTTTATGCGTTTCATTTTCAAGGACAGCTTTTGGTTTGTTTATATATCGTTTGTTCGTTTGAGAAAACTTCAATTTCTTGCACAGTTCGTTGTGGATCAATCTCTCCCCTAGTTGTGCCTGTTATTATATTTCTTTTTATTCTAATTTTTATTATTAATTTTTGAAATTAAAATAAACAATTAAATACATTATTCAGATAAATTAAAACAAAAAGTCATAAGTGACATTTTTCTTTTGATTCCAACTCATAGACAATTCAGTGTTGGCAGACCAGCAATAAGTTACAGTCAACAGCTCTCCTGCCCTGTTGGCGTTAGAATGCCCCGACTGCAGCTCTGCAGAGGGGTAATACTCCCCCAATGGGGCCACCTGTTGGCCGTGGGTGGCGACCCGTGATGCTTAAGGATAGAACCCAGGTGGTTGAGCAGTCCATGGCTTGCAATACTTCACTATGGCCCTTTCTTGGGCTAGACGGGTGGTCGGAGAGGCCCCCTCTGATCAATCGGCTGGCCATATCAAGCCCTAGCACCTATATGATTGCCCCAATCCTATTGTCCTTATGGCAAGCCCCAACCCCTTTTTATCATATGGGTGCTAGATGGCGGTGACTGAGGGTCTACATGTCCTAGGAATGAAGTTAAACTCTCTCTGATGGTGAGGTTCCAGTTTTGGAGGTTTGGGGAATGTGGAGCACCCCTTGATCACCATTGCTCCCTGGTCCACTCTGACCTGGAGTGGTAGTACCTGTTAGGGTCCCATCTATGGGTTAAATAGAAAAATGTGTTTATAAAAAAATTGTATTATCCATTAAGAATTGATTTATTTCAAAACTTTATCGGCATTAAATGACCCACTGAGGTTGATATGCCGTAAATCAAAACAAAACCAAACCCAATCAACAGCTCTCTATGGACACCGGATGTTGTCTACTTGTGGTGAGCAATAGGGACGGAAGGTACGAGAGGATCAAGGGACTCCGTGATGTAAAAGTTAGTTTTAGAGTTAGAGAAGTGGACTTTTGTCGGTATCAGCCGGTCAGTGAGGGAATCTATCCCATTTTCAATAGCGCTAGACCAGCGAGATTTTTTTTCTGGTGTGGGGCGCCACATGATCAGCTTCCCACGTTACCGCACAGATCAGATTGTCCAATCTGTGCTACATATGCTCTAGGTTGGCGGGGACCGATATTGAACCCGGAACCTTGTGATTCCGAGGCAATGATTATGATAATAATGACTTTTTAGGAAAAAATAAGTTAAATCAGGAAATACCTGTGCTGCAGAGGATATTTTTAGTGGATATGGTGTGCACGGAACTAGCACCCTTTCTTGGTAATCCGAGTCAGAGAGACAGTGTGACGAACAAATTTGACAAGGCTGCAAGACATGGATACCTCAAGTGGTCTTGCTACGCGCCTGGATACCAACCCAGGTATTTCTACGTCTTCGCGTAATGTAATGTGCCAGATGGCCGTTGAGCAAGAAGATTCCTCCTCCCTTTGACAGGTGTTGATTTTCGTCCTGCTGGGTGTCTAGCCCCCCTCCTCACCAGGCAATCTTGTTGGGGTTACCGGATTAGTCGCCAATGATCCGACTATGAAACAGGTGTTGAATTATTTTCTGATATAAGGCATGGGGCAAATGGTCACTCCTAAATATAGACTCGTTGACTACCACGTGACCACCGAAGGCATTTCTATTGTCCAATCACTGGCACTGCTGCTGCTGCTTCTGCTGTATTAATAGAGACACCATTCTGAGCTTATTTCATTGACACTTGGATTATCTTGGACGACGGACTTACAAAGAATACCCTAACACCGGATTCTTATTGGCTTGCTTACTTACTTATTACATCTGGAACTAAGGATGCCGACCAGATACTTAACAACAGGTAGTACTGAATTACATTGGACCTGTAGATGATGAGCACGAAAAGACACATTATTCTAACACTATTATTTCACACAGTGATAACTGATTATTTCAAATGGAAATGCCAATAAAAACCGTACATAATCCGATTATTAAAACAGAATCTTTATCAGATGAACCGAAACTTTCGTGCGTTCAGTTATTCGCCAATTTGTCATCAATTAGATACTAGTACAAAAGGGCCGGGTTAGCTCAGTCGGTAGAGCGTTCGGCTAGAAACCACAAGGTTCCTTGTTCGATACCCGCCCTCGCCAACTCAGCGTATGAGTAGCACAGGGATCTGTGCGGTAAAGTAAGGAGCTGATGGTAGGTGTGGCGCTCCACCTCAGACGCTAAAATAATCTCTTTGGTCTAGTGCTAGTGAAAAGGGGATAGACTCCCTCGCTGATTGGCTGATACCGACATTAGACCGCCCCGACGACTTTACTACTTTAGTACAAAATAAAAAAAACACGATGTAAAAATAGATTTTTGAAACATATTGCCTGAGGGGTGGGAGTTAAAAATTCAATGTCAGCGAGTTTGTACCCTAAGCAAGTAAAATCATCAAATTCATTAAAGGATTAAAAAATAAAACAATTTGAAATGTAAACTTTAAATATGTATTAGAATAAAACAAACTATATATAGATATATAATACCAGTCATGTATTTATTAAAACTTGTTTTAAAAAAACAATGAGGACTGTCTAATGTTGCATGTTCAAGTTTTGAGTGTATTTATTCTATGTTATGACGATCTTGGGTAATGTGACGTAAGCAGTGACCAAAGAGTAAGAGAAGGTGTGAGCGCGTAGGAACTAGAGAGTGTTTCAAGATGATAACAGTTGTACAATTAAGGAACAAGAATATAGATTATTCCCACTAAAGATCACTATTGATTACGATTTTTTATGCCCAAATATTATATTTTTATATCTTTATTGAAGTCGGAAGTTGTTATTTCTCGGCTTTTGTTTTTTACTGAAGTATAAATAATTGTTTTATAATCGTTATTAACTTTTATCTTCCCTTAGAATATCGTATCATCCGTCAAGCTGAGGTCATTTTAAGAACTCAACCTTTTTGAACGTTTTTGGTGGCGTCATAAAAATAAAATTCACACCATTCAACGGAAAAGATTCTTTGAGGAAAATGCTTACTAGACCCGAAAACATTAGATAGGAAAATTTAAAATTCTGCATAGCATCTCTCCTATAAAAAGGGATGGAGCACACTATGGCAGACTTTACATACATTCAGATGTGTGTATTAAAACAGTTAAAAATCCCCTTCGCATTATGTGGGTGAATATAGCTGTCCGCCTGATGCTGAATCGATCGGATTTCTATCCCGACTGTGGGTAGCTCAGAAAATGTCTAGCCACACAGAAGAGACTTGATAAGTCGAAACACGTGTCTGTGAATGACTATATATATATATATATATATATATATATATATATGTGTGTGTGTGTGTGTGTGTGTGTGTGTGTGTGTGTGAAGAAAGGAAGTGAATCCGACAGTATGTAGTATATTAGGAAAAATGAAAAATAACCCATTTAAACCTGTGTTTTTTCATTTTTCCTAATATACTACATATCGAGATTTTTTGTACTTTTTGACACACCTTGTATTCTGAAAGAAGTAACGTTCCATTCATTCTTCATTTCTATATTGGTAAATATAGCTTTAAACTTGCTACTTTTTGACACACATTGTATTCTGAAAAAGAATTAATGAAGGTGTGTCAAAAAGTACAAAAGATCTCGATACTTTTTGACACACCTTATATATATATATATATATATATTGAAAAAAAAAAAAACTTTCTTCCTAATTGTTTAACTTCACTTTTAAACTTTTCATGTTCAAACTTTCATACTTTCTTTCTCTCATTCTTTCAGTCATTCTTTCTTACAGGTTTTCTTTCTGACATTCTCCGATATTTTTCTTTATTTATTTATTTATTAGCTTTTTCATTCATTAATTATTTCTTTTTTCTTTCTTTTTTCTCTTTATTGTCTTTCATTCTTTTCTTTCTTTCTTTCTAATTATCTTACTTCAATTCTAAATAGTTCTTTTTAATCTGTGTATTTCCTTTCATACTTTCATTCTTTCCGTCTTTCGTTCTTCATAAGTTTCTTTCTTCACTTTTAAAATGTTCAATCTTTCTACTTTCTTTTTCTTACTTTCATTCATTCATTTAATCTTTCTTTTTTCTTTCTTTTTTCTTCGTTTTTCATTCTTTCTTTCTTTCTTGATTTCTTCCTTCTTTATTTTCATTCTCCGTTTTTAAACCGTTTTTATTATTCAATTTTTATACTTTCTTTTA
>CM042162.1:90004754-90007254 GCA_023376005.1 Doryteuthis pealeii
GACTGAGCTAATACATATTATATATATATATATATATATATATATATATATATATATATGTGTGTGTGTGTGTGTGTGTGTAAAAATGGAAAAGGAATTGAATCCGACACTATGAGGAAAAATGAGAAAAGAAAAGAAAGTAAATGGATAAAATGAATTTAATCGATATCACATTAATCGATATCACTTACACATGTGTTTTGGTCAGTTTATGTGTGTGAAAATATTTCGCACACATAGAAGAATCGACTTTCATCAGAGTGAACATTTTTTTATGAAAACAAAAATAAATGAAAATAAAAATAAAATAAATGTTCACTCTGATGAAGGTCGATTCTTCTATGTGTGCGAAATATTTTCACACACATAACTGACCGAAACACATGTGTAAGTGATATCGATTAATGTGATATCGATTAAATTCATTTTATCCATTTACTTTTCTTTTCTTTACTCATTTTTCCTCATATATATATATATATATATATATATATATATATATAATATATATATGCCAAAACTCCATATTAGCAACTGAAAGAATACCGGCCCTTCATATCAGTCGATCTAACCCCAGAGGAATACTTCCTATGGGTTTACCTTAAAGAAAAGGTGTACACATGAAAGTCTTGCGTTGCTGTGTAAGTAATATTCGCTGTGCTTGCAATTACAGAGAGAGAGAGAGAGAGAGAGAGAGAGAGAGAGAGAGAGAGAGAGAGAGAGAGAGAGAATCAAAAGAGGAGGAGGTAAAGAGATGAAGGAGAATATTCTCTTTGTGGTAGTGAATATTCAAGGATGTTGTAATCAAGACGCAGATTAAATGCATTTACCGAACCCCTCCACATGAGCAAAATGTGAGTCAAGGTCAATTTCTAAGTGATGTGTTCAAATTCTGGTTGCCAATTTAGACGTTTATTTGCTTAGTCGCAAGGTTCCTGGTTCGATACCGGTCGTCGCCAACTCAATGTATGAGTACCCAGGGATCTGTGTGATGGTAGGTGTGATGCTCTACCTCCGACGCTAAAAACAATCTTACTGATCTAGCGCAAGTGAAAAAGAGATAGACTCCCTCGCTGTTTGGCTGATACAGACTTTAGGCCACTCCGAAGACTTTACTTTTTTTACTTTAGTCCTTCTGTTGGTAAATCCAAGTCGGTATTTTTAGTTCAGTTCGTTAATTAAGAGTATTTACGGAGTTCGAAGGAGCTCTTTTATCTCCGTAGTTGTAGGCAAATTGTCGGACAAAGAAGACAAACACACAATGGAAATTTAATACATGTATTGACAAATAATACAAGAACTTTTTGCAAATTTTATTGGTATTTGCTACAAGACTTATCTGGGTTAAGTAGTTCGTTGTAGAAGTTGGAATTTTGATAGGACGCTTCTTCCGACGTTTCTCGTTCTTCCTTAGTAACCGGTTCGGTGATAAGTAATGGTGGGGGATGCCATTTTAGAAGCTTCTCGCCCGGGTAACAGTTCCTTTAAATGACGGTGGATGGGGGCCTACTCAAGTAGACTATTTGGTCTTGGTGCCTTCTGTAGTGTGCTATTGTGACCGCCTTGTAGTATACGGACACAATGCCTTCGAAAGTGTGCTGTGAAAAAATGCCTCCGTCCAAGTCGACGGTCAATAGATAAGTGGGCCATGTTTTTGGGCTAAGTGATGAGAGCGTTTACTTTTACGTATCTCCTCCTGTAAATGCTATACGATAAGTAAAGAAATTTGGTTTTGGCGCCAACATACGATGTCGTCGATTCGCTCTCTAGCGGCAGGGGAAGATAATTCACTAGGGAATTTCCGATATAATCCGTATTCATATCCTTAAAATCTTAGGTAGAAAAGTGTGCGGTATCAGAACATATAACTTGTAGGAGAAATGTTGTAGTATTATTCAAGCTTGCCTTTTTTAAACCGGTTGTCATACTTAGGGAAACGGAACCCAGTCTGCTGTATTATTTACCCATAACAATTAGAGAGAAGAGTTGGACACATGCTTTTCTCTAGGATATAAGCGCTATGTGAAAATTAAACAGCATCGTTCATGATTTAAAATCGAGACGCGTAGTCCATTTCTTAGAACAATAACTGTTATTCATAATTTTATTCATTAATGACTTAATTTTATAATGAATAGCTTATTTTATTTATAAAAAAATTGAAAAAAGTTTTTTTTATCAATTAATAATGTAGGGGCAGTTAAACTTTTTTCATTTGAAGAAAAGAATTTCAGTTTCTAATTTTTGAATTTCTAGAAAGATCAAATCCATAAGAACATATAAAAAAAATCGGACAATATGACCTTTAGGCACCCATTTTGCAATCTCGATTCAGGGGGACGCTTTTTCCATTTACCCGTCAAAATCCGGTTGTTTGTTAGGGTTAGGGGTTAGTTTTATAATTAAAAAAAAAACTCTAAAAATCGTCTGTTAACAATTAACCGGATATTAACGTTAACGATTTTAACGGATTCTTGTAGTTAGAAAAGAATGTTGTACT
>CM042162.1:90012254-90019754 GCA_023376005.1 Doryteuthis pealeii
GATGCATCCAGACCGTACCAAACGTGGGCCTTTCTGACTCCTCGCCATATAAAGGGGGTAGTGGCACCAGTGGAAAATACCCCCCCCCCCTAGTCCTCAGGGTTTGGTAGCAAGAGTGGAAAGGTATATTGGTTTATGTGCCAGCAACAGGAGCCATGCCCAATCCCCAATTCATTTGCTGCTTCTGATGGGTTTCGGGATGTCGAGGTTCGCCAAATGAACCCCGTCTCCCTAGATTATGTCACAACGATGAACAGTATAAATTCGGACAGAGAGGCGGACTAATGTCGGCGTGCTGGGTTTCCATTCGTTGGGGGTGGGGATTAAGATGGCGACAGGGTGCTTGTTTGTATATTGGATAATAGTGTTATTTAGGGTATACATTAGAACTGAGGTAGTAGTTTCAAATTTACTTAAAAATAAAAATATAACATTTTTTTTAATTTTAAAATAATCTTTTTTTTAAATATGATTTAATAAAATATAGATTTGATAGTGTTCTTAGTTTTTGTTTTTTATTGGTTGTTTTAGTTTATGCTAATTTAAATGATTTATTTGAATCACGGTGGTAAGTACTATATTTAATGCGTTTGCTTCCAGTCAGATCTTAGCCCTTAAGAGCATTAAGCGAAACTCTTAGTAGGTTCGTCTGACTCATTCGATCTCTCTCTCTCTCTCTCTCTCTCTCTCTCTCTCTCTCTCTGTATATATATATATATATATATATATATATATATATATATATGTGTGTGTGTGTGTGTGTGTGTTTATATATATATATATATATATATATATCAAATTTACACTGTCGGATTATTTTCCATTTTATTTCATATTTATATATATATATATATATATATATATATATATATAATAATTTCCGGAAAAATTATTAACATACATATTCAATGCGAAAAAATAGGACTTGTAGCTGAAAACATGCTCTGCAAAACCGAACATTTATTTTCAAATGTTCACGCTAGAAGAATTGAGATTGCTGTCTTCCGGCAAGAAAGGCAAAGATTACACACACACACACACACACACACACACACACACACTCACACACATATATATATATATATATATATATATATATATATGTATATATATGGGTGTGTGTGTCTGTGTCTGTGTGTCTGTGTTTGTGTGCATGTGTATATATGTGTGCGTGCAAGCACGTTTGTGTGTGTATAAAAATTGCAAAGAAGTAATAGAATAGTTGATAATATCGTATTATTCTTGTCCGTAGTATTATTTCTCCCCTTCCATTTATATATAATATATATATATATATATATATATATATATATATATATGCTTTCCGTATGTGTGAAACGTAAGATTATTGATTTCTTTCTCTCGATACAATCGTCAAGAACGTGCGCATTGCCTTCAGCGAAATCTGCGTTCGAAATATATTTCTTTGTTGTTGTTGTTGTTGCATGTCCGATAGAAAATGCGATAATTTGAACCGTGCGACAGATGAAGAAGAACACCCAGAGATACCTAACCAAACCCTGTTTGCTCTCTCTTCCTTTAACCTCCGATGCCTATCAAAGAAAATGAAATTAAAGAATTACATGTGTTTATGATAAAACTACCTTAACGTACAATGGACAGTGGCAAAAGCTACGATATATATATATATATATTGTTGTACCGGCCGTTCCTACAGTGGAGAATATACACCGGTTCTCACTATAAATAGTGAGACACCAAGTGAAAAGGTTGTACTGTTACCCTTTAACGGCAAGCTAGCCGTTCCTGTACCATTATTGTAAATACACTTGTCTTATTTTACCCTACCTCGACTTGACTTCTTTTTTACTGTTGAATTAACATCACAACATATATATATATATATATATATATATATATATATTGGAGTTTGTGTTAGTAGTGTGTTAGTAGTAGCATGTCCATTTGTTCCGTGAAGAACCTCTATGAGGTGGGTTATATTTTTAATGCTCTTATATATGTGAGGGGAGGGGTTCATGGGAGTTGTGTGTATGACTATATGTGTATACATATAAATGTCTACTAAATGATTTTAATAGCATGTCAACCCCTCAAAAACACTTCAATTTTTATAGTTCTTCTATAATGCTCCCTTTCAAAAAAATCTATAAACTATTTCTTCAAATAAGAATTTTTTTCCCGACGATGATCTAAGTTCGAAACTAGTTTAGAATAAACAGCATACAAGAAATATTCCTGATTGTCTTATTACTTTTTGATCATACTATATATATATATATATATATATATATATATATATATATATAATCCAAAAGTCCAGAGAAGAAATCTTCCTTACGACACAAGAGTTTTTTTTTTAAACCTGTCGCAGTTTGAGAGCTCAATGTGTGCTCTTAATGTTAGAGTAAAAGAGTAAATATATAAGTAAAGAAATAACAAAAGACTTAGAGATTTTACATTATAGTCTATTTCAGGGAGCTTAGACCAAGCTTAGACAAATAGTCTATAATGCAAAATCTCTAAGTCTTTTGTTATTTCTTTACTTATATATATATATATATATATATATATATATATATATATATATATATATATGTATGAGTTCAAATATGAGGAAACTCAGACAAAAATGTGTAGTATATTTCGCTGGAGTTTGAACTCAGCGTCTTCAGCTTTTATTGAATTATCAGTATCATACAAGTGTTTTATAGAAGAGGGAGGTCTACCTCCCCCAACTCTCTTCCCATCTGATTTCCTTCTCATCTTCCCAAAAAATTTCCCCTATAACCAATCAAATCTTTCCCTCACCACAAAGCTTACCTACCTACCTATCTACTTTCCCCTTCTATAAAACACTTGTATGATCCTGATAATTCAATAAACCTGAAGACACCGAGTTCAAACTCCAGCGAAATATACTACACATTTTTGTCTGAGTTTTGTTCTTTCATTCCACATATTTTACCCTATTCTGCCGGATTCATTCCAACCTCCGTTTCCTCATATATATATATATATATATATATATATAATATATATATATATATATATATGGTGAGTCTAGTTCTCAGTGTGAATATATTATATTTGTATATATGTTTCATATATACATATAACATATGTCTATAATATATATTTTGGGGATTTTGTGTGAACCATGGGCTGTGAAATAAATAAGAAACCCTGTTGGGTGTTAAATGTTAAAATTCATTTTATTTCATTCTATATTTCGGAAACATGGCCTTCCTTTATCAAGATAATCGAGACTGCCGTTTTTATGTAGTTTTTGGCATCTTTATATTTGGTTGGCTGTGGTTGGTGTGTCCCACTCTCGGTATATATATATATATATATACACTTGCAATAAGAGAGAAAATCTTTCAAACTGCAAATTGACTATTATATATAGATTTCAGGTGGTGACTCTATAAAAGAGCCCAGTCTCGTCAGATACATACAATGTAGAAGAAAATATACTAAAATGAAGACAAAAACTAAATACTCTTTTTTTCCAGTAGACTCGTTTAAAAACATATCCACATAAAAAATAATATATATAGTATAATAATTATAAGTTCCAATTACCGTCGAATTGGTAAAACAAGAAAACAATTAGCTTTTGCTCCCCACCCTGTATTTATTTTTTCCTACTATAGTACTGAAGACGATTTTCGATTCGTTCAGAGATTTTAATTCATTGATATCGAAGAGGAGAAAATGAGAATCTTCTAAATATTCTGATTTTTTTCTCCTTTATTTCATTTATTTATTTTTATTTTTTATTTTTTTTATTTTTTTGTTAAATTTTCGAATGCCAATTGGGAGATACGAATCGCAGGTATTCTGGCCAGTTGTCTGGGCTAGAGAAAAATCTCAATCATGATTTATTTCTAGCTTCCGGTAAAACTTCTTGCATACCATTTTTTTAATCATTCATTCTTTTCCCGGGGGCTCACGTCTCGCTGCTTTTCCATATACAGATTGCTATTATATTTATTGTAGATTTTGTTCAATCTATCTAATTAAGTTCTTTAAAATGGGTGTTTAACCTATTTAATTAAGTCGTTTAAGAAACATGTTTAACCTATTTAATTAAGTCGTTTGAGAAACGTGTTTAACCTATTCAATGAAGTCGTTTAAGAAACTGTTTAACCCTATTTATTTAAGTCGTTTAAGAAACGTGTTTAACCTATTTAGTTAAGTCGTTTAAGAAACGTGTTTAACCTATTTAGTTAACCTATTTAGTTAAGAAACGTGTTTAACCTATCTAGTTAAGTCGTTAAGAAACGTGTTTAACCTATCTAGTTAAGTCGTTTAAGAAACGTGTTTAACCTATTTAGTTAAGTCGTTTAAGAAACGTGTTTAACCTATTCAATGAAGTCGTTTAAGAAACGTGATTAACCTATTCAATGAAGTCGTTTAAGAAACGTGTTTAACCTATTTAGTTAAGTCGTTTAAGAAACGTGTTTAACCTATTTAGTTAAGTCGTTTAAGAAACATGTTTAACGTGTTTAACCTATCTAGTTAAGTCGTTTAAGAAACGTGTTTAACCTATCTAGTTAAGTCGTTTAAGAAACGTGTTTAACCTATTTAGTTAAGTCGTTTAAGAAACGTGTTTAACCTATTCAATGAAGTCGTTTAAGAAACGTGTTTAACCTATTTAGTTAAGTCGTTTAAGAAACGTGATTAACCTATTCAATGAAGTCGTTTAAGAAACGTGTTTAACCGATTTAATGAAGTCTTTTAAAAACGTGTTTAGCCTATTTAATTATGTACTTTAAAACATAGTTATGCTATTTAATTAAGTACATTAAGAAACATGTATAAACTTATTTTTTGTTAATTTTCGGCTTCAATTTAGGTACCCAAACGTGTTGAAAACACTCTGCAATTTCTAAACGTGACTTTAAACGCCTGTGGAAGTATGACCTATTCCGACTACAAGTTCTGCCTATTGTCATCATTGGACACGAAGACTGGCTCCATGCCAATAGATGGCCGAATTATCTACTCTTCCTTTCGGCTGTTCGGGTTCACCATTACTAAAAGTTCATCTCATTAGTCCGGCTTGGGTCAGTTTTCCAGATGGTAGATATAAGAAAATAATTACATTAGCGGCCGAAGTAATTGAATTTTGGAAATATATTTGGCATTGGATGGACTGGATCTACAGAGCTTTAAAGATTCCTATCTTTTTTTCCCAATTCTGCAAACGGAAATTTGGCCGATACCGTTTCCGAAAATCCATAACGAACGTAATTTAAAACAAAACAACAAATTTTGTTTTTAGAATGTTTTTTTTTATAAATAGACTGATCTCATAAAATCATCATCTATATATTAATACTCGTGTTCCTTAATTGTACTACCCCCCTCTCTCTCTCTCTCTCTCTCTCACACACACATATATAGTCGTCCACAGACGCCGTGTTTAGACGTTTTCGTCTCATCATTGTGGCTAGACTTAACAACTACTTCTAGTCGATAGGGAAACCTGACTGACTTTTCAGCAGTCCGACATCTTCCCTCTTGGCCGACCGTAGCTGTCAGTAAGAGGCATTATTTTAACTGGTAAATACATACATCGGTAGATGTATGTTACGATCACCTAAAGAACTCGAGTCTGTAAATAACAGACGGGTAATGCTTTACGCTAAACCGGTGAAAGTTCGTTAAAATCACCTCTCTCTCTCTCTCTCTCTCTCTCTTCTCTCTCTCTCTCTCTCTCTCTCTTTTATATATATAATATATATATATCTTATTATAATGGAGATTGTGTGTTTTTCTGTCTGTAACCGAAACTATATTACTACTCAAGTCACAATTCCCTTAATTATTTACGTCAAATTCTCCATGATTTCATTCTTTTAAACCTTCAGTTATTAATAAAATTGATTTACATTATCAATACAGTTGACCATATCTACATACTAATAACATGCAATTGTATTTATATATACAACAAAATAGCAGTTTACAGTTTGAACGAGAAGGCTAATTTGCATATTGATATTTAAAATTTTATTTTAATAAATATGTGCTTGGTATCATTGATTTCTAAATTGTTTGGTTTTATCTTAAGAAATATAAACAAAAATCTCGTGGATAAATCTTAAAGAAATTTATTTACAAGAAGAAATAACTGTAATATATCCTTTACTTCCTATTTTAACTAAATAGTTAAATTAGGAAAATTTACCAATGAAAGAGGGGAGTAATGGAAAATGATGGAATAGTTAGTTTCAAAGTTGTTCTATTTTTCGATTATACCCCCTCTGTTGCAGATCTTTTTATCTGCATTCTTAGTCAGTTTCAGTAGCCTTTCTAACTTAATATGATATTTTATTATATCAAAACTTAAATACTTGCACCCTGACGGTGCACATATTTGCTAGTATATATAATAATGACAGAGATGGTGTCCGATTGCTGCTTGAGCATTTCCATTGCAGTGGCATTAGTAATTTATCCGAGAGTTCTCTATATCATAAACATGATCTATAATAAAACAATCATGGGTCCATCACGGTTTCAATCTTAACAGATCTCGTCAGGACAATAAACTAAGTTACATTACTGCTATATATATATATAATATATATATATATATATATATATATATATATTATATATATATATAATATATATATATATATATATAAATACTCGTGTTCCTTAATTGTACGACCGTTATCATCTTGCAACAACCTATGGTTAAAAATGAGACCGTCCAAATTGTACAAGAGGAAATGTAAATCCTAATTATCTGAATTTATTTGAATATAATGAGTTCTGAGGTGAATAGACAGTGAACTTTGAAATATCCTATTATACCAAGAAAACTTGGTACGGCCGTGGGTAGCGTTTGGTTGGCAAAGAGATAACCTTGGTATGTCAAGCTGTCTCGGAGCAGGGATACTCTGAATTCAAACCAGTTAAACTCCGTTGAAAGATTGACGGTGGGTCACATCCTGCTCGTGTGTAGGTGTCTCTAAATACATACATACAACAAACTATTTCTACTGTACTTACTACTAATTTAGAATTACTAAATAATAATACTCAGAAGAGTCCTGGAGACCTGAGGAGTCTTGCTGTCACTGAAGTTCCAGTGAAAGACCACCAGCTAACACTGGTGTGAAAAACTTGCAAGGAGTGATATAATAAAACGATTTTAACTTTATAACGTTTAAGCATTAAATTCCATATGCCCTCTGTATGATTTTATACTTTTTGTTTAAACAAAACTAAAATATTAATTTTTAATTCAATCGCATTACACATAATCAAATTAAAATTTAATAGTGAAATCTTTTTTGAATAAATACTTTTTAATTTTAAACTAATATTGTTATTGTTGTTTTGTTTTTTCTTTTGTTGTTGTGTTTTTAATTATAAATTATGGCTTGATCCGAAGGAATGGTGAACCAATACATTCGGCGTCGGTTTGGCTGCAGGAGTTGGCAGATAGTGTTTTACACACTGAACTGCCTAACGGAGCCCAAGCCATGATTTCTG
>CM042162.1:90022254-90066772 GCA_023376005.1 Doryteuthis pealeii
ACTAAATTTTGGGTTCATAGCGGTAGTTTGGTAGAAGACAAATGTATATACGTATAGTTTTTAACTATTGTTCAATTACTCATATTTTTTTAGTACAATCCCACTTCTTTTAGGAAATGTAAAATCCTGGATGGTTTTATTTTCATGAAAAGTTCTTTCAAATTATTTGCTTGGTAATATTTTGTTCGCACTAGATCAAAGTCTACACACTCTAGCAGTATGTATTTCACTGTAAATCTCGCTCGGTATGTAGTGCATATTGGGGGTTCTGTGCCCTCTAATAAATGATGATTGAGAGATGTAGGTGTGGCCTATGTGAAGGCGGGTCATCACAACCTGTTCTCTTCAAATTTTGTTGTATTTTCGATACATTAGAAATAAGTGCTGGTTGGGCTCAGTTGGTAGAGTATCCACCTATAAATCACAAGGATCCGGGTTCGATACATGTCCTGGTCAACTCACCTACCACCCTGTCGGCTGGGCGTTAGAATGCACCGACTGCACCTCTGCAGAAGGGTAAGATTCCCCCAATGGGACCACCTGTTGATCGTGGGTGGCGACCCGTGATGCTTAAGGATAGAACCCATGTGGATGAGTAGTTCATGACTTGCAATACTCCACTTCAGCCCTATCTTGGGCTAGACGAGCGGTCAGAGAGGCCCCCTCCGATCAATTGTCTGGTCACGTCAATCCCTACCACCTATATGATTTTTCCAGCCCTATTGCCTTTATGGCAAGCCCCAACCCCTTTTTATCATATAGGTGCTAGAAGGCTCTGGCCGAGGGTCAATATGTCCTGGGAATGACGTTAAACTCTATCTGATGGTGAGGTTCCAGATTTGGAGGTTTGGGGAATGTGGAGCACCCCTTCATCATCATTGCTCCCTGGTCCACTCTGACCCGGAGTGGTAGTACCTGTTAGGGTCCCATCTATGGGTTAAATAGAAAAAATTATTTATAAAAAAAATTGTATTATCCATTAAGAATTGATTTATTTCAAAACTTTATCGGCATTAAATGACCCACTGAGGTGGATATGCCGTAAAACAAACCAAAACAAACAAAACCAAATCAACTCAGCACAGTTTGGGTAGTCTGAACTTGAGAATAATTGCAATTTATTGGAACTCCTAATTCACTACTAGATTGATTTTAACGTCATACCCAGAACACTAAGACCTTCAGTCACCGCCTTCTAGTACATATATTGTAAAATAGTTTTGGGAAAAAACAATTAGCGTATCGTGTTAATTCTACTTTTATAATAACATTTTATTAATATGTATAAAAAAAGAAATATCAACAATTGTCTTGTAGTAGTATTAGTAGTAGTAGTACTAGTAGTAGTAGTGTTGCTTGGTTTGCATGTTTAGATTGTGAGGCAGGCCAACATTTTTTTATATTCATTTTTGTTGTGTATTCAATTTAAAAACCCATGCTTTTTAAAACACTTTTTAAGACAATCTTTATCGATTTAAAACCTAGATGGAACCCTAACAGGTACTACCACTCTCGATAAGTGAACCTGGGAGTACTTGCAATGAAGGGGTACTCCACATTCCCCAGAGATCTCACTACTAGATTCAGTTTAACGTCATAACCAGGTCACTAAGACCATCAGTCATCGCTTTCTAGCACATATATTTGCAGTGGTAGTACTTGTTAAGGTCCCATCTATGGGTTAAATAGAAAAGAATAAGTTTTAAAAATGTTTTTAAAAATTAAGTTTTAAGAAAGATTTGAATACCCACCCATAGGGTTGCTAAGATTAGTGTGTCAGTTATTGAAGATGTTTCGTATATCTTTGCGTATATTAAATCCGATCTCCCCGTCAAGCTAAAGAGATGATTCTTCCAGGCTATAGTTGAGTCGGTACTGTTGTATGGCTGTACCACCTGGGCCTTAACGAAGCGCCTTGAGAATAAGCTAGATGGGACCTGCACAAGAATGCTGCGAGCGGTCCTGAATAAGTTGTGGAAGCAGCACCCCACGAAAAAGCAACTGTATGGCCACCTGCCTCCCATCTCACAAACCATACGTGTAAGACGGGCTAGACATGCAGGACACTGCTGGAGAAGCAAGGACAAGATCGTAAAAGACGTAAGCCAGGACCTACATTGACCAACTATGTATGGATGCTGGCTGTGGCTGCTGCGCGGAGAAGCTCCCAGAACCGATGAATGATAGGGAAGGTTGGCGAGAGATCGTCATGAATATCCCTGCAAATTGCGCGGCATGATGATGAGGAGGACATATATTTACTTTATTCTTAATTGTTCTAGTTTCTTCCGGGAATACATAAATACATGCATACATACATACATACAGACCAGTTGCCATTTATATATATGAGCAGGATGTGACACAAGGTCAATTTCTTAAGCAGAGTTTAACAGGTTTGAATTCAGAGTTTTCCTTCTCCTAGACTGATTACCCAGCCAGGGTTAAAGTCCAGTCTGTCCTGCTATTTACTTATAGCTGTAGGGAGAATTGGATTCATACCTTTCCCAAGGGTATTAATGCTATGTAAAATGCAAACAATTTCGTCCAGGAATTGAACTTGGGTTGACGAGTCCATTTCCTATGACTCTAACCATTACACCACGAACCTCTGGAGATGCATATATACTTGCTAGTGTGTGTATGTAATATTCATATGGAACACATTTCTGGCACTTGAACTAAGATCCTAAGTTGGATTAGATTTACTAAGAACCGATTGACCTTTATAGAAGAAAAAAAAAACTATCCAGAGAAACGAGTACATTTTCTAGTGTTGATTTCCTCTTTGTAGTTGTCATTGCTCGATTTATGTAAATATACTTTAATGTATGTTTTGTTTGGAGATTTTGAACAGATCAAAACTGAAAATTAACCTTTGTAGTCTTTTTTAGGATTATCTGATTCAGATTTGCCTCAAAACAGGTCATTATTCGTTGTTAAATTGTTTTTAGATCCGATGAATGATAGGGAAGGTGAGTGAGAGATCGTCATGGATATGCGTGCAAATTGCGCGACATGATAATGATGATGATGATATTAAATGCTATTTTATTAATATTGGGTTTGTAGGTTTCTTTTGTTTAATACCGATTTAAATCGGATATCTTTATTTGTTGTTGGCTTCTCAAGCTTTTGGCAGTGAGAAATGCGTGGGTAATATGTCACAGACTCTGTAAATGTTACATAGTGAGTTTTTCACAGTACCAGATCGATATAATGTTGTATACCCTTTTCTTACTTCTTACTTCTAGTCGTCTTCTCTTCTGGCCGGCTTTGGTTCTATCTTCTAACATCTTGGTCTGGTCTTCTATGGGGATTTCGGGTCTGGTTTCTGTTAGGGATTTCTCCTTATCAGAAGCCCTGTGTCATTGTTAGTTTTTAGGTAATAAACACAAGACTTCGATTTACGTTGATGTTACTTTATTTTCAAATCCCCAACCCAGACAATCTGCGCAGTGAGAATCACATCTTACGAGTTGGGCTTCTACTTGCTAACTGCCTGAAACTTACTTAAAATCCTTAAACCGGAACAGGGTCTTCTATGCCTTCCGGTTCTCACGATTTATCCCCGGAAGGCAAGGTGAGAGTGAGGTCAAGCGCCGTTCCTCACTCTCAAGGCCATTAGCTGCACTAATCGCCATTATGTTTCTACACTACCTTATATAAGTCTTAGGGATCCAATAATTATGTAACATAAAAACATAAGTTATTTATGGAATATCAGTTTGGAAACGGTAGCATTCAATAAGGATCGAAGTCTCTTTATAATCAAATTCGTCTGTGTTTTATGTTTGCTTATTTTAATACTTCAGTTGCTGTTTTGGTTTGTTTTCTTTTACGGTATATCAACCTCAGTGGGTCATTTAATGCCGATAAAGTTTTGAAATAAATCAATTCTTAATGGATAATACAATTTTTTTATAAATACATTTTTCTATTTAACCCATAGATGGGACCCTAACAGGTACTACCACTCCGGGTCAGAGTGGACCAGGGAGCAATGGTGATGAAGGGGTGCTCCACATTCCCCAAACCTCCAAAACTGGAATCTCACCATCAGATAGAGTTAAATGTCATTCCCAAGACATGTAGACCCATAGCCACCGCCTTCTAGCACCCATATGATAAAAAAGGGGTTGGGGCTTGCCATGAGGGCAATAGGGTTGGGGATATCATATAGGTGCTAGGGCTTGACGTGACTAGCTGATTGATCGGAGGGGGCCTCTCCGACCGCCCGAGTTACAAATAAGTTTTGTTCTATATATTCAATTAAATCTATTTCTCCCCTCGCACTCGTGTCGGGAGTTCAGAGTGCTTCGGCCTCTGGACCGGGAAAAGTAATTATTAACAGTAAAAAATTGAATTTACAATTTAAAAATTAAATTCGTTGATCCCAGGGGGATTTACGCTGGCAATACCTGCCTCCTTTATTTAAAGGGGCAGTGTTGGGTTTATTGCCCAGTGCCTGAGGCGCCCCCTTGAGAGAGAATACCAACGGAATCAATACATTTTTGTGCCTAACACCCATGATCTTCGGCTTTTAGGTGGGTCCTCATAAAACTGTCCTTGTGTCACACACTCAAAATTGGGATGAGAGGAGAAGAAAGTTACTTGAAATGTAACGGAAACTGACCATAAAGCGAGCGGGCTGTAGAATGCTCCTCATTCTAGTTGCAAAGCCGACGAGAAGTTCAATTCCATTATTCTTTTTCCTTGATTGTTTTTGTTTTATGTAATTGATTTTGGGATCGTCAGGAGAGAATGTGCACCGTTTCGGGGCCTTCTTCTCAACAGTTTTAACTGCACACCGGCCCCACTCACTGATGTGAGGTCCCTCGGAATATGTCAGATGTATTGTATAATCAAATATATACGATTGAATAACGGCGAAAAGTTGTTTTTAAACAACGCGTGCTATGGAAATGTTGCGTGAATCGCGTTGCGCTTTCGTGAGCAGATGACATGATGTTTTACTGCGAATTTTTCCAAGGGATATTTCTTTTTTTTTCCATAAGCACATCGAGCTGTATATATATATAATCAAGAATTTATAGGCATTTTTTTGTTGCTATTCTCATGGAGGATTTTCGTA
Organism: Doryteuthis pealeii; assembly: GCA_023376005.1. Taxonomy (NCBI): domain Eukaryota; kingdom Metazoa; phylum Mollusca; class Cephalopoda; order Myopsida; family Loliginidae; genus Doryteuthis; species Doryteuthis pealeii. Next base: position 90,027,350 of record CM042162.1, read on the forward strand.
TTTTCAGTTAGGATTTTTCTTATGTCGGAGGAGTTGAATTTGTGTTTTGTAATTAGATGTTGTTTTGTAGTACTAGTGTCGAAGATATGTGAGACGGCGGGAGTGTGATGTGCTAGTGTGACCAATGAAGAAAAATATCATCGGAAGAAAATGATCCAACAAGGGTTAAGATGCCATCAAATCCAACCAACCAGGATTGTTTCATAGCAGCTACTGAGAGAAATTTCAAGATGCTGGTCAAGTCGTTGGTCTTGGGTTTGGTTTCTTTGTTTAGATGTGTTCTAGAGTAGTTCCAGTTTTGGTGGTTTGGGGAATGTGGAGCACCCCTTCATCACTACTGCTCACTGGTCCCCTCTGAGCCGGAGTGGTAGTACCTGTTAGGATCCCATTAATGGGTTAAATAGAAAAATTTATTTATAAAAAAATTGTATTATCCATTAAGAATTGATTTATTTCAAAATTTTATCGGCATTAAATGATCCACTGAGGTTGATATGCCATAAAACAAACCAAACCAAACAAAACCAAATCAACTCAGCTACTGAGTAGCACATTTTGGGTAGTCTGAACTTGAGAATAATTGCAATTAATTGGAACTCCTAATTCCACAGAGCTCCTTCAGCAATCTACAAGATGGACTGGTTCATAGCCTTAAATAGTCTACGTTTGAGGACTTCGACAGTTGATTAATAAGCTGATTAATATCTGCGTTTGGCTATACCGTATTTGACCCTCCTCTATTTCTTGTAAGCTGTGCTGTTAATTGTTTTGTAACTTATTGTTCTGTGTTTTTTGTATGTATCCGTTAGCACCGGGTACTGCTGTTGAATAAATATACTAAGCACACAATTTCTTCTGTGTATCATATCACATCGATGATACAACCATTCTAAAGTCCCAGCCAACAGGGCTCCACCCCAGGTGAATGCTACCACAAGACAAAATAATACTACAATGTCGCAGTCCAGCACTTTAACCACTACCCCTCTGCAGAGGTGCAGTCGGTGTATTCTTGTTGTAGAGCAGCTAGCGCCCTCTACAGCCAGAGTCGACGGGACTCCTACCCTGGTAAATGCTGCCGCAATAAAAGATAAGAGTACAATGTCGCAGTCCCACACTTTAACCATTAAGCCACCGCGAATCTCACACCTTAACTTTGGCGCAAAAGAAATGAGGCGCGGGGGGGGGGCGATTATTTTTATTTTGTTTGTTGAGAACATCATTTATTGGTTTCGTGTTATCTGAAGCAATTGAAGGCGACCAGGGTGTCGCAAATGAATAATTCAAGAGAATGTCTCCGAACTGATGATTAAACCAGAAGGGGAGGTGGTGTCAAATTAACAAGACCTCACCAATGTGTCTTCTATAATTAAGCCAAGTCTCATTTGCAACGCAATAATTATCTTCAACTTCTGATCCCTGTTCATCTCATTAAATGCTGAGCCAATTTTAACACTTGGCCCAGTCCAATACTTTAGCACGTTAATTCGAATTTGTTGAAGATGGAGACGATTGTCTTCAATTTTTTTTGTTGTTGTTATTTTGTACACTTATCGACATCTTTGTTACTTCGACTGTTGTGTAAGTCGTAAATATCCGTGGAGACGTTTAGTATAATCATTACCGTCAAAGGAAATGTAGTCGGCGCCACGGGTTCAAATCCTGGATAAGGCTGTTTGCATTTCATCTACGGCTGTTTGAGATACGCCTGTGCTATTAAACAGCGCTTGGTAGCGCCATCAGTTATGTTATTATCAACTGGTTTATTGGGCGGTTTCGGGTCTTTCAACATAACGCCTCTTCAGTTATACCTCACTAGAGATGATCAAACTCTAGTGCGCCACTCGTCTTTTTCAACGCTAGCAGATAAACTGGCTTTAGAGTTTTGCCAACGCAGACTGCGGCTTCTGTACATCTGGTTGGCTAATTCTAAAGCCAATCAGCGTTCAGAGTAGGTGTTAAAAACAGGTTCTCGTGGCTCAGACATTTTTTTTAAATAATTCATTTGAATGGCTGGGCCTACCGGCAAGTAGACCTTTTCTTTTTAATATGAAAAAATAATTAAATGAATAAAAACAATTATAATAGCTTAGGTACACACAAAAAAACACACTGACTAAAAATACTCTCCAATAATTAAAGAGGGAAATTATTACGATGAAAGCGGCAAGACGCGTAAAATATTTATATAATTACACCGACTAAAATAAATAAAAAAATAAATTTATCTAGTCACAGATGTATGTGACCGGGTTAAACTATACTGTTCAATATTTAAAAAGAAAAATTAAACGGTAATCCCAATACTCTCGGGGTATGATTTAATGGAGAGAAAAAAAAAGAGATAAATGATGCATGAATATGTGAAACAAAAAGGAAAAACCCTTCCTTTCCTTTATAAGTAATAACAATTGAGAAGCCTTGATTTTAACCATTAAATTTTGCCGAATTAGAAAGGTACAAAATATTCCGATGGTCGGAATCGATTACAGGATTCAAGTTTCTAAAATTTGCGAAATGAAATGCGAATGACTGAAAGGTATATACACTTAGCAAGGAAAATATTTTCTAAAGTAGTCAAAGAAAATTAAATTTGGATGAAAATGAAGGAAGTGTAAGAAATGCGTTTATCAAAACTCGTTTAACAGTTATACAAAGTAAATCAATAACTATTTATTAAAGTATTCATTTGGTCGAAAGTGAATACTGGATCTTTGTCTTACAAAATGCAAAGGGCCTAACAGATAGCCTTCAAAACCAACCAACAATCCAAAATAAACACAATGCTGCAAGCAAATTACAAGACCCTTATATATATATATATATATATATATATATATATATATATATATATATATATATATATATATAGTATTAACTTACCGGTGGGTATAAGAACGATCGTTGGAAGCGCACTATATCCAGAGGTTAAGGTTGAGAAAAAACAAATACAAAGTGCTCAATACAATGTAGAGCATAAATTTATTTTAAGAATGGACAGGAGTAACCTACTCGAGTTTCATCGATTGATTCTTCAGGGTTACTTACGATTAATCTTAGGTGTTATAAACATGCCCGTTGGAATGGGCATGTTTATAACACCTAAGATTAATCGTAAACTCGATTAATTTAAAGTAACCCTGAAGAATCAATCGATGAAACTCGAGTAGGTTACTCTTTTCCATTCTTAAAATATATATATATATATATATATATATATATATATATATATATACATGGTTCCGTTTATATCAAACAGATTCATATTTAATTAAATCTTTAAAATTAAGTGAAAAATGTCTGACAATTGACGAGTTTAAGAAACATGACAAACATTTTTAACAGCGGGAAGAATGATAACTTTTTAATAATGACATTCATTTTTATATCAGTTTTTAAATTTAATAGTATATATATATATATATATATATATATATACCAACCCCTCCGAACGAGCAGGATGCAACACAAGGTCAATTTCTTAAGCGGAGTTTAACAGGTTTGAATTCAGAGTTTTCCTTCTCCTAGACCGGTTGCCTCCTAACCAAGGTTAAAGAGCCCAGACTGTCCTACTAGTTACCCATAGCTGGAGGGAGAGTAGGATTCATACCTTTCCCAAGGGTATATATATATATATATATATATATATATATATACATTTGTCGTTTTTCTAGTATTAGAGAATTGGAATTGGAATTATTTGTTTCATGGTATAATTTATACATACAATACATTTAAGGTGTGATTGCTACAACTGGTTTCAAATACATATCTACACACAATTAAACACACACACACACACACACACACACACACACATATATATATATATATATATCTTATTATAATGGAGATTGTGTGTTTTTCTGTCTGTAACCGAAACTATATTACTACTCAAGTCACAATTTCCTTAGTTATTAACGACACATTCTCCATGAATCTATTTCTATTTAAACCTCAATTAATAATAAAACTGTTTGACATTATTAATACTGTTGGCCTTACCTAAATACTAATAACATGCAATTGTATTTATATATACAACAAAATACCAGTTTTCAGAGTAAACGTAAAGCTAATTTGCATATTGATATAAAAAAAAAATGATTTTAATAAAAATGTGCTTGGTATTATTGATTTCTAATTGTTTGGTTTTATCTTAATGAATATGAGTAAAAATCTCTTCAATAAATCCTAAAAGAAATTCATTAACAAGAAGAAATAACTGTAATTTTATTCTTTACTTCCTATTTTAACTAAATAGTTAAATTAGAAAAATTTAGCATTGAAAAACGGAAGTGATGAAAGAGTAAGTTTCAGTTGTTCTATTTTACGATTATACCCCCTCCGTTTCAAATCTTTTTATCTGAATTCTTATTTAGTTTCATTAACCTTTCTAATTTAATACGATATTTTATTACATTTAAACTTAAATACTTGCACCCGGAGGGTGCATATATTTGTTAGTATATATATATATATATATATATATATATATATATATATATATATATACCTTCATTCGTGCTGGATGTGACACAACGTCATTTTAAGCGGTGTTTAACAGGTTTTAATTCAGAGTTTTCCTTCCCCTAGACTGGGTACCTAGCCAAGGTTAAAGAACATATTTTGTCTTATTATTTAGCCATCGCTAGAGAGAGAATTGATGGATTCATATCTGTCCGAAGTGTATTAGTGGTATTTGATATGCAAACAGCCTCGTCCAAGATTTGAACTTGTCTCATCGTGTCCATTTCCAACGACGATAACCATTATACAACGCACATCCTATGTAATATATATATATATATATATATATATATATATATATATATATATATATATATATATATGTATTGATAAACGAATGTTATACTAAAAAGAATATGATTTGTAAAGCCATGCATCTAACTAAACTTCCTCAAGCTATACGTAAATATTAAGTTTGGTTTGGTTTGTTTTACGGCCTATCAACCTCGGTGGGTCATTTAATGCCGACAAATTTGTGAAATGAATTCATTCTTAATGGATAATACAATTTTGTTTATAAACTCATGTTTTTCTATTTAACCCATAGATGGGACCCTAACAGGTACTACCTCTCCGGGTCAGAGTGGACCAGGGAGTAATGGTGATGAAGGGGTGCTCCACATTCCCCAAACCTCTAAAGCTGGAACCCCATTATCAGATAGAGTTTAACGTCATTCCCAGGACATGTAAGCCCTCAGTCAGGGCCTTCTAGCCCCCATATGATAATATGCGGCTTACCATAAGGGCAATAGGGTTGGGGCAATCATATAGGTGCTAGGGCTTGACGTGACCAGCCGATTGATCGGAGGGGGCCTCTCCGACCGCCCGTCTAGCCCAAGATAGGGCCAAAGTGGAGTATTGCAAGTTATGAACTACTCATCCACCTGGGCTCTATCCTTAAGCATCACGGGTCGCCACCCACGACCAACAGGTAGCCCCATTGGGGAAGTCTTACCCCTCTGCAGAGGTGCAGTCGGTACATTCTAACGCCCCAGTCGACAGGGCGGGTGTAAATATTAGTATAAACAGTGAACTTTAATCTTGGTATGGCAACCTATCTTTTTTTACAGCCAATTAAATAACAAATCAAACGAAAACTTATAGCGATAACTCAAATTTGTTTATCATAAAAAAATATTTTTCGTAAGAAGCACTAGCGCGAAGTGAAATACAAACAGTCTAAGATTTAAATTTGGTTCACCTAGTCTTTTTCATACGACATAACCTTGTAGCAGTTGTTGTTCTCGCAAAATCAAAATTCAAAATTTACGGAATCCTCTTTAGTCTAAGTGTTGTAACGTTGCGGCTTCCAATTAGTATATATGTGGCGTTGTGGGACCAGTTAGTATTTAACGTTAGTGCCTTTCCTTTCTCGCACTACAATTCGTATATTCGTACGTACAGCAGTTTGTTTACATAGACACTCCCAGACCTAGCAGTCATCGTCTTCTTATAGCCCCAAAATTCTTCCACACTCCCTTCGTTTATGGTCAAGCGAAAGGTATCACTGGTCAACCAGATTTCACCAACCTAAAAGATCAAAGATTTATTGGAGTCACTCATCCTAACTTTTCGTTAAATCTAGACTTATCGTCTCATTTCTCTCGTTAAAAAGATGTTATCTTTCCTAACTACTTTTTCGGTGATTCCACAAAGACCACCCAGCAACTCAAGATAATCGGTAGTACATTTTTCTAAGTCTGGCACAAGGCCACAAATATAGGTGCTGGGCGGCGATTACGTAACAGTGTGTAATCTAACGAATGGGTGTAGAATATCTATACAATTAAATGTTGATTATGCAGTGAGAATAAAATAAAATTTGGTTCTGTTGCTGTTGCTAAATTGCATCGTGGCATCGTCATATTGTTGTATCTGAAAATCAGAAATATCAGAAAATGTCAAAATCAGCGAATCTAATTTCAAAGACAGAAGTAAGTAAGCAACATTTTCAGCATATTTTATTTCTATTTTAGAAAAGGCAAACATGTGACTCAACCGTAAAAGGATTCATGAAATAAACATTATTAAAGAAATACACGAAATGAGGTAATGTTTACTTATTAGCTCCATTGTTACTTTTCGGGGTTAAGGAAGGAAATAAATCAAACTTTATTTGTATGTACAAAAGCGTTTTTAGGAAATAATTAAATAAATAAAACACTATTATAAACCAAAAAAATGGAATACGGACAATTGTAAATATTTAATTCTTACTCCTCAACAGATGTGCAGTCGGCGTATTATACAGTCCCAGCCGATAGACCTAACTAAATAAGGACATTTTATACACAGATCCTTTAAAGTGTTACTTTTTCAGAGGTAAAAAACCTGAATTAAAACGTGCTAAACCTCGCTTTTAAAATGTCCTTGTGTCCCATGCTGCTTATTGGTAAATACATACAATGGATGGCTTGATATACCTTTAAACAAAAAAGCAAATCAATTGGGAGAGTCGGCCTGGGAGTAATGGCAACTACATCCTTGTGCAAATTAATAGAAACAACCACTTTAGGTTCCTTTCTTTCATCATACAGTCAGTTTTAGACCCAGTGGAGTGACAGGGTGTAATATAATTCTATTTCTTCCTCAGATTAAAGTCATTTGCAGTTATATTTTCATTTGCATTAAACAGTTATTCTGAATAATTTTGATGTTTTGGACTGTTGTCCTCATCTTTATTGTGGTATGTATAAACACAACGTTTTGGCCGCTGTATCCTCCGGTCTTCTTCAGTTGTTCCCTGTATATCTGAGCATAGTAATAACCCAACCTGGGAAATCACTTTTAATAGTATGACTGTTGAGCAAAATGATTTCCCAGGTTTGGGTCATTACAGTGCTCCAATACACAGGGAACACCTGAGGAAGATTGGAGGATACAGTGGCCAAAACGTTGTTTATACTGTTATAAACCCTATCTATGAAAATTAATCGGTATGTCCCAATCCTCATAAATATGAGAGTATTATGATGAGTAGTGTTATACCACTAGCAGTTGTTTACCTGCTTCATACCGTTGGCGAGTATTGTATTTTGTTAATGTTATAAACATTCCACTTCATATGAATCTCTTTTCGGGGTGTACGATGAAATTTGTTTGCCCTTGAATATATTGCTTCATCTGTGCCCAAACGCTATTGTCTCCACTGTTGATCATTGTTTTACGGTAATAGTCATATGCTTATCTCTAAACTCATTGGGGGGGGGGGTTAACGATCATTTATCTGGATATCTGGTATTTTAGGTCAGAGTAGCTGGGTAGCTGGGTCTGTTGTTGTGCTGGTATTCTATATGTTCTTCTTGGAGTCTGGAACAACCTGGGCTCTTCTTGGTTGATGTCTGTCCATGTGCCCGTTGTTAGTTTTTACGTAACGAACACAGTACTCGTTGGTGAGGATTTTTTTTTCAGTGCTAAAACTTACTGATTACTTTTTGTGGTGAAACGTGTTGGAAATGAACCCGACTTATCAAGTTCGTGTTTCATGTATTCCTATCTAAAACCAATAATTTGCAAGCAGATATATGCCATAATATATATATATATATATATATATATATATATATATATATATATATTTATATATATATATATATATATATATATATATATTATATATATATATATATATATTATATATATATACATACATTTTAATTATATATATATACATATATTCTAATTATATATATATATATATATATATATATATATATATATATATATATATATATATTTTAATTAATATATATATATATATATATATATTATATATAGGTATATGTAAAAACAAAAATTTTTTTTGCGATGAAACAAAGAAAATACAGTGCTCAATCACAGTTTGTAAGAGCTAATATTTATTTATTTTACAATGTTTTCACAGATCAATGTTCATTATTAACAGCGACCACGGTTTCATGCTAAATAGCAATCATCAGGCTCTGGAGCAAGATCCGATGGTGTTTTTTGGAGTTCTTTACTCAATGTCACAAAATGTGATTGCTATTTAGCATGAAACCGTAGTCGCTGTTAATAATGAACATTGATCTGTGAAAACATTGTAAAATAAATATATATATATATATATATATATTTTAATTATATATATATGTACATATATTTTAATTATATATATATATATATATATATATATATATATGTGTGTGTGTGTGTGTGTGTGTGTGTGTGTGTGTGTGTGTGGTGTTCTATGATAATCCAAAGGCACCAGATGAATTTGTCCGTGGAATCCAAGATAGTTGCCATGATGCCTTTTTAGCAGAACATTTTCCACGAATTCTAATCAAGATCCTGTCGAACGTATACCTTGCAAACTCCCGTCAGAATACTTCACTATTCTACCAACTTCTGGTATTTGGCAAGCTTCCCTTCGCGGCTTTCCTCCAGATGACCCTCCATTCATGTCACTTTGTTTATTCTCATTGACGGAAACAGGATCACACTAAAGTGGGGAGTTGTTTGTATAATTGGATTTGCAAATTTCTAAATTTCTTTCAAGATTCACTCTTAATTGCCACCTTAGCCATAATTGTAGAAGAACACTAGTGGCACAATTCAGCCCGGAGTTAGGATGATGCAAGGGTTCATATTTCTTTTACTGCAAGAAAACGTACGATACTTGTAACGCTGCAAAAACAAACGGGCAAACCTTACAGAGAGATCTCAGATAATATAACAAGAACGGAATTATTCGTTTTGTTAGTTGGCTGGTTGTAATCACTGCATTTCAAACCTTGTTGGGTTATTTTATGCCGTAGACGCTTTATTTTATTCATTCTTAATGGGTATTCAAAAACTAGATATTTTTTAAACTGCATTTTTTTAACACATTTTTTAAACTCATCTTTCTATTTGACCCATAGATGGGACTCCAACAGGTATTATCAATCCAGATCAGTTGACCTGGGAGTAATTGCGATAAAGGGGTACTCCAGTTGTAACACTGCACGATCACACTGGCGAGCCTTACAGAGAGATTGAATATATTATTATAATGAGAGAATTATTCGTTTTGTCTAAATTAATTTACACAAATGTGTAAGACATGGATCCTCACCACTGAATGCGGTTTAGTGTCATGCCTAGAATGAAATATAAACAGTTTTTTTAATCTTATAATTGAAAACAATTTTAGAAAGTGAATGAGATAATAGGGTACCATTAAAATATGTGGCGTATCTTTTGAATGTTGCCTACGAAATCATGTCTCTCTTAATATTCCGATCTAATACAAATAATTTGCATCCAGTTGTATAGTTTCAAGTAAAAGATATTGGTACCATTATAGTATGGGGCCTACCATAAAAAGCATATTTTAAGGTTATAATAATAACTGCTAACCCTAACCCTAACCCTATTTCAGAATTTTATATTTTAGAATTAATTGATCTCTGATTCATGTAAATTATGGATAAATTCTTTTTTAATTATTCTTAATTACTATATATAGATTATGACTGAATTGCATTTCGTGAAATTGAATATATGTGAAAAATAATTAGTTTCAATAAATCGCCTATTACTTATATCTATAAATATACTCTTACTAAGGTAGGACACATTCAAACCGGGTAGGCCACATACTATAACAGAATCAAAAAGGTAGGCCACATACTATAACGACACCGATAATAGTTTCAATTGAATCATCTCGCCTGAATTCATTGTTTTCAAATTGGTTCGTCTCTTTGGCAGATTTAAAAACCGTGAATGAATCAAATTAAGCAGAAATAACTGAAGAAAAAAATCACCCGAAAAAATTTGTTTTTTCAGTGTACCAATTACTCGTTAATAGATTCACGTCGAACAACAGCTCGATTAGGGTTATCGAACTTGCTTACGATGATGTCACAGTCCATTACGTATTCCTACGCTACGGCAACTTCCCAGTAAATAGAGTTGGAAAATAATACTGTAATTCTGAAGATGAATACGTTTACTTAAATTTTAGTATCTATTTATACACACACACACACACACACCACACACACACACACACACACACACACACACCACATATATTGGTTTACTGGTTTTGACGGCTATCACAATGCAAGTGTAAAGAAAAATAAGGTGACAATGGTGTTGTTTGTTAACCTTTGAATTAAAGGTTAACAAACAACATCTTATTTTTCTATACACTTGCATTGTGATAGCCGTCAAAACCAACCAGAAAACCAATATAAACACAATGCTTCAAGCAAATTATAAAAAACACACACATACACACACACGCGCGCGCGCGCGCGCGTTGGGTCACCCATTGAGCTCAGGTTAGATTGTTGGAAAAATCACCTGATAAATTAATTTCATTAGCTTAAAATTTTCCCAAACTGTCCAAATAAGTTATTTAAACTGGAGTAAACATTTTCACTTGACCAAAGGAAAAAAACATGGGAAGGGTAACTTAGTTAATTTCTAATTACAGGTGATTAGGATTTTAATCATGGATATGTCAATCTCTCGCTAACCTTACCCTAGCATTCATTACTCTCAGCAGGTCCTTTTTATATATTCATTTTTTTTTTACAAACGGTTGTTCGCATTTATTTACAGCAGACTACAGTAGAATATTCGGCTAGGAGCCTCACGGTTCCTGGTTTGATACTGGTCCTCACCAACTCAGCGTATGAGTAGCTCAGGGATCTGTGTAGTAAAGTGATGAGCCGGTGGTAGTTGTGGCACTCCACCTCTGACGCTAAGAAAACAATCTCCTTGATCCAGCGCTAGTGAAAAATGGATAGATTCCCTCGTTGTCCGGCTGATACCGACTTAAGGACACCCCGACGACTTTACTTTTAAAAAAAAATACCGGACAGAAAAAGTCGGCGTCAGCTACGATTTAAAAAAAAGATTAGGTGTTTGGGGTTGGTGATTGAAAAATCATAGCTCATACACCTATGATTTTTCTAAAAAACTTAAAAATGAAAATAAAACAAAACAAAACACCAGAGTGCTTAAATTAGGAATTAAACGGATATGATAGTCACAGCAGAAACACCAAAATGAAAAGGAATATGTAGGATTGAGAGTAAGCTAATTTAATTTTAAAAAGTAAATACTTATAAGCGTTCTCAAAAGTAAAAGTAAATGAAATTATTTGGAAGCATAGAATTGGATTTATTGTTTTGTATTATAAACTGTACACAAAAATAAATTTAAAAAAGTAAGTTATCATGAAAAGTGTGTTGCGTTTCTACCTTCAATTTGGCGTAAACTAATCACGTGACATATTTTGATTGTTCCATAAAATAAAGTTTGTTTTTTTTTAATTAAAAATGGCCTGACATTTTTTTAATTAAAATATGAAAGAATCTAAATCTTCAGAATTTTATTTATTTATGTTTGTTTAATGTCTTCTTTATAGATGAAATAAAAAAGCATATCTAAATATTGATTTTTTATTTGTAATTTTTTGTTGGAAATGAATATATTAAAATAAAATGAAAAACTGAAAAGAAAAATACTTTTTAGCAGATTGAAGGCATTTTTATCGACAAATTATTTTTAGTGGTTTTATGGCGTTAAAAGTAAGCCAGATTTGTATCGACAAGTAAATGTAAATATTTTTGTAAATAGCCCCCCCCCCCCACCACACACACACACACTAAAATATTTCAAAAAAGAGGAGGGTTAAAATATTTACATTTACTTGTCGAAAAAAGATTGAGTGAGTAAAATATAGCATTAACTTTACGAAAAAAACACCTTAAGCGCCATTTTTTTTCAGCAGGCACCGCATCAGATGGAAACTTCATTCGTAGGTGGGGGTTGTTCTATCACCGCCTATATTCTTTTAAGGCGGGAGGAATTTCTGCGAATAGCACCGTATAAACCCCATATGGGTGTATATACATGTATATACTGTAGATGAATTTACTTATATTTAGGGTTGTATGTGTGTAATATATATATATAATATATGAAAAATGAATGGAAGTGAATCCGACAGTGTGTGTTTTGTTTTTTCTAAATATATATATATATATATGTGTGTGTGTGTGTGTGTGTGTGTGTGTGTGTGTGTGTGTGTGTGTCTGTGCATGATATCCATCTTGTGGGGTTAATCTGTGTACTCCACAACAAATATATTGTAATGTCTTAAAAATAAATGTTTATTTCAAGAACTATTATTTACCTATGTTGCAATTTTGGGGCTAATTTTGACGAAATTCAAAGTGTGCCCCACAGTTTTAATTATTCTACATATTTTACATACATTTTTTTTTATAGAATTGGATGAATTTAAACCAACACAAACAATTTATATATATAGTCTAACTTCTTTACATCGTTACTTGTACCGATGTTTTAACAACCAAGAGTGGGTAGCAGTTTTGGTGAAGGAGTTCTTTGCCTTAAAAGACAAGAACGGCTATCAGCGTAGGATCAAAGAATTGGTCAAAATCTGGCTTCAAACGGTGCCACGCAATGGCTTCTACTTTGAATTTCGAGCTGCCTTTGTTGTAACTTGAAGAATAAACCAAATTGGTTAACAAAATATTTCAAATCGTTTGATTCCTCCAAGTCCTTTGATGATTATACACTCTTCATACGACGGTCATTCAATAAATAAGCAAGATTGCTTTTATAAAAGAAAAATATTTTTTCAGATTCTTCCCATAAATCTACATTATTTAGAACTAACAAGAGTATGCGCCCACCAGATGTAAGTATTTAAGTTTTAACGTAATGAAATATATTAAATTAGAAAGACCAACGAAATTAAATAAGAACACATAAAAAGATTGCATTTATTTTTTTAATAATTTAATTGGTTTCTATATAAAATCATTCATATGATTAATTTTGATACGTTGAAGAATAAAACAATAATATTAGAGATCAATACCACCTAGTTTGATGGACCGGGTTAGCTCAGTCGGTAGAGTGTTCGGCTAGAAACCACAAGGTTCCTAGTTCGATACCGGTCCTCGCCAACTCAGCGTATGAGTAGCACAGGGATATGTGCGGTAAAGTAAGGAGCTGATGGTAGGTGTGGCGCTCCGCCTCAGATGCTAAAACAATCTCCTTGGTCTAGCGCTATTGAAAAGGGGATAGACTCCCTCGCTGATTGGCTGATACCGACATTAGGCCGCCCCGACGACTTTACTTTTTTTTACCACCTAGTAATTATTTATTAAACCCGGTTTTGTTAAAACCAGTTTGCAAATTAACCACACCATGTATTATGTAAACCTTTATTCCATAGTGTTATATAAGACACATTGCAGGATTTTAAACACATTAATAACATGAGCTGTTTTGAGGCAAATTTCCCTCAGATTTTCATAGATACATGGTTAATAAATATTCAATGTATTAGTTATTTTGACCATAAGTTAAATACATATTGATAAACTTACGCAATACCAGAACGTATTGAGACATAAGCAGTGACGTAAGTTCGGTTACAGGTAGGCAGACACTGAATCTCCATTATAATAAGATGGGTTCATAATCTGTACCGTCGCGACCGCCATCTGTCGTTCCGTTGCTGCGCATGAGTGGGGTGGTCCATTTTATGACCCTCAGTAATTTAAATATGTGAGCCGTTAGCTCAATAAAAAGAAAACTATTTTGAAAAGAAGGAAGTGAGACTTTGTGTTTAAGGCGAGTTAAACACCAGACTTTGTGTTTGAGGCGAGTTAAACGCCAGACTTTGTGTATGAGGCGAGTCGAACGCCAGACTTTGTGTTTATTATATATGACTGTATATTTACTACGATGTCCGAGTCCAGTACGTTAACCACTATGTCACGACGACTTCTCCACTCGTCTTTTGAAGCCATATAGAAAAGATATTAATTCCTCATAACTTAACCTGAGGTGACTTTACAAGATGGCTGTAAGGGGTCAATTGAAAGATGCATTGAAAGGTCAACATTTCACATCCGTTTCCAGAGATGAATTTGCTTTTGCCTAAAGCAGATGCAGTTCTGGCATCGGATGCAAAATGGTGACCTTTCAGGTGGATTAAAAGAAAAAATAGAAACGTTCTTTGTGGACGGAATAAGAAAAGATTTATACGATGTTTGGAAAAGGTTGGTTGGATGGTTGGTTGGTTGGTTGATGTTAGGTTTATTGGTTGCTTGGGTGGTTTGTTTTGGGGTTTTGGTGTTTTATTTTGGGTTTTGGGTTTTTTTTACGGCATATCAACCACAGTTTTGAAAGACTCCAATTTTTTTTTGTAAAAATATTCTCTATTTAACCCATACATAGGATCCTAACAGGTACTACCACGCTGGGTCAGAGTGCACCTGGTAGCAATAGTGAAGAAGGGGTGCTCCTCATTCCCCAAACCTCAAGAACTGGAACTTCACCATCAGATACAGTTTAACGTCATATCCAGGACATGAAGATCCTCAGCCACCGCCTTCTAGCACCATAAGCCTCACAATTGTGTGTGTTTATATTATTTGTAATGACTAATATATATATAATATATATATATATATATATATATATATATATAATATATATATATATATATATATATACATCAGTCATTACAAAGTAAATAAGAAATGTGTTAATTGTGTGTGTTTAGTGTAATGCTATTTGAAAGTGGTTGTATGTATATATGATGGAATGGGAGACCAATTTAACTACCTTGGTAGTAATATCTCATCTACTGAAAGGGATGTCAACATACACATAGGTAAAATATGTACAGGTTAATGACCATATAAAATTAGTAAGTTTCATCATCCTATCAGAGGTAAATCTTACTTCATAGACTAGGATTTTTTGTTCTTTAATTGAACGACCGTTATTATCTTGCAACACCCTTTGGTTAAAAATGAGATCGTTCAAGACGACTAAGATGCAATGAAAAATGTAAATCCTGATTATCTGGTGTTGCTTCTCCGCCGAATTCTTATTTCTCATGAGTGTTGTCACCTCAGCTAAAATATGGGCCATTCCGTTTTTATTATGAAGAAAGAAATTGAAGAAAAATGTCATGTAACACAGAAAAAATATTAGAAAAAAGAAAGAAAGAAAGCGAGTAGGGGAAAGATAGAAAGATAAGGTGAGTGCGCGGAAGAGATAACGCTAATCTGTTCCAATCGAACATAATGAAAAGATGAAAAGAAAGAAAGAAAGAAGAAAGAAAGAGAGTAGGGGGAACATAGAAAGACGAGGTGAGCGCGCGGAAGAGATAACGCTAATCTGTTCCAATCGAACATAATGAAAAGATGAAAAGAAAGAAAGAAAGAAGAAAGAAAGAGAGTAGGGGGAACATAGAAAGACGAGGTGAGCGCGCGGAAGAGATAACGCTTTTCTGTTCCAATCGAACATAATGAAAAGATGAAAAGAAGGAAAGAAAGAAAGAAAGAAAGAGAGTAGGGGGAACATAGAAAGACGAGGTGAGCGCGCGGAAGAGATAACGCTAATCTGTTCCAATCGAACATAATGAAAAGAAAGAAAGAAAGAAAGAAAGAAAGAGAGTAGGGGAAAGATAGAAAGACGAGGTGAGCGCGCGGAAGAGATAACGGTAATCAGTTTCAATCAAACATAATGAAAAGATGAAATAAAGGAAAGAAAGAAAAAAGAGTTGGAGGGAGTTAAATCAAGATTATTAAACTTTTATATCGTGAACTGTTTTGCAATAGATCTTGTTAAAATCCGTTACACCTGATTATAAACGTGACACATGCACTTAGAGAATCTTTGTTTAAAATTTAAAATATTTATATTTTAAAATATTCTTAATTTTAAAATTTAAAATATTCTTATTTTAAAATTTAAAATATTTTTATTTTAAAATATTTTTCTTGTCGTGATTATTTCAATTATAATTAACAAATTCCTATCTATGTATATGTTGTGGATACAGCTATACGTTATACGCATTGTAATTGTCTTTAAAATGCTAATAAAATATTTTCTTTTCTCAAAAAGTCCGGTATGAATTAATGCCATCACAAAACAGTCACAATTTTCATAAATTGTTTTTCTATTAACACAACTTAATGTGCTCTGAAGAAGATTTTTAACAGACCGAAATATTGCAATATCAGCCTAATAAAAAAACTTTATTTGAACACCACCTGTGTGTTTTTCATATCATCTTATCCTTATATACCGTGGGATTCATTTCCTTACTTTTAATTAATAGATCTTATGTAAACATATCAAACGCTGTGATAAGTAAATTATCATGCTGTGGTATATCTACATGTCCTGCTTGTACATTATTATGATTCACAGCTATTATCCACCTGAAATTTCACTCTTTCTTTTTTCTTCTTCTCCTTTCAGGCATGAACTTTGCGAATATGTGTCGCTTTGAAGAGGTCACTTAACCACCAAAACCCCAGGAAAAAAAACTTCCCCTGCCCTAGGGGACTTCAATTCATCCAGTCTCATTTTGGTGACGGCATGGAACTATATGAAATCCTTATTATTGCAGGTACGCTCCTTCTGATTTTTAATATTTCCACTGGTTTGCTTGTTTAATAGCATATCAACCATTTAATATTTGGTTAGTTGGGGTGAAGAACGTGATGGTTACTGTTGATGACATTTAAGAAATAAAAACAGTTGTAAACATAAATTCATCTAAAGGGGAATAAGTATAAAAAATTTCGTGAAAATTTGACTCTTGATTGATTTTTTATAGAATTTTCTTTAAATTCCTGTGGCGTAAGCATTGACGTAATTTCAATTACCGACAAAAAGAGACTGAATCCCCATTATGAATAGATAAGATTATTATGATTATCATTATTTTATAATCATTATTATTATATAATGAATTAACTATATATATATATATATATATATATATATATATGTGTGTGTGTGTGTGTGTGTGTGTGTGTGTGTGTGTGTGTGTAAAAATGGAATTGGAAATGAATCCAACAATATGAGAAAGAATGAATAAAGAAAAGAAAGAACAGAATGGATAATAAAAGATGAATTTAATCAACATCACCTACACACGCGTTTCGGTCAGTTCATGTCTGTGTACACAGTTCAAACTATTATTATCATTAAATAAACATTATTTTTATCATTAAATAGACAAATAGAATTTCACTCTGATGAAGGTCGAATTTTCTGTGTACAGAATATTTTCACATTTTTCTATTATTATTATTTCATTTCATTTGTTTATTTAATGATAATAATAGTTTGAACCGTGTACACAGAGATGAACTGACCGAAACGCGAGTGTAGGTGATGTTGATTAAATTCATCTTTTATTATCCATTCTGTTCTTTATTTTCTTTATTCATTCTTCCTCATATATATATATATATATATATATATATATATATATAAGATTTTTTTATGTCTGTTTCTTTGTTTGTGTTATTTGAAATAATCACCCCCTGCTGAAGTCGTCATTGTGTAAGGAAAAGTCCCCGAAGGCAAATATCACATTACAGAATGTCATATATTTTCGCTGGATGATGTTTGTCTCCTTATAGGGCGGAGTTCATAACTATTACTTATCTATCTTGCGGGGTCCTATTGTTAAATCCGACGGTAAACCTCGAGATAAAATACACAGGAATCTCAAAAGGAAGGCCTATATTGATCCAAATACATTTTCAGTCGAGCACAAATGTTTTTGTATCGTTTACAGTCTCCATGGAAAACACACTCTTTCCACTTACGTTATACCAAGGAGCGCGACACCGACCGTATGGTCCTCACTTTACTACACAGATCTCCGTTCTACGCATACGCTCAGTTGAAGAGGGCCGGTTAAAAAAAGGACAGAGAGTTAAAAAAAAAGATATCAGTAACGACTTATAAACTCTTTTACCAAAAAAAAAATGTTAGCCTAAACAAGACAGATTTCCCAACACACTGGTACCTACCTACAAACTGCTTCCCCCTACCCCGACATCCAAGCAAAAAATACAAAAAAAACTCCTTTTTATGCTGACTGGAGAGACGGGTTTTCGAAAGGTCGAGTCCATTGTTAGCCCATGGGTAGCTATGTGTTTACCAGTTCACCCCTATATTAAAATTGATTTTAACACAGTTAAATGTCTAACACAATAACACTCCGTCACTTACTCTCTCTCAATCTTACTTGTACATAAAGAGGGTGAGATTCTTATTAACCAATATACCACAATCACCTGATTCTATTTTTTTTTTGGGGGGGGGTGTCATTCACCGATTTATTCTGTGTATTGTTTATTTCCCCACATTTTTCAACATAAGAACTTCTTTCTGGTTGTAATTCAAAAACAATCAAAATGCATTCCAACTGTTACATAATTCGTGGGTAGCCTACAAATTATGTATGTAAGTGTAGTTAAATTTTGAATTTAAATTCGCTGAAATTAAATATCGGAGGGGGGTTATATTATTGATAGGTAAAGACTTTTACTTGATCCCCCGACTTTCGCCAATGGGAAGGCGTAAGAAGGGAAATTAAGTTTAGTTAGATATTGGACGTTAGTCAAAAGTAACAGACGTAAGGTCCTTTGCTCCTAAGATGCCAACTTCTCACTGCACGGTTGAGGTCCCTGGGGTTTTTTAATAAAGAATAGACGTCTTTAAAAACTGTCTTGCTTATTTGTTAACAACGAAATGAGCTGACGACCCAGCAGAAATACTAAGAAGTCAGTCCAGAAGAAAATAGCCAGTGACGAAGCAGAACAGTAAGAGCCACTCTCATCTTCTTTTTCCTCTCGACATTTAGATGGAACAGAACCAGATTCATCCTTTTAAAATATTTTTCCAAAATATTTGTTTTTCTCATCTTAACCCATAATGTACTTTTACTAAGATTAATTGTTTTGTGACCCCTAAATTCCACCGAGACCCTTAATTATATTACATAATAATAATAATGGACTCTCCCATCGATTTTCGACGTATGAGGGTTCATACACACAATGAACATCCACACAGGGATTTGCTTATAGTGGTGAAGGCTTGTGTTGGACCATCCACACTTTTTGGCACAGTCGATAGGAAAGAATTGGTGCATCAAGGGTTGCCACAAACCCAATCAACGACCGACCTCAGAAATTTTGAATTCAGAGTTATCCCTCTCGTAGACTGGTTACCTACCGAAGGCTGAAGGGCCCAGTCTGCCCTACTATTTAACCGATAGCTCTAGGGAGAATATATGGATTCATACCTTTCCTAAGGGTATTAGCGCTATGTGAAATGCCAACAGCTTCGTCTAGGATTTGAACTCGAATTGACGAGTCCATTTTCCACGACTCTAACCACTAGCCCACGCGCCTCCATTACATACACAGTTATTATTTTATTATTGTTACAATTTTTGTGGCCATTTTGTAGACTTCAAGCAGGAGCGCTTGTCCAGTGGAGATCCTTTGTGTTAAGCAGAGCGCAATCCCTAGTGAAGAATCCTTTGGTTGTTCCTTGGTGCTCTTCAGTCTTGCAGGTCCTTTGTCAATAATTGTAAATGGACGTCATTATCACCGATTAAATAGTTAACCAACCACGTATTCGGGCTGTTGATTGTCTGAAGATTAAACCACCTGGCTTTGTTTAGTCTATAAATTTAAGTGGTGGTTTGCAGCACGGCTTATATACTAAAATATTTCAACAATGGCCTTGTGCCAGACTAAACTAATCTGCAGATATCTGTTTCGAGTTCGCTAATAGCCACGGGCCCTGACGATATCGTATGCAATACACCTTACTGCAATCCCATCATGCATCACTTCGCGTAAAGTGTCTGTCAGTTATTGACTTTATCACTTTGACCTGGGAAGAACGAAATGACCCAACGGCCTCCGGGTTCTGACACGTAACGTTGTCCACAGCCAATTCTTCGATATTGGCTCGATGCCCAACAGCCTCATACTTGTAAACACTTGGACGACAAGTTAAAGCATTCTACGTCCAACGTGCTTCACAGCCCCACCCCTCCAATACGCACCCCTCCACGTCACACTGACATGTCTCTTCACACTTTCCAGTGAAGCAATAACCATTCTCAGAGCTATCGTCCACTCAGCTGTATAATCAAAGTCATGTCGAAGGTTTACTTGTTATTTAATAGACACCTTTTCGATCTTGACTACAATCATAGCTCGCTTAGTGTTTGCTCCGTTTAGCGATGATCCGTCACACAGCTCTGTTTTGCAAATGTTTTTCCGGAATAAGTTCAAATAAATTACGATTAAAGAAACTACCCTAGATATTCTACGAAATAACTGTACACGTTGTTGGTCTTGTTTGTTTGTTTTTGTTTTTTGGGGGATTTTTTTTGTTTGGTTGTTTGTTTGTTTGTTTGGTTGGTTGGTTTTAGAGTTCTTGTCAGCATGATAATGGTTCAGTTGGTTAATCCTACTAATCCTAGTCTGTAGTGTTTCTTGAAATCCTAGGCAGAAAAGAGTGTAGTATCAGTTGGTCTTTTTGTAATCCTAGTCTATAGTGTTCTTTGAAATCTTAAATACAAAAGAGAGTAGTATCAGTAGATCTCCTTGTAATCCTAGTCTGTAGTGTTTCTTGAAATCCTAGGCAGAAAAGAATGTAGTATCAGTTGGTCTTTTTGTAATCCTAGTCTATAGTGTTCTTTGAAATCTTAAATACAAAAGAGAGTAGTATCAGTAGGTCTTCCTAGTCCGTAGTGTTTCTTGAAATCCTTGGCAGAAAAGAATGTAGTATCAGTCGATTTCTTTGCAATCCTAGTCTCTAGTGTTCCTTGAAATCCTAGATATAAAAGAGAGTAGTATCAGTAGTTCTCCATGTAATCCTAGTCTGCTGTGTTCCTTAGATTCTTGTTATAGAAGAGTGTAGTATCAATACATTTCCTTGTAATCCTACTCTGTAGTGTTCTTTGAAATTGTATTAACGAGTCGAACTTACCTGACACAAAGCGTCCTCGGTGCCTGGCCTGCGAAACTATCCATGGCAGAAAAAGGAATGTGGTTGGGGGAAGAAGGAATGTGGTACGCCATTGTACCCACTCTTAGTAAGAAGTGTCAAGAAGTTGGAAGGGGCAGAATGGACTTTTTATAGGGGTTGCGAGGCATTATGGGTGACTACCCATGGTGCATTGCAACTTTTGTTTGGCTATAAAAGCGACCCATTTTGGCCTGAACGGTGCATTGCATCTTTGTTCTTCAGTAACAGAGTGTCGAGAAAGAGAAAGTGAAAGAAGAAGAAGAAGAAGAAGAAGAAGAAGAAGAAGAAGAAGAAGAAGAAGAAAGAGAATCTTGTGGACAATTTTCAGAAATCCTTCGTAGAAAGAGTGTAGTACCAGTAGATCTCCTTGTAATCCTAGTCTTGTATTGTTACATTTCAAGAAGAAGTAATAATAAAATAAATTGGTTGATTGTTTGGATGGTTGAATTTACGGCTTGCATACATATATGGATACATTTCATGGAGGTGAGTGCTGTAATGGTCACTGTCGTAGGAAATGGACACAGCGGGACGAGTTCAAATCCTGGACGAAGCTATTTACATTTCACATAGCGCTAATACCCGTGGGAAGGTACGAATTTAACTATTTTCCATTCAACTATGGGTAAATAGTAGGACAGACTGGCAACCAGTCTCAGAGAAGGAAACATCTTAATTCAAACGAAAGGGTCTCTTTGCTCGTTAGTCATGACTTCTTTGAGACTACCTCCTCCTCTTCCTCTCCCTAGATAGTCATGACCAACCCTCTTCAAAATTTCTTTCTTTTCTTTCTTCAACATTCTCAACGGTGGCTATTATCATAGTACGTTTAGCGTTTGCTCTGTTTAACGTTGATTCATCACAGCTCTATTTTGCAAATGTTTTTAGCCGGAATGAACTCAAATAAATTACGATAAAAGAAAGGATCCTGGATATTCTGCGAAATAACTGTACACGTTGTTTGTCTGTTCGTCTGTATGTTTTTTTTTTGGGGGGGGCTGGGGGGTTAACGGATTGCTTACATACATCTAATAAGAATGTTCTCTGGGGCACAGTTAAGTCCGACGCTTTTACTCTCCAACTGACCAAGTGTTTAGTCTGAAAAATTCTGCTGCAATCTTCTCATCAACACTATCAAAATATCTTTTCTCTCGTCCACTCGTCGCAACAGCCAAAATGCTACTGCTAGCTTTCTCCCGGGTTTGTGAGGGCTGGTCATTAAATACACAATTACAGTGTTCATCCGGGCTCCTTACTCTGACTTGCCCGTGCAGCAAGTGCGACATTAATCAGCACGCGTCAATCCATCACATCCGGGACACTCTGGACAGTTTAGTAATTCACCTGCGTCAGGCCACGACTCACGATCGGGAAGCTGTGAGTTCAATCTCCCCACCCGCCTCTGATCTCATTCTGCATGCCAAACATAGTCGTGCACGCTTCGAACATTACGTTCGTGGTTTCTCTCGCCACACACGTATATATTTACCAACCCCTCCGCAAGAGTAGGATGCGACACACTGTCAATTTTGTAAGCGGAGTTTAACAGGTTTGAATCCAGAGTTTTCCTTCTCCTAGACTGGTTAACTAATCAAAGTTAAAGAGCCCAGTCTACTCTATTTACCCATATCTGGAGGGAGAGTTGATGCATACCCTTCTCAATGGTATTAGCGCTATGTGAAATGCGAACAGCCTCGTCTAGGATTTGAACTCGGGTCGACGAGTCCATTTCCTACGAGTCTAACCATTACACCACGCCCCTCCATATATGTACGTGGACGCACGTGGTGCAATGGTAACCGTTGCAGGAAATGTACTGGGTGATCCTCATGCCCTTATGGCAAACCCCCATTCCTTTTTTATTATATATGCACTTGAAGGCAGTGGATGTGGGCGCTCGAGTCCTGGGTATGAGGGTTAAACTGCATCTAATGGTGAAGTTCCAATTTTGGAATCCTGGGAGAGTATGGAGTATCTCTTTATCGCCATTGCTCGCAGGTCGGTTCCCTTTGACACTGAGTGGTAGTACCTGTTAGGGTCTCATCTATGGGATAAATAGAAAAAATGAGTTTTAAAAAATGTGTAAAAATTGATTAAACATTTTTTGGAACAAGTAACCAATAAGCACCTCAGCTGGGAGCAGTTTTGAAAGGAACACCTTTTGCTTTTCACCTGGTTGTTTGTTTACAAAAAAAACAGACGTTTTTTTGCATTAGAATTTCACTGTAATATTTTTTTTAAAGTTTGGTCATGTATATTTACAACCCAAAGGCACGTTTTTATACGAAAATAGTTTTCGATTTTAATAAAAAGAAATAGTTTTTATTTTTTTATTTATAAAACTTTAAACGAAAGACACGTTTTATATTAAAATAGTTTTTGTTTAATCAGAAGAGAAATGCAGATATATTTCTTTAAATGAAAATATTTTTTATTTACAAAATATTTTTATGTTCATTTAAATAAAAGGATGTTATTCAGAAATGGTATCACACAATTTACAAAGTTTATTTTCCATGCGCCTCTCGTACCACAACCGGAAGTGCGTGGTGAAAAGCAAAACGTGTTCCTTTCGAGGCGGCTCCCAGCTGAGGTGCCTATTGGATACTTGGTCCCATTTTTAATACCCATCAAGAATGAATAGAACAAAACTTCTTCGGAATAGAGTAACCCAACAAGGTTTGTCATGACCTAAAACCCGATAAAACCCGACAAAACAAACAATAAGCGAATGTTTAGAATGCTGGAGGTATTTCTGTAGCAACAGGTATTAATATTATCACAATGGTTTGAATAGTTAAGGGGGTGTAATGGTTAACAACCTAGATTAGTAATCCACTTTTAGTAGGTTGGATTCTCATTGGGTGCTTCATAATGCTGGCCTTGTACCACACACGATGTGTATAATTACTTTTTGCCTCAACTATTTTAGCTGAAAATGATAATTATATCATTTTAATTTTTAAAGAATCTTCAACCATCGGGGGAAAATTCATTATCCTGAAATATTGAAGCATGGGATTGAATGACAGCAAATGAACTTGAGACTCAACCATTGACAGACAAATATTCGCCCCAGTGAACGACATTTTTAAATATTCAAAGACTCTCTCCAACCATTGGAAAAAATCAATGTGTCAGATTCATGAAGCATGTTTCAAACGAAATTATATTGTATTGATTTCTCATGTGATATATATATATATATATATATATATATATATATATATATATATATATACTAGCAAATATATGCACCCTCCGGTTGCAAGTATCTAAGTTTTAATATAATAAAATATCATATTAAATTAGAAAGGCTAATGAAACTGAATAAGAATGCAGATAAAAAGATTTGGAACAGAGGGGGTATGATTGAAAAATAGAACAACTTTGAAACTAACTCTTCCATCATTTTCCGTTACTCCCGTATTTCATTGGTAAATTTTCCTGATTTAACTATTTAGTTAAAATAGGAAGTAAAGAATCATATTACAGTTATTTCTTCTTGTTAATGGATATCCCCGAGATGTTTGCTCATATTCAATAAGATAAAACCAAACAATTAGAAATCAATAACACTAAGCATATATTTATCAAAATCAAATTTCTAATATCAATATGCAAATTAGCTTTCCCATTCACACTGTAATCCGCTATTTTGTTCTATATATAAATACAATTTATTAGTATGTAGATATGGTCAACAATATTAATAATGTAAAACAATTTTATTAATAATTGAGGTTTAAATAAAAATAAACCAAAGGAGAATGTGGTGTAAATAACAAAGGGAATTGTGACTTGTATAGTAATATAGTTTCGGTTACATGCAGACAAACCCACAATCTCCATTATAATAAGTATATATATATATATATATATATATATATATATATATATATATATATATAAAGTAAAGTCGTCGGTGTGGTCGAAAGTTGGTAGGAACCAATCAGCGAGGAAGTCTATCTCCTTTTCACTTGCGCTAGACAAAGGAGATTGTTTTTGCGTCTGGGATGGAGCGCCACATCTACCATCAGCTTCTTTCTTTACCGCACAGATCCCTATGCTACTCATACGCTGAGTTGGCGAGGGCCGGTATCGAACTAGGAACCTTGTGGTTTCTAGTCGAACGCTCTATTCGGGTAGGTCGATTTTTCATTTGTTTTAAATATCAAATCATATGAAACACGGAAATTTGTGTATTCGTCTAGTAAGTACTGATACTAAAATTAGATCTTGAACTTGTACCAATCTTTGAGGAAATGGCATCAAAGATCGTAGGCAAAAGTGCAATGAAAAAGTTATGATAATAGGGAAGGGCATATTTTTAATGTAGTTATAATTTCGTTATTTAATTTCCTTTTGATAAAATAAAATGACAATATTTCTTGGTTTAAATACTCACCTTGTTAGATTTTCTGATAATTTTTCCTAAATGTCGCAAAACTGAGAACTCTTCAGTGCATTTTTGTCTGTGTTCTTCGGTGCCATTTACTCAAAAATTGGTACAAATTAAAGATCTCATTTTTGGTATCAGTACTTAATAGACCAATAGACAACTTTCGATGTTTCATGTAATTTGTTATTTTAAAAAGTTGAAAAATCGACCTACCCTAATATATATATAATATATATATATATATATATATATATATATATATATATAATATATATTGTTTGGGATTTAGTATGAAGTATTAGGTGTGAAATATTTTAAAAATCAGTTTTTGAATGTTAAGTTTCATTTTATTTTGTTAAATATTTGTAGATGTTTATGTTACATAATTGTTAGATTTCTAATACTTATATACAATAGTGTAGAAACCAAAATGGCTGTTATAAGTTCAGCCGGCGGCCTTGAAGGATTAAATGACAAGGCTTGACCTCAGTCCTGATCCTCCTTCCGATGGATACCGTGAGAATCGGTGAAGAAGACCCACTTCCGGTTTAGATTACAAAGAGATTTTAGTTAGTATCGGCCAAACCACGATGGTGGTCAGTCGTGTTATGCACGGTGCCGAATCAATCTGCGCAGGTAGTCTGGTGGGGATTTCGAAATAAAATATGATCTAAGTAAATCGAAGTCTTGTGTTATTATCTAAAAACTACCAATGACACAGGGCTTCTGATAAAGAGAAATCCCCAATGGAAGACCAGACACGAAGTCCCCAAGACGAAGTACAGACGTTAGAATAATAGAAGTAAGAAAGTAAAGAAAGAGAGTATACAACAAATAGTCCGAATGCGTTGTGCAGATAACAATAAAGATGAGGACAATAGTCCGAATAATACAAATAATACAAATTATCGTCTCAAAAATTCAGAGAAATAACACTAATTCTTGGTTATTTGTTTTTGCTTTTCTTCAAAATCAGATTTTACTGACAAGTTAAAGCGACAATTATTCGAAGCCGTAGCTGTATAAGTGTTACTGTATGGCTGGCACCACTTGGAACTTAACGAAATATCTTAAGCAAGATATGAACGCTAGAAGAAGAACGTAAGATAGAAAAGATGAACAGAAGAAAAATAGAAGTAAGAAATTAAAAAGAAGAGTATACAACATTTATACCCTCTCTTTGGAACGGATAGACTGGCTGATCTGATGAACTTACTCAATTGGCAACAATTTCCAATTATAATTGTCAGTTATTCTTTCTATTCATTTCAGTGCTTGAAAGAAAGTACTGCTGATAAATATTTGAACAAGCACAAAGTCTATTTTTGGTTGGGCCAGTGGGTTCTCTTCCAAATAACAATATCTAATAGTAATCTTATTATAATGGAGATTGTGTGTTTTTCTGTCTGTAACCGAAACTATATTCCTACTCAAGTCACAATTCCCTTAGTAAATGACATCACATTCACCATGAATTTATCCTTATTTTAACCTCAATTATTGATAAAATTGTTTTATATTATTTATACTGTTAACCATATCTACATAATAATAACATGCAATTATATTTATATATACAACAAAATAGCGGTTTACAGAGTGAATGGGAAGGCTAATTTGCATATTGATATTAAAAATGTGATTTTAATAAATATGTGCTTAGTATTATTGATTTATGTTTGATTTTATTTTAATGAATACAAGCAAAAATCTCTTCAATTAATCTTAAATGAAATCCATTAACAAGAAAAGATAAGTGTCATTTTATTCTTTACTTCGTATTTTAACTAAATACTTAAATTAGAAAAAATAACAATGAAAGACGAGAGTGATGGAAGAGTAAGTTTCAGTTGTTCTATTTTTCGATTATACCCACCTCTGTTTCAAATCTTTTTATCTGTATTCTTATTTAGTTTCATTAGTGTTTCTAATTTAATACGATATTTCATTACATTAAAACTTAAATACTTGCACCCAGAGGGTGCATATATTTGCTAGTATATATAATACTGGTGCTTAACACTTGTATACATATTAGCATGTAGATTATGTATATGTAATCAAACAAGGCAATTTTTTTTAGTTATTTCTTTTTTTATTAGGAAATATTAGGATGCATCAATGGTAGATATTTACCCAATTAGTTCACTAAAGGTAGGATGTGCCACAAGGTCACAAGTTATTGATGTTGATGGTATCCTAACTTGTGACGTCGTTGGGTGGTGTGGGATGGTCGCTCTTAGTTATCTTCCTTCTTCTTTTTTGCTACTACTGTTTGTTTGTTTTGTGAGGGTGCTTGTCTTCGTTTTATGTGTCAGCATGATGACAGCTTTGTCTGGCTGTCATCACTGTCTCTGTTGATCGCCCCTCGGGACCCCCGCTTTGCTATTAGTGTTAGTGTTGGGTAAATATTTATACGGTTTGAGGAATCCTAAATCTGTGTTTAATCCGTATGTTTGTGTGCGTAAGCATGTAACCCATTTAATTTCAGTATGTTTCCGTGTTTGTATGGATGGAAAACTGTGGTCAATTAAAATGCACTTCAGGTTGTGCAGTGGTTTGTTGAAGTGTTGTGCAATGCTACTCAGTTCAGATTTTTGTTTCATTGTAGATTTATGGTTGTTTAATCTGAGTCTGAAGGGTGTTTGTGTTTCCCCTACATATCCACTGTTAGTTATATTATATATAGATAAATAGGTTGATAGATAGATAACATATATATATATAGAGAGAGAGTGATTGTAAACTAACTCCTTATTTTAAGAATCTTCTAATTTATTTCTGAATCATTATTTCTACAAAAATGAATGTGAAGAGAACATACATTTTGCCCGAATTTTAAAAACTTTTTGACACACCTTGTATTATGAAAAAAACAACTTCCATTCATTCTTCATTTCTATCTTGGTAAATTCAGCTTTAAACTTGATACTTTTTTGACAGCTTGGATTCTGAAAAAAATTAATGAATGGAACTTTTTTTTTCAGAATACAATGTGTGTCAAAAAGTACAAAAAATTTCGATACTTTTTTGACACCTTATATATATATATATATATATATATATATATATATATATATATATATATATATATATATATGAATTAAATACATTGATCATTTAAACTGTTTAAAAAAATTTCCTTTAAACACACTGGAAAAAAAATTTAATCATTTATAACATTCTAGAAAAAAAGAAAAAAATAAATAAAAAAATTAATGAAAAAATGGGGATCCAATTAGACATCTTTCATAGATTTCTCGGTTATTTCCTATAAGTCTAAACATAAACAAAGGGGAACCACTCGACTGATAAATTATTAATTTATTTATTGATCTACTAGGAAAAAGAAGACGGGCTTAGAGTTAGGGTTTAGGTTAGTTTAATGGGAAAATAAACACCTTTCATTCTGAAAAAAATTAATGAATGAAATGTTATTTTTTCAGAATATAATGTGTGTCAAAAAGTAACAAAAAAATCTCGATACTTTTTGGCACACCTTGTATTAGACTAAGTCAATTTTTGTGTCATCCTGTATATTACAAAAAAAAAACCAGAGTGCGGATAATTTTTGACCATCCCTTGTATATAGAGAACAGGTCTCTCCTTTTTAAAGAGCCGATGGTTACTGTTTTGTGTGAGCATCGTTATGGATCGTAATCCAGTCTCTAGATAATCCGATCAAATCTTTTTTTCATTTGTCAATAATGTCTGACAATGCCCACAGCTCAGTAATGTAGAATATTTATTCTTTCAACCCCGACGCTTCCCAACTCGAGCTTCTTTTTCTTTTTCTCCTTTTCGTTTTTTGCCACTTGGATACCCACCCCAGCCTGCCCCGTTCCTCGTGACTGATTATTGATTCGTTTTGTTCCTTTTATTCTTTCTTCAGAACGTTTTACGCTAACACTTTCGCCCTTTCTTTCATGTATCTCGTTTTGATTCCATTGCTATTTTCTGACCCGGACCGATCTATCTCTCCGTCCCAAAACCAATTGTTATTTGCGTGTGAGGCAACAAATAGACGGGCGCCTATGTGAAAAGTAGAAATGGTCTTTATGGTTTTCTTTTTGTTGTTTAGTTCAATAATGATAATAAAATAATAATAATAATAATAATCCACAGAAGGAAAAAAAATTAGATGGGGGGAGGGTTCCAGATAATCAGGTCCACCAAAACGTTTTTAAAAACAATGTTTTTAAAATACTAGGTACCACCAATTTTACCCTGTGAAATTTCCCCCCCCCCTATATTTAACACTATGAAACTTGCAGAAAATTAATATTTTCTTGAAAATTTTTCCATTCGAAAAAAAAACATTAAATAAACTCATGATGATTTTTTAAATTTTTTTTCAGCTTATATATAATGAAATTTATGATTGAAAAACAATGTTTTCATTTTTGCACTGTTAAATCAACTGAAATTTAACGTAGCTAAAAACAAGTTACGATAAGAGTTTTTTTTAAATTCTATGAAAAATCAATTAATTCTTCGACTCGTACAAGGTAATAAAGATATTAAATATAATTCGCAATATTTGATTTTTTTAATAACTGGAAGTTAATAAATAATTCAACATAATCGTCGAGATTTGAATATATATATATATATATATATATATATATATATATATATATATATAATTAGTAAAGGAAAAAGCTTAAAAAATCGTCTATTATGCGGTTATGGTACCATTTCCACTCACAGGTATTTGAATATACCCATGAGCTTCATCTTTCAATATTCGATTTATAAAAATCATCTTCAGGGCTTGTTTATACTCCGGACTTATCAATAGCGGAGACG
The DNA here is from genome assembly GCA_023376005.1 of Doryteuthis pealeii. Taxonomy (NCBI): domain Eukaryota; kingdom Metazoa; phylum Mollusca; class Cephalopoda; order Myopsida; family Loliginidae; genus Doryteuthis; species Doryteuthis pealeii. Next base: position 90,057,969 of record CM042162.1, read on the forward strand.
AAAAATAATATGAATTTAAAACGAAAACATTGATGTTGTAAAAGGTTATACGGAAGTTTTCAAATATAAGCACGTCCGCCAACGCTTTTCTCGGTCAGCGACAGTTATGTATCTCTTATTGTAACAGTTTTTGAAAAAAAGAAGACATATACCAAAGGACAGACAAATTCTCTTCTTCAATCTCATCCTGTTGAAAAAGAGAATTTGTCTATCATCGAGTTTGAATATGTCTTCTTTTTTTTCAAAAAAGGTTACCAGAGATACATAACTGTCGCTGACCGAGAAAGCGTTGGCGGACGTGCTTATATTTGAAACTTCCGCATAACTTTTTTGCAACATCAATGTTTTCGTTTTAAATTCATATTATTTTCGTCTCCGCTATTGATAGTCCGGAGTATAAACAAGCTGGTGATGATTTTATAAATCGAAATATGTTCAATATTAGCTATGAATATGATATAATATGATATAAATGTTTATTCATTTAACAGCATATTGTGTTGTTTTTATATTATATATACTTATACCGTCGGATTCATTTCCTTTCTCTTAACTTATATAGATATATTTTGTTGTATACTGAGGTTTTCACAGTACCAAATCGATATATGTTGTATACCCTTCCATTACTTCTTTACTTCTTACTTGCTTCTATATCTGGACATCTATTCTTCTAGCCGGCTTTGGTTCTTTCTTCAATCATCTTGCGTCTGGTCCTGGAATCTTCTAAAAGGTCTGGACTTTCTTGGGGACTTCGGGTCTGGTTTCTGTTAGGGATTTCTCCTTATCAGAAGCCCTGTGTCAATTGTTTGTTTTTAGGTAATAACACAAGACTTCGATTTACTTTGATCTTCCTTTATTTGTAAATCCCCAAACCAGACATCTGCGCAGAGTGAGACTTACATCCTACGAGCTCGGCTTCTAACCTTCTAACTGACTGAAACTTCTTACTATGTAAACCCGGAAGACAGGGTCTTCTATGTCTTCCGGTTCTCACGATTTATCCCCGGAAGCAAGGTGAGAGTGAGTGCCGTCACTCACCCCCTCAAGGCCATCAAAATGCACTAATCGCCATTATGATTTCTACACTATTGCCATAATATTAGGTATCTAATAACGGATTGTAAACAAAAAGAGACTTAATTCAACACTACCAACTTTATATACCACAATCAATTATATAATATTTCTTCTTCTTTCTTTCTTATTGTTTTTTCAGCTGCGGTATCCATATTTTTTCTTCCTTCTGACAGTGGTGGCTCTACATACTGTGGCCATTATACACGGCAGAAGGATGACTATGAAACGAGGAGGCTAAAAGAGGCGGACCGATTTTTTGAAGATGACATCAGCATGGCCTTCATGTAGTACCCGAACGGGCATGCCGATTCCAACAAACGAAGAGAGAATGGTTTATATGAGAACTGTGAACGATTGATTTTTTTTTAAATAGGGTATCTAACAATCTACAACAACCGTCAATGTAGAAATACCTATTTAAAACGCCTCTCGCCCGAATGTTGCCCTTGTGCCATACCCGGCTCTCAATGGCATATTATAAATACTCCTGGGCTGACTTATATATATATATATATATATATATATATATATATATATATTAAGAAAATTTGAAAAACAGTGTTCCGAAAATAGGAATGAATTTAATTACGAGGGTTTAAACATTTCAGTTTCATTGAAAACCTTGCATCCAGGATGTATCTGGGGAAGAAATGATGGATGTTTTATATGTGACAGGAGATGAAAAATCTTTTTAAGTTGTGTAAGAACTGTTATTTGATCAGCGGTTATATTTTGGAAAGGCAAGTCGCGTTGAATCTTATGAAGGTTTAATGAAACTGGAAATGTTTTAAACATCGATAATTAAATTCATCCTATTTTTGGGAACACTTGTTTTTTTCAATTTTCTTTATATTGTCGGGATTTATTTTCCATATTTTTACTCCATATATTATATATATATATATATATATAATATATATATATACGGTATATTTCACGAGCAGGTAATTGAGAACTAAGCATTATGATAATAAATAAAGGGTTATTCAATTGATAAAATTAATCTGTATTTAATATATATATATATATAATATATATATAATATATATAATATATATAATATTAGTAAATAGGAAATAGTCGAAAAGAGGTCTAACCTGGGTTCGATCGTAATGATCTCATCAGACATTGCGTTAACTTAACGCAGTCGATGGCATTTCTTAGGTTAAAAATCTAATTCAAGCTAAGACTTTTAAGCTAAGGAATGACCTCGACAGTTAAATATAAGGTAGTGTCTGATGATGTAAACATTGGAGATCGAAATCATGGTAGCTTTCACTTCACCCTTTTCTCTATTGCCTATTCTAATATTCATTATTGCTCTAGTGTTTATTTTATATTTTGAGCACTTTTTTGATAATTTAATATGGCATCGCAACGAAAAATCTAAAGAGGTTCATTTGGATATTACATATATATATAGGTGAGGAGAATGGGAATATATATATATAATATATATAATATATATATATAAAGAAAATTTGAAAAAACAAGTGTTCCGAATAGGATGATTTAATGTTATCGATGTTTTAAAATTTCGTTTCATTAACGCTTCATCAGGATGTAATCTTGGGGTCGAAGAAAATGATGGATGGTTTCTTATAAAGATGACAGGAGATGAAAATCTTTTAGCTTGTGGTGATTTTCATGCTCTGCATCTATAAAAAGACATCCATCGCATTTTCCTTCACCCCAGATAGCATCCTTGATGAAGGTTTAAATGAAAAACCGAAATGTTTAAACATCGATATTAAATCGCATCCTTTTCGGAAGCCTTGTTTTTTTCAAATTTTCTTTATATATATATCATATATATTAGTATATATATTATATATATCATATATATAGATATATATATATATATAATATAATGCCAAATGGCCTATTTAGAATCTTATATATAAGTTAAGTATATAATATATAGGCACATCGCTGCCGTTTAGATTCAAATATATATATAATATGAGTATATTATAAATATATTATATATATATGGTAAACAATAAAGGATATCTAAAATTAGTATTATTAGATCTAGGTAATATATAAATTCCTAATTATGGCATTTGGATATATATCATATATATATATATATATATATATATATATATATTACATATATATAAATTAATTAATATATATATATATAAAGAAAAATTTGAAAAAACAAGTGTTCCGAAATAGATGGATTTAATTATCGATGTTTTAAACATTTCGGTTTCATTAACCTTCATCAGGATGTTGTTGGGGTGAGAAAATGAATGGATGTTTTTTATAGATGACAGGAGATGAAAATCACCACAGCTAAATAAGATTTTCATCTCCTGTCATCTATAAAAACATCCATCATTTTCTTCACCCCAAGATACATCCTGATGAGGTTTAATGAAACCGAATGTTTAAACCATCGATAATTAATTCATCCTAATTTTCGGAAACACTTGTTTTTTCGCAATTTTCTTTATATTAGGGGTATAGGGTATATATATATATATATATATATTGCATTCTTCCTCATATATATATATGTAATATCCGCAAAATGGGCCTCTTTAGATTTTTCGTTGCGATTGCCATTATATAAATTATCGGAAAAAAAGTGGCTCAAAATATAAACATAAATAGAGCAATAATGAATTAGTATAGGAATAAGAGAAAGGGGTGAAGTGGCTAGCCATGAGATCCTCATGTTTCATCAGACAACTACCTTATAATTTAACTGTCGAGGTGCATTCCTTAGTTAAAGTCTTAGTTTGAATAAGATTTTACTAAGAAATGCCATCGGACTGCGTTAAGTAATAAAGCGCAATGTCTTGAGAGATGCATTAGCGATCGAACTGCCATGGTAGACCTCTTTTCGACTAATTCCTATTACTATATTTATATATATTATATTAGTTATATATATATATATATAATATATATATTAAATTATTTAGCAGATTTAATTTTAAAATCAATTGAATACCCTTTTTTAAAGTCAATAATTTGTTCTCAATTACCTGGTGAAATATATATATATATATAATATAATATATCTATATTTATATCATAGATATATGGGAGTAAATATGGAAAATATAATGCCGACAATGATAAAGAAAATTTGAAAAAAGTACAAGTGGGGTCCAAAAATAGATGAATTTAATTATCGATGTTAAACATTTCAGTTTCATTAAACCTCATAGGATCACGCGAACTTGCCTTTCAAAATATAACGCTGATCAAATACAGTTTACACAAAACTAAAAGATTTTCATCTCCTTCACATATAAAAACATCCCATCAATTTTTCCTTCACCCGCAAAGATACCCATTCCTGATGAAGGTTCAATGATAACTGAAATGTTAAACATCTGATAATTAAATGTCATGCTATTTTCGGAAACACTGTTTTTCAAATTTTTCTTAATATATATATATAATATAGATATATATAATAATATATATATATAAGTAGTCAGCCAGGAGTATTTAGATATAGTAGCCATTGGAGAAGCCGGGTTATGGCACAAGGAGACCTGGCCGGGAGAGGGTTTTTAAATAGGTATTTCTACATTGGACGGTGTTGTTAGATTGTAGATTCCTATTTAAAAAAATCATCGTTCACAGTTTTTTTCCTTCAATATAAACCATTCTCTTCGGTTGTGGAATCGGCATGCCGTCGGGCTATCCATGAAGGCCATGCTGATGTTATCTCAATCGGTCGCTCTTTTAGCCTCCTCGGTTTCATAGTCTCCTTCTCTCGCCGTGTATAATGGCACAGTATGGTGAGAGCACCAAACTACGCTAGAAAGGAAAGAAATATGGATACGCAGCTGAAAAAAAATAAAGAAAGAAAGAAGAGAAATATTATATAATTGATTGGTGTATATAAACGTTGGTAGTGTTGAATTAAGTCATTTTGTTTACAATATGTTATTAGATACCTAATATTTATGGCAATAGTGAGTAGAAATCATAATGGCGATTAGTGCGATTTTGATGGCCTTGAGGTGAGTGACGGCACTACACTCTCACCTTGCCTTCCGGGGGATAAATCGTGAGAACCGAAGACATAGAAGACCCTGTTTCCGGTTTACTGTAAGAAGTTTCAGTCAGTTAGAAGTTAGAAGCCGAGCTCGTAGGATGTAAAGTCTCCTCTGCGCAGATGGATCTGGTGGGATAGAACAAATAAAGAAGATCAAAGTAATCGAAGTCTTTGTGTTTTTACCTAAAACTAACAATTGACAACAGGGCTTCTGATAAGGAGAATCCCTAACAGACCAGACCCGAAGTCCCGCAAGAAGTCAGACTTAGAAGATTCAAGACCCAGACGCAAGATGATTGAAGAACCAAAGCCGGCTGAAGAATAGATTTGTCCAAGATATAGAAGGCAAGTGAAGTAAAGAAGTAATGAAGGGTAATAACACACCGAAACAACGAGTCAGGTAATCGAGAAGCTGTGAAAAGCTCAGAAATGACAACTAAATACTAAGTCGGTATTATAAGTTAGTAGAGAAGGAAATGATCCGACGGTATAAAGTATATGATAAAGAAAGGATATGAAGGAGAAGCGAACAATATGAAGATTAAAATGAAAACATTTTATATCATATTATATCAATATTCCATAGCTAATATTGGAACAATATAGGACGTATTGAGAATCAGTCAACCAGAAGGCTTGTTTATACTCCGTGACTTATCAATAGCGGGAAGACGAAATAATATGATTTTAAAACGAAAACATTGATGGGGCAAAAAAGTTATGTGCGGAAAGTTTCAAATATAAGCCGTCCGCCACGCTTTTCTCTCCGGTCAGGAAGTTATGTATCTCTCGGTAAAGATGTGAGAATAAGAAGACATATTTGGGCAAACTACGATGGAATAGAGCAAATTGCTCTTTTTCAACCAGGATGAAGATTGAAGGAAGAGAGATATTGTCTGTCTCAAGTTTGTAATTTGCTTTGTTCGAACTGATCAAATAAGAAGATACATAACTGTCGGCTGACCGAGAAAAGGCGTTGGCGTACGTGGCTTAGTATTTGAACCGTGATAACCTTTTTACGGGAACATCAGAGTCGATTTCTAAAATTCACATATTATATCTATTCGTCTCCGAGTATTGATAGTCGGAGTATAACAGCTGAAGATGAGTTTTATAAAAATCGAAATATTGAAATGATAATTGAGTATATTCAATACCTGATGAGTAGGATCAATGGTACACTAATCGCATAATAGACGATTTTAAGATTTTCCCTCTTACTATTAATATTATATATATATATATATATATATTATATATATATATATATAATATTCAAACTTCGACGATTAGTTGAATTATTTAATTAACTTCCAAGTTTTAAAATCAATATTGCGATTATATTGTAATATCTTTATTGACCTTGTACGAGTCGAAGAATTAATTTGATTTTTTCAATAGAATTTAAAAAAAAAACTCTTATCGTAACTTTGTTTTGTAGCTACGTTAAATTTCCAGTTGATCTAACAAGTGCAAAAATGAAACATTGTTTTTTTCATCAAAATTTTCATTATATATAAGCTGAAAAATTATTAATTTAAAAAATCATCAATGAGTTTAATTTAATGTTTTTTTTCGAATGGAAAAAGAAATTTCAAGAAATATTAATTTCTGGACGATCCATCGCTGGAGGCCCGCAAGCATTTCATAGTGTTAAATATAGGGGGGGGAAATCAACAGGGTAAAATTGTGGTACGCTAGTATATTTTAAAACATTGGGTTAAAAACGTTTTGGTGGACCTGAATTTAAGGAAGCTCCCCCATGCTAATTTTTTTTCTTCTGTGGGATTATTATTATTATTATTAATTACTTTTTATTATCATTATTGAACTAAAACAGAAAAAGAAACCAAATAAAGACCATTTCTACGTTTCAACATGGCCCGCGTCTATTTGTTGCCGTCAAGCGCAAATAACAATTGGTTTTGGGACGGAGAGATAGATCGGTGACCCGGGGTCAGAAAATATGCAATGGGAATCAAAACGAGAAAATACATGAAAGAAGGGCGAAAGCTCGCTCTCACGCGTCCAAACGTTCTGAAGAAGAATAAAGGAACAATACGAATCAATAATCAAGTCACGGGAACGGGGCAGGCTGGGGTGGGTATCCAAGTGGCAAAAAACAAAAGGAGAAAAAGAAAAAGAAGCTCGAGTTGGGAAAGCGTCGGGGTTGAAAGAATAAATATTCTACATTAATGAAGCTGTGGGCATTGTCAGACATTATTGACAATGAAAAAAGATTTGATCGGATTATCTAGAGCTGGTTACGATCCCATAACGATGCTCTCCCCACCACAAAACAGTAACCATCCGGCTCTTTAAAAAGGAGAGACCTGTAGAAACATCTGCTATATACAAGGGATGGTCAAAAAATTATCCGCACTCTGGTTTTTTTTTTGTAATCATACAGGAATGACACAAAAAAATTGACTTAGTCTAATACAGAGGTGTGCCAAAAAAGTATCGAGATTTTTTGTAGCTTTTTGACAGCACATTATATTCTGATAAAAATAACATTTCATTGCATTAAATTTTTTTCAGAATGAAAGGTGTTTATTTTCCCATTAAACAAACTAACCCTAACTCTAACGCCGTCTTCTTTTTTTCCTAGTAGATCATAAATTAAATTAATAATTTATCAGTCGAGTGTTCCCTTTGTTTATGTTTAGACTTATAGGAAATAACCGAGAATGCTATGAAAAGATGTCTAATTGGATCGCCGCCATTTTTATTAAATTTTTTTATTTTATTTTTTTTTCTTTTTTTCTAAGAATGTTATAAATGATTAACATTTTTTTTCGCAGTGTGTTTTAAAGGAAATTTTTTTAAAACAGTTTAAATGATCAATGTATTTAAGTTCATATATATATATATATATATATATATATATATATATATATATATATATATATATATTAAGGTGTCAAAAAAGTATCGAAATTTTTTGTACTTTTTGACACACATTGTATTCTGAAAAAAAAAAAGTTCATTCATTAATTTTTTTCAGAATCCAAGCTGTTCAAAAAAAGTATCAAGTTTAAAGCCTGAATTTACGCAGATAGAAATGAAGAATGGAATGGAAAGTTGTTTTTTTTTCAATAATACAAGGTGTGTTCAAAAAGTTTTTTTAAAAATTCGGGCAAAATGTATGTTCTCTTCACATTCATTTTTGTAGAAATTAATGGATTCAGAAATAAATTAAGAAGATTCTGAAAATAAGGAGTTAAGTTACAATCACTCTCTCTCTATATATATATATGTTATCTATCTAATCAACGCTATTTATCTATATTATAATATAACTAACAGTGGATATGTTAAGGGGAAACCAAACAGCCCTTCAGACTCAGATTAACAACCATAAATCTAGCAATGAAACAAAAAATCTGAACTGAGTAGCATTGCACACACTTCACAAGCCACTTGGCAACAAACCTGAAGTGCATTTTAATTGACGCACAGTTTTCGCATCATACAAACACGGAAACATACTGAAATTAAATGGGTTCATGCTTACGCACACAAACAATACGGATTAAACACAGATTTAGGATTCCTCAAACCGTATAAATATTTAACCCAACACTAACACTAATAGCAAAGGCGGGGGTCCCCGAGGGCGATCAAACAAGAGACAGTGATGACAGCCAGACAAAGCTGGTGCATCATGGCTGACACTAAAACGAAGACAAGC
>CM042162.1:90066872-90071872 GCA_023376005.1 Doryteuthis pealeii
CAAAAAGTCAGGAATTTTAAATAAAGAAATAAAAATACAAAACCGGAAATAAACGTGAAACTCAAAGTAGAACAAACGAACAATTTTCTTTACACTTAAATTTACAATGATTAATACGTATAAGAAAGGAAATACCAACAAATGTAGTAGTAGTAGTAGTAGTAGTAGTAGAAAAAAGTACTGGTTGGGCTCAGTTTGTAGAGTATCTGCCTATGAATCGGTTGATAGGAGGTCGGTTGGGTTTTATGGCATGTCAACCCTTGTTGGGTCATTTTATGCCAAATACGTTTTTGATTAATTCATTCTTCATGTGTACACAATTTTTCATTTAAACATTTTTTCAAACTCCTTTTTTTTTCTATTTATCCCATAAATGGGACTAACATACTACCACTCCGAGTCAGAGTGGACCTGAGAGATATGGTTTCGTTTGTTTTACGGCATATCAACCTCGTTGGGTCATTTAATGCCGACTAAGTTTTGGGTTCATAGCGGTAGTCTGGTAGAAAACAAATGTATATCCGTATAGTTTTTAACTATTATTCAATTCTTCATATTTCTGAGTACAATCTCACTTCTTTTAGGAAATGTAAAATCCTGGATGGTCTTATTTTCGTGAAAAGTTTTTTTCAAATTACTTGCTTGGTAGTATTTTGTTTGCACTAGATCAAAATCTACACACTCTAGCAGTATATGTTTCACTGTAAATCTCTCTTGGTATGTAGTGCATATTGGGGATTCTGTACCCGCTAATAAATGATGATTGAGGGATGTAGGTGTGGCCTATGTGAAGGCGGGTCATCACAACCTGTTCTTTTCTATTTTTGTTGTATTTTCGATACATTAGAAATAAGTGCTGGTTGGGTTCAGTTGAGTATCCACCTATAAATCACAAGGATCCGGGTTCGATACATGTCCTGGTCAACTCACCTACCACCCTGTCGGCTGGGGCGTTAGAATTATCCGACTGCACCTCTACAGAGGGGTAATACTCCCCCAATGGGGCCACCTGTTGGCCGTGGGTGGCGACCCGTGATGCTTAAGGATAGAGCCCAGGTGGATGAGCAGTTAATGATTTACAATACTCCACTTTGGCCGTATCTTGGGCGAGACTGGCGGTAGGAGAGGCCCCCTCTGATCAATCGGCTGGTCACGTCAAGCCCTAGCACCTATATGATTTTCCCAACCCTATTGCCCTTATGACAAGCCCCAGCCCCTTTTTATCATATGGGTGCTAGAAGACGGTGGCTGCGGGTCTATATGTCCTGTGAATGACGTTAAACTCTATCTGATGGTGAGGTTCCAGTTCTGGAGGTTTGGGGAATGTGGAGCACCCCTTCATCACCATTGCTCCCTGGCCCCCTCTGACCCGGAGTGGTAGTACCTGTTATCTATGGGTTAAATAGAAAAATTTATTTACAAAAAAATTGTATTTTCCAATAAGAATGAATTTATTTCAAAACTTTATCGGCATTAAATGACCCAGTGAGGTTGATATGCCGTAAAACAAACCAAACCAAACAAAACCAAATCAACTCAGCTATTGAGTAGCACAGATTGGGTAGTCTGAACTTGAGAATAATTGCAATTCATTGGAACTCCTAATTCCACAGAGCTCCGGAAACTCACAACTAGATTGATTTTAACGTCATGCCCAGAACACTAAGACTTTCAGTCACCGCCTTCTAGTACATATACAGTAAAATGGTTTGGGGAAAAAACAATTAGCGTATCATGTTTATTCTACTTTTATAATTGCATTTTATTAATATGTATAAGAAAACAAATATCAGCAAGTGTCTTGTTGTAGTAGTAGTAGTAGTAGTAGTAGTAGTAATAGTAGTAGTAGTGTTCCTTGGTTGCATGGTTAGATTGTGAGACAGGCCAACATTTTTTATATTCAGTTTTGTTGTGTATTCACTTTAAAAACCCAAGCTTTTTAAAACCCTTTTTAAAACAATCTTTATCGATTTAAAACCTAGATTGAACCCTAACAGGTACTACCACTCTCGATAAGAGTGAACCTGGGAGTAACTGCAATGAAGGGGTACTCCACATTCCCCAGAGTTCCAGAATCTCACTACTAGATTCAGTTTAACGTCATAACCAGGTCACTAAGACCATCAGTCTCCGCCTTCTAGCACATATATGTGCAGTGGTAGTACTTGTTAAGGTCCCATCTATGGGTTAAATAGAAAAGAATAAGTTTAAAAAATGTTTTTAAAAATTAAGTTTTAAGAAAGATTTGAATACCCACCCATAGGGTTGCTAAGATTAGGGTGTCAGTTATTGAAGATGTTTAGTATATCGTTACCTATATTAAATCCGATCTCCCCGACAAGCTAAAGAGATGATTCTTCAAGGCTGTAGTTGTGTCGATACTGTTGTATGGCTGTACCACCTGGACCTTAACGAAGCGCATTGAGAATAAGCTAGATGGGAGCTGCACAAGAATGCTGCGAGCGGTCCTGAATAAGTCGTGGAAGCAGCACCCCACAAAAAAGCAACTGTATGGCCACCTGTCCCCCATCTCACAAACTATACGAGTAAGATGGGCTAGACATGCAGGGCACTGCTGGAGAAGCAAGGACGAGATCGTAAGAGATGTACTACTGTGGAAGCCAGCACATGGACATGCTAATGTGGGCCGCCCAGCCAGGACCTACATTGACCAACTATGTAGGGATGCGGGCTGCTGCGCGGAGAGGCTCCAAGAGTCGATGAATGATAGGGAAGGTTGGTGAGAGATCGTCATGGATATCCCTGCAAATTGCGCGTCATGATGATGAGGAGTACATATATTTACTTTATTCTTAATTGTTCTAGTTTCTTCCGGGAGTACATAAATACATACATACATACAGACCAGCTGCCATTTTTATATATGTATAGATGTCTCTATGATTATCTGATTCAGATTTGCCTCAAAACAGGTCATTATTCGTTGTTAAATTGTTTTTAGATCCAATGAATGATAGGGAAGGCTGGCGAGAGATCGTCATGGATATCCGTGAAAATTGCGCGACATAATGATGATAATGATGATATTAAATGCTATTTTATTAATATTGGGTTTGTAGGTTTCTTTTTTTTATATACAGATTTAAATAGGATATCTTTATTTGTTGTTGGCTTCTCAAGCTTTTGGCTGTGAGAAATGCGTGGGTAATATGTCACAGATTCTGTAAAAACATAAGTTATTTATGGACTATCAGTTTGTACTCTCTAGTGAGACAACGTCGTCTCCGATGGTTGGGTCATGTACGTCGGATGGATGATGGACGAATCCCGAAAAACATCCTGTATGGAGAGCTAACATCTGGTAAAAGACAGATTGCTCGCCCCCTACTGAGATTCAAGGATGTCTGCAAAAATGATCTCAGGTGCTTTGGCATTGTCCCTTCCATCTGGGAAGATTTGGCTCAAGACCGCCCTCGGTGACGACAGAATCTCCATAGAGGACTGTACATGTCAGAATTCAGCCTGATACAACATCATGAATCTAAGAGGTCCATAAGAAAGCAACGGCAACAAAGCATCGGAACATCATCATCTACAGGGACAACCTACAAATGCAAAATCTGTGGTCGAGAATGTTTCTCAAACATCGGACTTCATAGTCACAGGAGGCGCTGCAACTTCAGGGGCACACAAAAACTTTTATCATAGTCTTTCGAGACTGAATTGCCAATGATGATCAGTTTGGAAACGGTAGCATTCAATAAGGATCGAAGTCTCTTTATAATCAAATTCGTCTGTGTTTTATGTTTGCTTATTATAACACTTCAATTGGTGGTGTGGTTATCATCTGCTGAGTTTACTATAGTTACAAATAAATGTTTGTTTGTTTTGTTTAACGGCATATCAACCTCAGTGGGTCATTTAATGCCGATAAAGTTTTGAACTAAATCAATTCTTAATGGATAATACAATTTTTTTTATAAATACATTTTTCTATTTAACCCATAGATGGTACCCTAACAGGTACTACCACTCCGGGTCAGAGTGGACCAGGGAGCAATGGTGATAAAGGGGTGCTCCACATTCCCCAAACCTCCAAAACTGGAACCTCACCATCAGATAGAGTTTAACGTCATTCCCAGGACATATAGACCCGCAGCCACCGCCTTCTAGCACCCATATGATAAAAAGGGGTTGGGGCTTGCCATAAGGGCAATAGGGTTGAGGATATCATATAGGTGCTAGGGCTTGACGTGACCAGCCGATTGATCGGAGGGGGCCTCTCCGACCGCCCGAGTTACAAATAAGTTTTGTTCTATGTATTCAATTAATTCTATTTCTCCCCTCGCACTCGTGTCGGGAGTTCAGAGTGCTTCGGCCTCTGGACCGGGAAAAGTAATTATTAACAGTAAAAAATTGAATTTACAATTTAAAAATTAAATTTCTTGATCCCATGGGGCTTCACCCTGGCAATACCTGCCTCCTTGATTTAAAGGGGCAGTGTTGGGTTTATTGTCCAGTGCCTGAGGCGCCCCTTGAGGGAGAATGCCAACGGAATCAACTCATGTTTGTGCCTACCATCCATGATCTTCGGCTTTTAGGTGGGTCCTCATAAAAATGTCCTTGTGTCACACACTCAAAATTGGGATGAGAGGAGAAGAAAGTTACTTGAAAAGTAACGGAAACTCACCATAAAGCAAGCGGGCTATAGAATGCTCCTCATTCAAGTTGCAAAGCCGACCAGAAGTTCAATTCAATGATTCTTTTTCCTTGATTGTTTTTATATTTTATGTAATTGATTTTGGGATCGTCAGGAGAGAATGTGCACCGTTTCGGGGCCTTCCTCTCAACGGTTTTAACTGCACATCGCCCCCCCCCTCACTGATGTGAGGTCCCTCGGAATATGTCAGATGTATTGTATAATCAAATATGTACGATTGAATAACGGCGAAAAGATGTTTTTAAATAACGCGTGCTATGGAAATGTTACGTGAATCGCGTTGCGCTTTCGCGAGCAGATGACATGATGTTTTACTGCG
>CM042162.1:90076872-90109372 GCA_023376005.1 Doryteuthis pealeii
CTAAGTGTGTAATCTAACGAATGGGTGTAGAATATCTATACAATTAAATGTTGATTATACAGTGAGAATAAAATAAAATTTGGTTCTGTTGCCGTTGCTAAATTTCATTGGCATCGTCATATTGTGGTATTTGCTATATCAGAAATTGTTAAAATCAGCGAATCTAATGTCGAAGACAGAAGTAAGTAAGCAACATTTTCAGCATATTTTATTTCTAAGGAAAAAGCAAACATGTGACTCAACCGTAAAAGGATTCATGAAATAAACATTATTAAAGAAATACCCGAAATAAGGTAATGTTTACTTATTAGCTACTTTGTTACTTTTCGGGGTTAAGGAAGGAAATAAATCAAACTGATAAATTTGTATGTACAAAAGCATTTTAGGAAATAATTAAATAAATAAAACACTATTATAAACAAAAAAAAATGGAATACGGACAAATGTAAATATCTAATTCTTACTCCTCAACAGAGGTGCAGTCGGCGGATTATACAGTCCCAGCCGATAGACATAAATAAATAAGGAATTTTAATACACAGATCCTTTAAATTGTTACTTTTTAGAGGTAAAAACCTGAATTAAAACGTGCTAAACCTCGCTTTTAAAATGACTTTGTGTCTCATGATGCTTATTGATAAATACATACAATGGATGGGTTGATATACCTTTAAACAAAAAAGCAAATCAATAGGGGGAGTCGGCCTGGGAGTAATGGCAACTACATCCTTGTGAAAATTAATAGAAACCACCACTTTAGTTTCCTTTATTTCACCATACAGTCAGTTTTAGACCCACTGGAGTGACAGGGTGTAATATATTTCTATTTTTCCTCAGATTAAATCCATTTGCATTTGTGTAGAGTAATATGAATCTCTTTACAGAGTGTATGATGAAATTTGTTTGGCTTTGAATATATTGCTTCATCTGTGCCCAGACACTATTGTCTCCAATGTCGATTGTTGTTTTATGGTAATAGTCATATACATCTCTAAACTCATTGGGGGATTTACGATCGTTTAACTGGATATCTGGTATTCTGGGTCAGAGTAGCTGGGTTGCTGGGTCTGTTGTTGTGCTGGTATTCTATATGTTCTTCTTGGAGTCTGGAACAACCTGGGCTCTTCTTGGGTGATGTCTGTCCATATGCCCGTTGTTAGTTTTTACGTAACGAACACAGTACTCGTTGGTGAGGATTTTTTTTCAGTGCTAAAACTTACTGATTACTTTCTGTGGTGAAACGTGTTGGAAATGAACCCGGCTTATCAAGTTCGTGTTTCATGTATTCCTATCTAAAACCAATAATTTGCAAGCAGATATATGCCATAATATATATATATATATATATATATATATATATATATATATATATATATATATGTTTAATTATAATATATATATACATATATTTTATTATATATATATATATATATATATATATATTTTTTTTTTTTTAATTATATATATATACATATATTTTAATTATATATACTAGCAAATATATGCACCCTCCGGGTGCAAGTATTTAAGATTTGATATAATAAAATTAA
This sequence comes from Doryteuthis pealeii, assembly GCA_023376005.1. NCBI lineage: Eukaryota > Metazoa > Mollusca > Cephalopoda > Myopsida > Loliginidae > Doryteuthis > Doryteuthis pealeii. The sequence continues at coordinate 90,078,423 of CM042162.1, forward strand.
AATATCATATTAAATTAGAAAGGCTAATGAAACTGACTAAGAATGCAGATAAAAAGATCTGCAACAGGGGGGGTATAATCGAAAAATAGAACAACTTTGAAACTAACTATTCCATTTTTTTCCATTACTCCCCTCTTTCATTGGTAAATTTTCCTAATTTAACTATTTAGTTAAAATAGGAAGTAAAGGATAATATTACAGTTATTTCTTCTTGTAAATAAATTTCTTTTAAGATTTATCCACGAGATTTTTGTTTATATTTCTTAAGATAAAACCAAACAATTAGAAATCAATAATACCAAGCACATATTTATTAAAATAAAATTTTAAATATCAATATGAAAATTAGCCTTCCCGTTCAACCTGTAAACCGCTATTTTGTTGTATATATAAATACAATTGCATATTATTAGTACGTATATATGGTCAACAGTATTAATAATGTAAAACACTTTTATTAATAACTGAAGGTTTAAAAGAATGAAATCATGGAGAATTTCTCGTAAATAATTAAGGGAATTGTGACTTGAGTAGTAATATAGTTTCGGTTACAGACAGAAAAACACACAATCTCCATTATAATAAGATATATATATATATATATATATATATATATATTAATTATATATATATATATATATATATATACATATATTTTAATTATATATATATGTACATATATTTTAATTATATATATATATATATATATATGTGTGTGTGTGTGTGTGTGTGTGTGTGTGTTCTATGATAATCCAAAGGCACCAGATGAATTTGTCCGTGGAATCCAAGATAGTTGCCATGATGCCTTTTAAGCAGAACATTTTCCACGAATTCTAATCAAGATCCTGTCGAACGTATACCTTGCAATCTCCCGTCAGAATACTTCACTATTCTACCAACTTCTGGTATTTGGCAAGCTTCCCTTCGCGGCTTTCCTCCAGATGACCCTCCATTCATGTCACTTTGTTTATTCTCATTGACGGAAACAGGATCACACCAAAGTGGGGAGTTGTTTGTATAATTGGATTTGCAAATTTCTAAATTTCTTTCAAGATTCACTCTTAATTGCCACCTTAGCCATAATTGTAGAAGAACACTAGTGGCACAATTCAGCCCGGAGTTAGGATGATGCAAGGGTTCATATTTCTTTTACTGCAAGAAAACGTACGATACTTGTAACGCTGCAAAAACAAACGGGCAAACCTTTCAGAGAGATCTCAGATAATATAACAAGAACGGAATTATTCGTTTTGTTAGTTGGCTGGTTGTAATTACTGCATTTCAAACCCTTTTGGGTTATTTTATGCCGTAGACGCTTTATTTTATTCATTCTTAATGGGTATTCAAAAACTAGATATTTTTTAAACTGCATTTTTTTAACACATTTTTTAAACTCATCTTTCTATTTAACCCATAGATGGGACTCCAACAGGTATTATCAATCCAGATCAGTTGACCTGGGAGTAATTGCGATAAAAGGGTACTCCAGTTGTAACACTGCACGATCACACTGGCGGGCCTTACAGAGAAATTGAATATATTATAATAATGAGAGAATTATTTGTTTTGTCTCAATTAATTTACACAAAGGTGTAAGACATGGATCCTCACCACTGAATGCGGTTTAGTGTCATGCCTAGAATGAAATATAAACAGTTTTTTTAATCTTATAATTGAAAACAATTTTAGAAAGTGAATGAGATAATAGGGTACCATTAAAAAATGTGGCCTATCTTTTGAATGTTGCCTACGAAATCATGTCTCTCTTAATATTCCGATCTAATACAAATAATTTGCATCCAGTTGTATAGTTTCAAGTAAAAGATATTGGTACCATTATAGTATGGGGCGTACCTTATCATAGTTGTATAGTTTCAAGTAAAAGATATTGGTACCATTATAGTATGGGGCGTACCTTATCATAGTTGTATAGTTTCAAGTAAAAGATATTGGTACCATTATAGTATGGGCGTACCTTATCATAGTTGTATAGTTTCAAGTAAAAGATATTGGTACCATTATAGTATGGGGCGTACCTTATCATAGTTGTATAGTTTCAAGTAAAAGATATTGGTACCATTATAGTATGGGCGTAGACGTACCTTATCATAGTTGTATAGTTCAAGTAAAAGATATTGGTACCATTATAGTATGGGGCCTACCATAAAAAGCATATTTTAAGGTTATAATAATAACTGCTAACCCTAACCCTAACCCTATTTCAGAATTTTATATTTTAGAATTAATTGATCTCTGATTCATGTAAATTATGAATAAATTCTTTTTTAATTATTCTTAATTACTATATATAGATTATGACTGAATTGCATTTCGTGAAATTGAATATATGTGAAAAATAATTAGTTTCAATAAATCGCCTACTACTTATATCTATAAATATACTCTTACTAAGGTAGGACACATTCAAACCGGGTAGGCCACATACTATAACAGAATCAAAAAGGTAAGCCACATACTATAACGACACCGATAATAGTTTCAATTGAATCATCTCGCCTGAATTCATTGTTTTCAAATTGGTTCGTCTCTTTGGCAGATTTAAAAACCGTGAATGAATCAAATTAAGCAGAAATAACTGAAGAAAAAAATCACCTGAAAAAATTTGTTTTTTCAGTGTACCAATTACTCGTTAATAGATTCACGTCGAACAATAGCTCGATTAGGGTTATCGAACTTGCTTACGATGATGTCACAGTCCATCACGTTATTCCTACGCTACGGCAACTTCCCAGTAAATAGACTTGGAAAATAATACTGTAATTCTGAAGATGAATACGTTTACTTAAATTTTAGTTTCTATTTACACACACACACACACACACACACACACACACACACACACCACACCACATATATTGGTTTACTGGTTTTGACGGCTATCACAATGCAAGTGTAAAGAAAAATAAGGTAACAATGGTGTTGTTTGTTAACCTTTGAATTAAAGGTTAACAAACATCTTATTTTTCTATACACTTGCATTGTGATAGCCGTCAAAACCAACCAGAAAACCAATATAAACACAACGCTTCAAGCAAATTATAAAACACACACACACACACACACATACACACACGCGCGCGCGCGTTGGGTCACCCATTGAGCTCAGGTTAGATTGTTGGAAAAATCACCTGATAAATTAATTTCATTAGCTTAAAATTTTCCCAAACTGTCCAAATAAGTTATTTAAACTGGAGTAAACATTTTCACTTGACCAAAGGAAAAGAACATGGGAATGGTAACTTAGTTCATTTCTAATTACAGGTAATTAGGATTTTGATCATGGATATGTCAATCTCTCGCTAACCTTACCCTAGCATTCATTGCTCTCAGCAGGTCCTTTTTATATATTCATTTTTATTTTTTTTACAAACGGTTGTTCGCATTTATTTACAGCAGACTACAGTAGAATATTCAGCTAGGAGCCTCACGGTTCCTGGTTTGATACTGGTCCTAACCAACTCAGCGTATGAGTAGCTCAGGGATCTGTGTAGTAAAGTGATGAGCCGGTGGTAGGTGTGGCACTCCACCTCTGACGCTAAAAAAACAATCTCCTTGGTCCAGCGCTAGTGAAAAATGGATAGATTCCCTCGTTGTACGGCTGATACCGACTTAAGGACACCCCGACGACTTTACTTTTTAAAAAAATACCGGACAGAAAAAGTCGGCGTCAGCTACGATTTAAAAAAAAGATTAGGTGTTTGGGGTTGGTGATTGAAAAATCATAGCTCATACACCTATGATTTTTCTAAAAAAATTAAAAATGAAAATAAAACAAAACAAAACACCAGCGTGCTTAAATTAGGAATTAATACGGATATGATAGTCACAGCAGAAACACCAAAATGAAAAGGAATATGTAGGATTGAGAGTAAGCTAATTTAATTTTTTTTAAAGTAAATACTTATAAGTGTTCTCAAAAGTATAAGTAAATGAAATTATTTGGAAGCATAGAATTGGATTTATTGTTTTGCATTATAAACTGTACAAAAAATAAATTTAAAAAAGTAAGTTATCATAAAAAGCGTGTTGCGTTTCTACCTTCAATTTGGCGTAGACTAATCACGTGACATATTTTGATCGTACCATAAAATAAAGTTTGTTTTTTTTTAATTAAAAATTGCCTGACATTTTTTTATTAAAATATGAAAGAATCTAAATCTTCAGAATTTTATTTATTTATGTTTCTTTAATGTCTTCTTTATAGATGAAATAAAAAAGCATATCTAAATATTGATTTTTTATTTGAAATTTTTTGTTGGAAATGAATATATTAAAATAAAATGAAAAACTGAAAAGAAAAATACTTTTTAGCAGATTGAAGGCATTTTTATCGACAAATTATTTTTAGTGACTTTATGGCGTTAAAAGTAAGCCAGATTTGTATCGACAAGTAAATGTAAATATTTTTTGTAAATTGAATTTACTTATATTTTGGGTTGTATGTGTGTAATATATATATATATATATATATATGTGTGTGTGTGCGTGTGTGTGTGTGTGTGTGTGTGTGTGTGTGTCTGTGCATGATATCCATCTTGTGGGGTTAATCTGTGTACTCCACAACAAATATATTGTAATGTCTTAAAAATAAATGTTTATTTCAAGAACTATTATTTACCTATGTTGCAACTTTGGGGCTAATTTTGACGAAATTCAAAGTGTGCCCCACAGTTTTAATTATTCTACATATTTTACATACATACTTTTTTTATATAGAATTGGATGAATTTAAACCAACACAAACAATTGATATATATAGTCTAACTTCTTTACATCGTTACTTGTACCGATTTTTTAACAACCAAGAGTGGGTAGCAGTTTTGGTGAAGGAGTTCCTTGCTTTAAAAGACAAGAACGGCTATCAGCGTAGGATCAAAGAATTGGTCAAAATCTGGCTTCAAACGGTGCCACGCAATGGCTTCTACTTTGAATTTCGAGCTGCCTTTGTTGTAACTTGAAGAATAAACCAAATTGGTTAACAAAATATTTCAAATCGTTTGATTCCTCCAAGGCCTTTGATGATTATACACTCTTCATACGACGGTCATTCAATAAATAAGCAAGACTGCTTTTATAAAAGCAAAATATTTTTTCAGATTCTTCCCATAAATCTACATTATTTAGAACTAACAAGAGTATGCGCCCACCAGATGTAAGTATTTAAGTTTTAACGTAATGAAATATATTAAATTAGAAAGACCAACGAAATTAAATAAGAACACATAAAAAGATTACAGTTATTTTTTTAATAATTTAATTGGTTTCTATATAAAATCATTCATGTGATTGATTTTGATACGTTGAAGAATAAAACAATAATATTAGAGATCAATACCACTTTGTAATTATTTATTAAACCTGGTTTTTTTAAAACCAGTATGCTAATTAACCACACCATGTATTATGTAAACCTTTATTCCATAGTGTTATATAAGACACATTGCAGGGTTTTAAACGCACTAATAACATGGGCTGTTTTGAGGCAAATCGCACTCAGATTTTCATAGATATATGGTTAATAAATATTCAATGTATTAGTTATTTTGACCATAAGTTAAATACATATTGATAAACTTACGCAATACCAGAACGTATTAAGACATAAGCAGTGACGTAAGTTCGGTTACAGGTAGGCAGACACTGAATCTCCATTATAATAAGATGGGTTCATAATCTGTACCGTCGCGACCGCCATCTGTCGTTCCGTTGTTGCACATGAGCGGGGTGGTCCATTTTATAACCCTCAGTAATTTAAATATGTGAGCCGTTAGCTCAATAAAAAGAAAACTATTTTGAAAAGAAGGAAGTGAGACTTTGTGTTTGAGGCGAGTTAAACGCCAGACTTTGTGTTTGAGGCGAGTTAAACGCCAGACGTTGTGTTTGAGGCGAGTCGAACGCCAGACTTTGTGTTTGAGGCGAGTTAAACGCCAGACTTTGTGTTTGAGGCGAGTTAAACGCCAGACGTTGTGTTTGAGGCGAGTCGAACGAGAGACTTTGTGTTTGAGGCGAGTTAAACGCCAGACTTTGTGTTTGAGGCGAGTCGAACGTCAGACGTTGTGTTTGAGGCGAGTCGAACGAGAGACTTTGTGTTGAGGCGAGTTAAACGCCAGACTTTGTGTTTGAGGCGAGTCGAACGCCAGACTTTGTGTTTGAGGCGAGTTGAACGCCAGACTTGTGTTTGAGGCGAGTTAAACGCCAGACTTTGTGTTTGAGGCGAGTCGAACGAGAGACTTTGTGTTTGAGGCGAGTTAAACGCCAGACTTTGTGTTTAAGGCGAGTCGCCAGACTTGTGTTTGAGGCGAGTTAAACGCCAGACTTTGTGTTGAGGCGAGTTAAACGCCAGACTTTGTGTTTGAGGCGAGTCGAACGCCAGACTTTGTGTTTGAGGCGAGTTAAACGCCAGACTTTGTGTTTGAGGCGAGTTAACGCCAGAATTTGTGTTTGAGGCGAGTCGAACGCCAGACTTTGTGTTTAGGCGAGTTAAACGCCAGACTTTTTTTGAGGCGAGTTAAACGCCAGACTTTGTGTTTGAGCGAGTTAAACGCCAGACTTTGTCGAGTCGAACGCCAGACTTTGTGTTTGAGGCGAGTTAAACGCCAGACTTTGTGTTCGAGTCGAACGCCAGACTTTGTGTTTGAGGCGAGTCGAACGCCAGAATTTGTGTTTAAGGCGAGTTAAACGCCAGACTTTGTGTTTAAGGCGTGTCGAATGCCAGACTTTGTGTTTGAGGCGAGTCGAACGCCAGAATTTGTGTTTGAGGCGAGTCGAACGCCAGAATTTGTATTTGAGGCGAGTCGAACGCCAGACTTTGTGTTTATAATATATGCCTGTATATTTACTACGATGTCCGAGTCCAGTACGTTAACCACTATGTCACGACGACTTCTCCACTCGTCTTTTGAAGCCATATAGAAAAGATATTAATTCCTCATAACTTAACCTGAGGTGACTTAACAAGATGGCTGTAAGGGGTCAATTGAAAGATGCATTGAAAGGTCAACATTTCACATCCGTTTCCAGAGATGAATTTGCTTTTGCCTAAAGCAGATTCAGTTCTGGCATCGGATGTAAAATGGTGACCTTTCAGGTGGATTAAAAGAAAAAATAGAAACGTTCTTTGTGGACGGAATAAGAAAAGATTTATACGATGTTTGGAAAAGGTTGGTTGGATGGTTGGTTGGTTGGTTGGTTGGTTCTTAGGTTTATTGGTTGCTTGGGTGGTTTGTTTTGGGGGTTTTGGTGTTGTTTTTTGGGTTTTGGGTTTTTTTTACGGCATATCAACCACAGCTTTGAAAGACTCAAATTTTTTTTTGTAAAAATATTCTCTATTTAACCCATACATAGGATCCTAACAGGTACTACCACGCTGGGTCAGAGTGCACCTGGTAGCAATAGTGAAGAAGGGGTGCTCCTCATTCCCCAAACCTCAAGAACTGGAACTTCACCATCAGATACAGTTTAACGTCATATCCAGGACATGAAGATCCTCAGCCACCGCCTTCTAGCACCATAAGCCTCACAATTGTGTGTGTTTATATTATTTGTAATGACTGATATATATATATATATATATATATATATATATATATATATATATATATCAGTGATTACAAAGTAAATAAGAAATGTGTTAATTGTGTGTGTTTAGTGTAATGCTATTTGAAAGTGGTTGTATGTATATATATGATGGAATGGGAGACCAATTTACATACCTTGGTAGTAATATCTCATCTACTGAAAGGGATGTCAACATACACATAGGTAAAATATGTACAGGTTAATGACCATATATAATTAGTAAGTTTCATCATCCTATCAGAGGTAAATCTTACTTCATAGACTAGGATTTTTTGTTCTTTAATTGAACGACCGTTATTATCTTGCAACACCCTTTGGTTAAAAATGAGATCGTTCAAGACGACTAAGATGCAATGAAAAATGTAAATCCTGATTATCTGGTGTTGCTTCTCCGCCGAATTCTTATTTCTTATGAGTGTCGTCATCTCAGCTAAATAATGAGCTATTCCATTTTTATTATGAAGAAAGAAATTCAAGAAAAATGTCATGTAACACAGAAAAAATATTAGAAAAAAGACAGAAAGAAAGAAAGAAAGAAAGAGAGTAGGGGAAAGATAGAAAGACGAGGTGAGCGCGCGGAAGAGATAACGCTAATCTGTTCCAATCGAACATAATGAAAAGATGAAAAGAAAGAAAGAAAGAAAGAAAGAAAGAAAGAAAGTAGGGGAAAGATAGAAAGATGAGGTGAGTGCGCGGAAGAGATAACGCTAATCTGTTCTAATGGAACATAATGAAAAGATGAAAAGAAGGAAAGAAAGAAAGAAAGAAAGAAAGAAAGAGAGTAGGGGGAACATAGAAAGACGAGGTGAGCGCGCGGAAGAGATAACGCTAATCTGTTCCAATCGAACATAATGAAAAGATGAAATAAAGGAAAGAAAGAAAAAAGAGTTGGAGGGAGTTAAATCAAGATTATTAAACTTTTATATCGTGAACTGTTTTGCAATAGATCTTGTTAAAATCCGTTACACCTGATTATAAACGTGACACATGCACTTAGAGAATCTTTGTTTAAAATTTAAAATATTTATATTTTAAAATATTCTTAATTTTAAAATTTAAAATATTCTTATTTTAAAATTTAAAATATTTTTATTTTAAAATATTTTTCTTGTCGTGATTATTTCAATTATAATTAACAAATTCCTATCTATGTATATGTTGTGGATACAGCTATACGTTATACGCATTGTAATTGCCTTTAAAATGCTAATAAAATATTATCTTTTCTTAAAAAGTCCGGTATGAATTAATCCCATCACAAAACGGTCACAATTTTCATAAATTGTTTTTCTTTTTAACACAACTTAATAGGCTCTGAAGAAGATTTTTAACAGACCGAAATATTGCAATATCAGCCTAATAAAAAAACTTTATTTGAACACCACCTGTGTGTTTTTCATATCATCTTATCCTTATATACCGTGGGATTCATTTCCTTACTTTTAATTAATAGATCTTATGTAAACATATCAAACGCTGTGATAAGTAAATTATCATGCTGTGGTATATCTACATGTCCTGCTTGTACATTATTATGATTCACAGCTATTATCCACCTGAAATTTCACTCTTTCTTTTTTCTTCTTTTCCTTTCAGGCATGAACTTTGCGAATATGTGTCGCTTTGAAGAGGTCACTTAACCACCAAAACCCCAGGAAAAAAAACTTCCCCTGCCCTAGGGGACTTCAATTCATCCAGTCTCATTTTGGTGACGGCATGGAACTATATGAAATCCTTATTATTGCAGGTACGCTCCTTCTGATTTTTAATATTTCTACTGGTTTGTTTGTTTAATAGCATATCAACCATTTAATATTTGGTTAGTTGGGGTGAAGAACGTGATGGTTACTGTTGATGAAATTTAAGAAATAAAAACATTTGTAAACATAAATTCATCTAAAGGGGAATAAGTATAAAAAATTTCGTGAAAATTTGACTCTTAATTGATTTTTTATAGAATTTTCTTTAAATTCCTGTGGCGTAAACATTGACGTAATTTCGATTACCGACAAAAAGAGACTGAATCACCATTATGAATAGATAAGATTATTATGATTATCATTATTTTTATAATCATTATTATTATATAATGAATTAACTATATATATATATATATATATATATATATATATATAAGAATAATCCAGAGAGCTCAACTTATGAATAAGATACCAAATAATCCTTGTCCATAAGTGAATTGAGACCCATCTGATGAGGCGAAAATTTGGGTAGCCGGTTTAAATCAACTTAGATTTATATGGGCCCCAATTTTCGTCGAAATAAATTTATTATGGGATTACTGTATTGAGTTCTTCCTTTATTTATATATATATATATATATATATAATATATTGTGTGGTGTGTGTGTGTGTGTGTGTGTGTGTGTGTGTGTCTGTGTGTCTGTGTCTGTGTGTCTGTGTGTGTGTGTGTGTAAAAATGGAATTGGAAATGAATCCAGCAATATGAGGAAGAATGAATAAATAAAAGAAAGAACAGAATGGATAATAAAAGATGAATTTAATCAACATCACCTACACACGCGTTTCGGTCAGTTCATCTCTGTGTACACGGTTCAAACTATTATTATCATTAAATAAACATTATTTTTATCATTAAATAGACAAATAGAATTTCATTCTGATGAAGGTCGAATTTTCTGTGTACGGAAAATTTTCACATATTTCTATTATTATTATTTCATTTCATTTGTGTATTTAATGATAATAATAGTTTGAACCGTGTACACAGAGATGAACTGACCGAAACGCGAGTGTAGGTGATGTTGATTAAATTCATCTTTTATTATCCATTCTGTTCTTTATTTTCTTTATTCATTCTTCCTCATATATATATATATATATATATATAAGTTTTTTTTTATGTCTGTTTCTTTGTTTGTGTTATTTGAAATAATCACCCCCTGCTGAAGTCGTCATTGTGTAAGGAAAAGTCCCCGAAGGCAAATATCACATTACAGAATGTCATATATTTTCGCTGGATGATGTTTGTCTCCTTATAGGGCGGAGTTCATAACTATTACTTATCTATCTTGCGGGGTCCTATTGTTAAATCCGACGGTAAACCTCGAGATAAAATACACAGGAATCTCAAAAGGAAGGCCTATATTGATCCAAATACATTTTCAGTCGAGCACAAATGTTTTTGTATCGTTTACAGTCTCCATGGAAAACACACTCTTTCCACTTACGTTATACCAAGGAGCGCGACACCGACCGTATGGTCCTCACTTTACTATACAGATCTCCGTTCTACGCATACGCTCAGTTGAAGAGGGCCGGTTAAAAAAAGGACAGAGAGTTAAAAAAAAAAAAAATATCAGTAACAACTTATAAACTCTTTTACCAAAAAAAATGTTAGCCTGAACAAGACAGATTTCACAACACACTGGTACCTAACTACAAACTGCTTCCCCCTACCCCGACATCTAACAAAAAATACAAAAAAAACTCCTTTTTATGCTGACTGGAGAGACGGGTTTTCGAAAGGTCGAGTCCATTGTTCGCCCATGGGTAGCTATGTCTTTACCAGTTCACCCCTATATTAAATTTGATTTTAACACAGTTAAATGTCTAACACAATAACCACTCCGTCACTTACTCTCTCTCTCTCTCTCTCTCTCTCTCTCTCTCTCTCTCTCTCTCTCTCTCTCTCTCTCTCTCTCTCTCTCAATCTTACTCGTACATAGAGAGGGTGAGAGTAATGTAGAATGATAGAGAGGGACTGGTTAGTTGTTGACTTAATTGCTAATTACGACTAATTAAAACCAATTAAACTGAATTCTTTTTCAAACAAAGAGTAGTCCTAAAACCAAGGAATATCTGAGTATAAATATAGTGTCCCTAACATGTCCAGAACTGGAGCCTCACTACTGGATACCACGGATCTCGCCTTTGCTGGGGTTTTACGCATCGGCAGGGAATACGACCAATGCAGTGAGAATGTTGAAATGGTAATATTTATTTAATGTACAAGATGTGAAAGTGACAGTGATACTAATCGTACACGGGGTACTTGGAACAGTCCTCAAGTATCTGGAGCCTCACTACTGGATGGAGTTTGGAAATTAAAAGCAAATTTGGGCGCAAGTCAATCTGCTTCTTTGTTAACAATTTTACATTTTCGTTCGATCGTCAATTAGTTGTAAACGACACAGAGAGAGATACCAAAAAATACTTTTTGTATTTCATCTTGTACGATTTGGAAGATCTCATTTTTAACCAGGGGGTGTTGTAAGATGATAACTGACGTACTTTTAAGGAACATGAGTAGTAATATATAAATAAGTAGAGTTGATGGAGTGTCCTATTGTCGGTATCAGCCAGACAGCGAGGGAGTCTATTCTTTTTTCGTTAGCGCTAGACCAGAAAGATTGTTTTTACTCAGGTGGAGTGCCACACCAACCGTCAGTTCCTCAATCCTTATATCTATATAGCAATGATATCATTCCTTCATACTACGCCAACATTTTTCTTCAGTTGGATATCTCGGCCGAACATAATTAATTATTTGTTCGGGAACATCACTGGACAGGACATATTATAATGAATACGAATTATCTATTATTCTTAATACCAAAATTGTCATACTAAAACACATAGGAATATTACGTTCGGACGAAAAAGATCGGCTGATTTTCGGCAAAGATCGGCAAAGATCGGTTGACGTCGTGTTTATCTGATGTTCTTACCTCCCATCTCGTTCTCACACTAACTCAAATCGCAGTTCCCCTATTTAATGATTATCGTTCATCACTGTCGCAACTTGTTTATCGAATAAAAAACACAACCAGTGTTACGTACTGGGGTTTTCACGGTACCAAATATTTATAGTTATATAGCGGCTTCTAATTCACGCTACTAAATCGTGTATCTGTATACGTTGCGAGTATATATGGTCACGTGGCGAAGTATGTAGTCGGACTTAAGAAACCACAACACATGGGTATAGTAGGAATTTTGACTTTATTCCTTCTTCTCGGCTGTACGGTAGTGGCGAGCATTGACAATGACTTGACCGAGGGTTGACGATGACTGGCGATGTTGAGGTAAAGGGGTGGCTGGTGGCGTCTCACCGCCCTTGACCGCGACGGACCGTGTCGACGGTCGCTCCTTGTGCTCTGTTCGCTGTCTCCTGTCTGACTCTCTAACTGATCTGGGATCCCTGACTTCCTTTTATATATATCAAACGCCTACGCGTTTTCTTTTGTTATCTTTATCAGCGGACAATCTATTTCCGAACTTATTGTTACCCATCCTTCTTTGTTCGCTTTACCCGGAAAAAGTCCTTTGTTACTCTTTTCGTCTTCTCCCTGCCTCGACCCACCCGGAAGACCCTATTTCCGTTTTCACCTTCTTTTAAATATTTTCAATATACAACACAAGTCATCCAGTTGTACGTAATCTGGTGGAGTGACTACTTCCGCTTTTTTATTATCAAATATGAAAGATGGCCGAAACGGTGCTTCCGTTTCTTATTAACCAATATACCACAATCATCTGATTCTATTTTTTTTTGGGGGGGGGGTCATTCACCGATTTATTTTGTGTATTGTTTATTTCCCCACATTTTTCAACATAAGAACTTCTTTCTGGTTGTAATTCAAAACCAATCAAAATGCATTCCAACTGTTACATAATTCGTGGGTAGCCTACAAATTATGCCTGTAAGTGTAGTTAAATTTTGAATTTAAATTCGCTGAAATTAAATATTGGAGGGGGGTTATATTATTGATAGGTAAATACTTTTACTTGACCCCCCGACTTTCGCCAATGGGAAGGCGTAAGAACGGAAATTAAGTTTAGTTAGTTAGATATTGGACGTTAGTCAAAAGTAACAGACGTAAGGTCCTTTGCTCCTAAGATGCCAACTTCTCACTGCGCGGTTGAGGGCCCTGGGGTTGTTTTTAAATAAAGAATATACGTCTTTAAAAACTGTCTTGCTTATTTGTTAACAACGAAATGAGCTGACGACCCAGCAGAAATATTAAGAAGTCAGCCCAGAAGAAAATAGCCAGTGACGAAGCAGAACAGTAAGAGCCACTCTCCTCTTCTTTTTCCTCTCGACATTTATATGGAACAGAACCAGATTCATCCGTTTAAAATATTTTTCCAAAATATTTGTTTTTCTCATCTTCACCCATAATGTACTTTTACTAAGATTAATTGTTTTGTGACCCCTAAATTCCACCGAGACCCTTAATTATATTACATAATAATAATAATGGACTCTCCCATCGATTTTCGACGTATGAGGGTTCATACACACAATGAACATCCACACAGGGATTTGCTTATAGTGGTGAAGGCTTGTGTTGGACCATCCACACTTTTTGGCACAGTCGATAGGAAAGAATTGGTGCATCAAGGGTTGCCACAAACCCAATCAACGACCGACCTCAGAAATTTTGAATTCAGAGTTATCCCTCTCGTAGACTGGTTACCTACCGAAGGCTGAAGGGCCCAGTCTGCCCTACTATTTAACCGATAGCTCTAGGGAGAATATATGGATTCATACCTTTCCTAAGGGTATTAGCGCTATGTGAAATGCCAACAGCTTTGTCTAGGAATTGAACTCGAATCGACGAGTCCATTTTCCACGACTCTAACCACTAGCCCACGCGCCTCCATTACATACACAGTTATTATTTTATTATTGTTACAATTTTTGTGGCCATTTTGTAGACTTCAAGCAAGAGCGCTTGTCCAGAGGAGATCCTTTGTGTTATGCAGAGCGCGATCCCTAGTGAAGAATCCTTTGGTTGTTCCTTGGTGCTCTTCAGTCTAGCAGGTTCTTTGTCAATAATTGTAAATGGACGTCAGTATCACCGATTAAATAGTTAACTAACCACGTATTCGGGCTGTTGGTTGTCTGAAGATTAAACCACCTGGCTTTGCTTAGTCTATAAATTTAAGTAGTGGTTTGCAGCACGGCTTATATACTAAAATATTTCAACAATGGCCTTGTGCCAGACTAAACTAATCTGCAGATATCTGTTTCGAGTTCGCTAATAGCCACGGGCCCTGACGATGTCGTATGCAATACACCTTACTGCAATCCCATCATGCATCACTTCGCGTAAAGTGTCTGTCAGTTATTGACTTTATCACTTTGACCTGGGAAGAACGAAATGACCCAACGGCCTCCGGGTTCTGACACGTAACGTTGTCCACAGCCAATTCTTCGATATTGGCTCGATGCCCAACAGCCTCATACTTGTAAACACTTGGACGACAAGTTAAAGCATTCTACGTCCAACGTGCTTCACAGCCCCACCCCTCCAATACGCACCCCTCCACGTCACACTGACATGTCTCTTCACACTTTCCAGTGAAGCAATAACCATTCTCAGAGCTATCGTCCACTCAGCTGTATAATCAAAGTCATGTCGAAGGTTTACTTGTTATTTAATAGACACCTTTTCGATCTTGACTGCAATCATAGCTCGCTTAGTGTTTGCTCCGTTTAGCGATGATCCGTCACACAGCTCTGTTTTGCAAATGTTTTTCCGGAATAAGTTCAAATAAATTACGATTAAAGAAACTACCCTAGATATTCTACGAAATAACTGTACACGTTGTTTGTTTTGTTTGTCTGTTTTTGTTTTTTGTTGTCTTTTGTTTGTTTTTGTTTTTTGGGGGATTTTTTTGTTTGGTTGTTTGGTTGGTTGGTTGGTTGGTTGGTTTTAGAGTTCTTGTCAGCATGATAATGGTTCAGTTGGTTAATCCTACTAATCCTAGTCTCTAGTGTTCCTTGAAATCCTACATAGAAAAGAGAGTAGTATCAGTAGGTCTTCTTGTAATCCTAGTCCGTAGTGTTTCTTGAAATCCTAGGCAGAAAAGAATGTAGTATCAGTCGATCTCTTTGCAATCCTAGTCTCTAGTGTTCCTTGAAATCCTAGATAGAAAAGAAAGTAGTATCAGTAGTTCTCCATGTAATCCTAGTCTGCAGTGTTCCTTAAATTCTTGTTATAGAAGAGTGTAGTATCAATACATTTCCTTGTAATCCTACGCTGTAGTGTTCTTTGAAATTGTATTAACGAGTCGAACTTACCTGACACAAAGCGTCCTCGGTGCCTGGCCTGCGAAACTATCCATGGCAGAAAAAGGAATGTGGTTGGGGGAAGAAGGAATGTGGTACGCCATTGTACCCACTCTTAGTAAGAAGTGTCAAGAAGTTGGAAGGGGCAGAATGGACTTTTTATAGGGGTTGCGAGGCATTATGGGTGACTACCCATGGTGCATTGCAACTTTTGTTTGGCTATAAAAGCGACCCATTTTGGCCTGAACGGTGCATTGCATCTTTGTTCTTCAGTAACAGAGTGTCGAGAAAGAAGAAGAAGAAGAAGAAGAAGAAGAAGAAGAAGAAGAAGAAGAAAGAGAATCTGGTAGACAATTTTCAGAAATCCTTCGTAGAAAAGAGTGTAGTACCAGTAGATCTCCTTGTAATCCTAGTCTTATAGTGTTACATTTAAAGAAGAAGTAATAATAAAATAAATTGTTTGATTGGTTGGATGGTTGAATTTACGGCTTGCATACATATATGGATGCATTTTATGGAGGTGAGTGCTGTAATGGTCACTGTCGTAGGAAATGGACACAGCGGGACGAGTTCAAATCCTGGACGAAGCTATTTACATTTCACATAGCGCTAATACCCCTGGGAAGGTACGAATTTAACTATTTTCCATTCAACTATGGGTAAATAGTAGGACAGACTGGCAACCAGTCTCAGAGAAGGAAACATCTTAATTCAAACGAAAGGGTCTCTTTGCTCGTTAGTCATGACTTCTTTGAGACTACCTCCTCCTCTTCCTCTCCCTAGATAGTCATGACCAACCCTCTTCAAAATTTCTTTCTTTTCTTTCTTCAACATTCTCTCACGGTGGCTACTATCATAGTACGTTTAGCGTTTGCTCTGTTTAACGTTGATTCATCACAGCTCTATTTTGCAAATGTTTTTAGCCGGAATGAACTCAAATATATTACGATAAAAGAAAGGATCCTGGATATTCTGCGAAATAACTGTACACACTGTTTGTCTGTTCGTCTGTATGTTTGTTTGTTTTTTGGGTTTTTTTTTCTTTTTTGGTTTTTTTTTAACGGATTGCTTACATACATCTAATAAGAATGTTCTCTGGGGGACACAGTTAAGTCCGACGCTTTTATTCTCCCAACTGACCAAGTGTTCAGTCTGAAACAATCTCTCCCAGCAATGCTGCACTCTTCACACCAACACTATCAAAATATCTTTTCTCTCGTCCACTCGTCACAACAGCCAAAATGCTACTGCAAGCTTTTCTCCCAGGTTTGTGAGGGCTGGTCATTAAATACACAATTACAGTGTTCATCCGGGCTCCTTACTCTGACTTGCCCGTGCAGCACGTGCGACATTAATCAGCACGCGTCAATCCATCACATCCGGGACACTCTGGACAGTTTAGTAATTCACCTGCGTCAGGCCACGACTCACGATCAGGAAGCTGTGAGTTCAATCTCCCCACCCGCCTCTGATCTCATTCTGCATGCCAAAACACAGTCGTGCACGCTTCGAACATTACGTTCGTGGTTTCTCTCGCCACACACGTATATATTTACCAACCCCTCCACAAGAGTAGGATGTGACACACGGTTAATTTTGTAAGCGGAGTTTAACAGGTTTGAATCCAGAGTTTTCCTTCTCCTAGACTGGTTACCTAATCAAAGTTAAAGAGCCCAGTCTACTCTACTATTTACCCATAGCTGGAGGGAGAGTTGATGCATACCCTTCTCAATGGTATTAGCGCTATGTGAAATGCGAACAGCCTCGTCTAGGATTTGAACTCGGGTCGACGAGTCAATTTCCTACGAGTCTAACCATTACACCACGCGCCTCCATATATGTACGTGGACGCACGTGGTGCAATGGTAACCGTTGCAGGAAATGTACTGGGTGATATTAATGCCCTTATGGCAAACCCCCATTCCTTTTTTATTATATATGCACTTGAAGGCAGTGGATGTGGGTGCTCGTGTCCTGGGTATGAGGTTAAACTGCATCTAATGGTGAAGTTCCAATTTTGGAATCCTGGGAGAGTATGGAGTATCTCTTTATCGCCATTGCTCGCAGGTCGGTTCCCTCTGACAGTGAGTGGTAGTACCTGTTAGGGTCTCATCTATGGGATAAATAGAAAAAATTAGTTTTAAAAAGTGTGTTAAAAATTGATGAAACATTTTTGGGACCAAGTAACCAATAGGATAAAATATAAGAAATGTATTTATCAATAGTAGGTACAAGTTATAAAGAATAAGTAAAAGAAAAACTTTATTTTTGTTAAACTACTATTGAAGGGAGGCCATGCCTAATAGCGTGAAGCTAATCCCATGGACATGACCACCCTTGGACGCTCACAGGAAACGATACAAGACACACCAGATAACACAAACATATAGATATATATCATGAGACAAATTAGCCGTGTTAGAATCTAAATGCAAATCTGTTGTTTATAAGAGGCAATAAAATGCTTTTTCAAAAGTTTTTTAAGGACAAAATAATTTACCGAAACAAGCTTCACCTTTTCCTCCTTTTCTTCATCAAACAATACCGACTGAACAGTGTTCCAAGAATTAAGTGCATTAAAAGTGCAGCTGGGATCTGTATTGAAAGGAACACCTTTTGCTTTTCACCGTAATCTCCTGGTTGTTTGTTTACAAAAAACAGACGATTTTTTTTGCATTGGAATTTCACTGTAAGATTTTTTAAAGTTTGGTCATGTATATTTACAACCCAAAGGCATGTTTTTATACTGAAATAGTTTTCGATTTTAATTTAAAAAATAGTTTTTTTTTTTATTTTATTTATAAAACTTTAAACGAAAGACACGTTTTATATTAAAGACACAGTTTTATATTAAAATAATTTTTGTTTAATCAGAAGAGAAATGCAGATATGTTTATTTAAATGAAAATATTTTTTATTTACAAAATATTTTTTATGTTCATTTAAATAAAAGGATGTTATTCAGAAATGGTATCACACAATTTATAAAGTTTATTTTCCATGCGCCTCTCGTACCACAACCGGAAGTGCGTGGTGAAAAGCAAAACGTGTTCCTTTCGAGGCGGCTCCCAGCTGGGGTGCCTATTGGATACTTGGTCCCATTTTTAATACCCATCAAGAATGCATAGAACAAAACTTCTTCGGAATAGAGTAACCCAACAAGGTTTGTCATGACCTAAAACCCGATAAAACCCGACAAAACAAACAATAAGCGAATGTTTAGAATGCTGGAGGTATTTCTGTAGCAACAGGTATTAATATTACCACAATGGTTTGAATAGTTAAGGGGGTGTAATGGTTAACAACCTAGATTAGTAATCCACTGTTAGTAGGTTGGATTCTCATTGGGTGCTTCATAATGCTGGTCTTGTACCACACACGATGTGTATAATTACTTTTTGCCTCAACTATTTTAGCTGAAAATGATAATTATATTATTTTAATTTTTAAAGAATCTTCAACCATCGGGGGAAAATTCATTATCCTGAAATATTGAAGCATGGGATTGAATGACAGCAAAGGAACTTGAAGCTCAACCATTGACAGACAAATATTCGCCCCAGTGAACGACATTTTTAATTATTCAAAGACTCTCTCCAACCATTGGAAAAAATCAATGTGTCAGATTCATGAAGCATGTTTCAAACGAAATTATATTGTATTGATTTCTCATGTGATATATATATATATACTAGAAAATATATGCACCCTCCGGTTGCAAGTATCTAAGTTTTAATATAATTAAATATCATATTAAATTAGAAAGGCTAATGAAACTGAATAAGAATGCAGATAAAAAGATTTGGAACAGAGGGGGTATGATTGAAAAATAGAACAACTTTGAAACTAACTCTTCCATCATTTTCCGTTACTCCTGTATTTCATTGGTAAATTTTCCTGATTTAACTATTTAGTTAAAATAGGAAGTAAAGAATCATATTACAGTTATTTCTTCTTGTTAATGGATATCCCCGAGATTTTTGCTCATATTCAATAAGATAAAACCAAACAATTAGAAATCAATAACACTAAGGATATACTTATCAAAATCAAATTTCTAATATCAATATGCAAATTAGCTTTCCCATTCACACTGTAATCCGCTATTTTGTTCTATATATAAATACAATTTATTAGTATGTAGATATGGTCAACAATATTAATAATGTAAAACAATTTTATTAATAATTGAGGTTTAAATAAAAATAAACTCAAGGAGAATGTGGTGTAAATAACAAAGGGAATTGTGACTTGTATAGTAATATAGTTTCGGTTACATGCAGACAAACCCACAATCTCCATTATAATCAACTTCTTTCTTTACCGCACAGATCCCTATGCTACTTATACGCTGAGTTGGCGAGGGCCGGTATCGAACTAGGAACCTTGTGGTTTCTAGTCGAACGCTCTATTCGGGTAGGTCGATTTTTCACTTGTTTTAAATATCAAATCATATGAAACACGGAAATTTGTGTATTCGTCTAGTAAGTACTGATACTAAAATTAGATCTTGAACTTGTACCAATCTTTGAGGAAATGGCATCAAAGATCGTAGACAAAAGTGCAATGAAAAAAAGTTATGATAATAGGAAGGGCATATTTTTAATGTAGTTATAATTTCGTTATTTAATTCTTTTGATAAAATAAAATGACAATATTTCTTGGTTTAAATACTCACCTTGTTAGATTTTCTGATAATTTTTCCTAAATGTCGCAAAACTGAGGACTCTCAGTGCATTTTTGTCTGTGTTCTTCGGTGCCATTTACTCAAAAATTGGTACAAATTAAAGATCTCATTTTTGGTATCAGTACTTAATAGACCAATAGACAACTTTCGATGTTTCAGGTAATTTGTTATTTTAAAAAGTTGAAAAATCGACCTACCCTAATATATATATATATATATATATATATTGTTTGGGATTTAGTATAAAGTATTAGGTGTGAAATATTTAAAAAAATCAGTTTTTGAATGTTAAGTTTCGTTTTATTTTGTTAAATATTTGTAGATGTTTATGTTACATAATTGTTAGATTTCTAATACTTATGTACAATAGTGTAGAAACCAAAATGGCTGTTATAAGTTCAGTCGGCGGCCTTGAAGGATTGAATGACAAGGCTTGACTTCAGTCCTGATGCTCCTTCCGGTGGATACCGTGAGAATCGATGGAGAAGACCCGCTTCCGGTTTAGATTAGAAAGAGATTTTAGTTAGTATCGGCCAAACCACGACGGTGGTCAGTCGTGTTATGCACGCTGCCGACTCAATCTGCGCAGGTAGTCTGGTGGGGATTTCGAAATAAAATATGATCTAAGTAAATCAAAGTCTTGTGTTATTCTCTAAAAACTACCAATGACACAGGGCTTCTGATAAAGAGAAATCCCCAATGGAAGACGAGACGCTAGAAGAAGAACGTAAGATAGAAAAGATGAACAGAAGAAAAATAGAAGTAACGAAAGTAAAAAGAAGTGTATACAACATTTATATCTTCTCTTCGGAACGGATAGACTGTCTGATCTGTATTGTATTATTTATTTATTTTTATACTTTTCAACTTTATTTTTTCTATATTTTTCATTTATTCTTTAATCTTTATTTAATATTTTTCTTCTATTCCCAGTTCATATTTTCTTTCATACAAGATTTTTTTCTTTTTCTTTTATTTCTATTCTTTTGTCCTTTTTTTGTATTGTATTATATTTATTTTTATACTTTTAACTTCATTTTCTATATTTTCATTTATCATTCATTTATTAATATTTTTTATTTTATTTTCCAATTTATCTTTTCTTTCATACAAATATTTTCTTTTAATTTTGTTCTTAATTGCTTCATCCTTTTTCAGTCCTATCCTTTTTGTTTGTATTTTTTTTCCTTTCAATTTTTCAATCAAAATTTTTTAATTCTTGATATTCTCATCATTTCTATATATTATCTCATCTATTTAATATTTTCACTCATTCATTCTTCCAATATTTTTCTATATCATTCATTTCTTCCAATACTTTATTTATGTTGATGGTATCATAACTTGTGACCTCGTTGGGTGGTGTGGGATGGTCGCTCTTAGTTATTCCCTTCTTGCTACTACTGTTTGTTTGTTTTGTGAGGGTGCTTGTCTTTGTTTTATGTGTCAACATGATGACAGCTTTGTCTGGCTGTCATCACTGTCTCTGTTGATCGCCCCTCCTGGCCCCCGCTTTGCTATTAGTGTTAGTGGTGAGGAAATATTTATACGGGTTGAGGAATCCTAAATCTGTGTTTAATCCGTATGTTTGTGTGCATAAACATGTAACCCATTTGATTTCAGTATGTTTCCGTGTTTGTATGGATGGGAAACTGTGGTCAATTAAAATGCACTTCAGGTTGTGCAGTGGTTTGTTGAAGTGTTGTGCAATGCTACTCAGTTCAGATTTTTGTTTTATTGTAGATTTATGGTTGTTTAATCTGAATCTGAAGGGTGTTTGTGTTTCCCCTACATATCCACTGTTAGTTATATTATATATAGATAAATAGGTTGATAGATATATAACATATATATATATAGGTTGATAGATAGATAACATAGATATATAGGTTGATAGATAGATAACATAGATATATATAGAGAGAGTGATTGTAAACTAACTTCTTATTTCAAGAATCTTCTAATTTATTTCTGAATCATTATTTCTACAAAAACGAATGTGAAGAGAACATACATTTTACCCAATTTTTAAAAACTTTTTGACACACCTTGTATTATGAAAAAAAAAAACTTCCATTCATTCTTCATTTCTATCTTGGTAAATTCGGCTTTAAACTTGATACATTTTTTGACACTTGCATTCTGAAAAAAATTAATGAATGGAACTTTTTTTTTTCAGAATACAATGTGTGTCAAAAAGTACAAAAAATTTGATACTTTTTTGACACCTTATATATATATATATATATATATATATATATATATATATATATATATATATATATATATGAATTAAATACATTGATCATTTAAACTGTTTAAAACATTTCCTTTAAACACACTGAAAAAAAAATTTAATCATTTATAACATTCTAGAAAAAAATTAAAAAATAAATAAAAAAATGAATGAAAAAATGAGGATCCAATTAGACATCTTTCATAGATTTCTCGGTTATTTCCTATAAGTCTAAACATAAACAAAGGGGAACCACTCGACTGATAAATTATTAATTTATTTATTGATCTACTAGGAAAAAAGAAGACGGGTTAGGGTTAGGGTTTAGGTTAGTTTAATGGGAAAATAAACACCTTTCATTCTGAAAAAAATTAATGAATGAAATGTTATTTTTTCAGAATATAATGTGTGTCAAAAAGTACAAAAAATATCGATACTTTTTTGGCACACCTTGTATTAGACTAAGTCAATTTTTTTGTGTCATCCTGTATATTACAAAAAAAAAAAAAAAACAGAGTGCGGATAATTTTTGACCATCCCTTGTATATAGAGATGTTTCCACAGGTCTCTCCTTTTTAAAGAGCCGATGGTTACTGTTTTGTGTGTGAGCATCGTTATGGGATCGTAATCCAGTCTCTAGATAATCCGATCAAATCTTTTTTTCATTTGTCAATAATGTCTGACAATGCCCACAGCTCAGTAATGTAGAATATTTATTCTTTCAACCCCCGACGCTTCCCAACTCGAGCTTCTTTTTCTTTTTCTCCTTTTCGTTTTTTGCCACTTGGATACCCACCCCCAGCCTGCCCCGTTCCTCGTGACTGATTATTGATTCGTTTTGTTCCTTTTATTCTTTTCTTCAGAACGTTTTACGCTAACACTTTCGCCCTTTCTTTCATGTATCTCGTTTTGATTCCATTGCTATTTTCTGACCCGGGTCACCGATCTATCTCTCCGTCCCAAAACCAATTGTTATTTGCGTGTGAGGCAACAAATAGACGGGCGCCTATGTGAAAAGTAGAAATGGTCTTTATGGTTTTCTTTTTGTTCTGTTTAGTTCAATAATGATAATAAAATAATAATAATAATATAATCCACAGAAGGAAAAAAAATTAGATGGGGGGAGGGTTCCAGATAATCAGGTCCACCAAAACGTTTTTAAACAATGTTTTTAAAATACTAGGTACCACCAATTTTACCCTGTGAAATTTCCCCCCCCCCCTATATTTAACACTATGAAACTTGCAGAAAATTAATATTTTCTTGAAAATTCTTTTTCCATTCGAAAAAAAAACATTAAATAAACTCATGATGATTTTTTAAATTTTTTTTCAGCTTATATATAATGAAATTTATGATTGAAAAACAATGTTTTCATTTTTGCACTGTTAAATCAACTGAAATTTAACGTAGCTAAAAACAAGTTACGATAAGAGTTTTTTTTTTAAATTCTATGAAAAATCAATTAATTCTTCGACTCGTACAAGGTAATAAAGATATTAAATATAATTCGCAATATTTGATTTTTTTTAATAACTTGGAAGTTAATAAATAATTCAACATAATCGTCGAGATTTGAATATATATATATATATATATATATATATATATATATATATATATATATAATTAGTAAAGGAAAAAGCTTAAAAATCGTCTATTATGCGGTTATGGTACCATTTCCACTCACAGGTATTTGAATATACCCATGAGCTTCATCTTTCAATATTTCGATTTATAAAAATCATCTTCAGGGCTTGTTTATACTCCGGACTTATCAATAGCGGAGACGAAAATAATATGAATTTAAAACGAAAACATTGATGTTGTAAAAAGGTTATACGGAAGTTTCAAATATAAGCACGTCCGCCAACGCTTTTCTCGGTCAGCGACAGTTATGTATCTCTTATTGTAACAGTTTTTGAAAAAAAGAAGACATATACCAAACTTGAGGACAGACAAATTCTCTTCTTCAATCTCATCCTGGTTGAAAAAGAGAATTTGTCTATCATCGAGTTTGGAATATGTCTTCTTTTTTCAAAAACTGTTACCAGAGATACATAACTGTCGCTGACCGAGAAAAGCGTTGGCGGACGTGCTTATATTTGAAACTTCCGCATAACTTTTTTGCAACATCAATGTTTTCGTTTTAAATTCATATTATTTTCGTCTCCGCTATTGATAAGTCCGGAGTATAAACAAGCTCTGGTGATGATTTTTATAAATCGAAATATTGTTCAATATTAGCTATGAATTGATATAATATGATATAAAATGTTTTCATTTTAACAGCATATTGTGTTGTTTTCATATCTTTTTATATATACTTATACCGTCGGATTCATTTCCTTTCTCTTAACTTATATAGATATATATTTGTTGTATACTGAGGTTTTCACAGTACCAAATCGATATATGTTGTATACCCTTCCTTACTTCTTTACTTCTTACTTGCTTCTATATCTTGGACATCTATTCTTCTAGCCGGCTTTGGTTCTTCAATCATCTTGCGTCTGGGTCTGGAATCTTCTAAGGTCTGGACTTTCTTGGGGACTTCGGGTCTGGTTTCTGTTAGGGATTTCTCCTTATCAGAAGCCCTGTGTCATTGTTAGTTTTTAGGTAATAAACACAAGACTTCGATTTACTTTGATCTTCCTTTATTTGTAAATCCCCAAACCAGACATCTGCGCAGAGTGAGACTTACATCCTACGAGCTCGGCTTCTAACTTCTAACTGACTGAAACTTCTTACTATGTAAACCGGAAGACAGGGTCTTCTATGTCTTCCGGTTCTCACGATTTATCCCCGGAAGGCAAGGTGAGAGTGAGTGCCGTCACTCACCCTCAAGGCCATCAAATGCACTAATCGCCATTATGATTTCTACACTATTGCCATAAATATTAGGTATCTAATAACATATTGTAAACAAAAGGACTTAATTCAACACTACCAAACTTTATATACCACCAATCAATTATATAATATTTCTCTTCTTTCTTTCTTTATTTTTTTCAGCTGCGGTATCCATATTTTTCTTCCTTCTGACAGTGGTGCTCTACATACTGTGCCATTATACACGGCAGAAAGGAGACTATGAACCGAGGAGGCTAAAAGAGCGACCGATTTTGAAGATAACATCAGCATGGCCTTCATGTATAGCCCCGACGGCATGCCGATTCCACAACGAAGAGAATGGTTTATATGAAGAAAAAACTGTGAACGATTGATTTTTTTTAAATAGGGTATCTACAATCTAACAACACCGTCCAATGTAGAAATACCTATTTAAAAACCCTCTCCCCGAATGTTGCCCTTGTGCCATACCCGGCTCTCAATGGCATATATCTAAATACTCCTGGCTGACTTTATATATATATATATATATATATATATATATATATATATTAAGAAAATTTGAAAAAACAGTGTTCCGAAAATAGGATGAATTTAATTATCGATGTTTAAACATTTCAGTTTCATTGAACCTTCATCAGGATGTATCTTGGGGTGAAGAAAATGATGGATGTTTTTATATGTGACAGGAGATGAAAATCTTTTTAGTTGTGTAACTGTATTTGATCAGCGTTATATTTTTGAAAGGCAAGTCGCGTTGATCCTTATGAAGGTTTAATGAAACTGAAATGTTTAAACATCGATAATTAAATTCATCCTATTTTTGGAACACTTGTTTTTTCAAATTTTCTTTATATTGTCGGATTTATTTTCCATATTTACTCCCATATATATATATATATATATATATATATATATATATATATATATTTCACCAGGTAATTGAGAACAAATTATGATATAAAAAAGGGTATTCAATTGATAAAATTAAATCTGTAAAATTTAATATATATATATATATATATATATATATATATATATATATATAATATTAGTAATAGGAATAGTCGAAAAGAGGTCTACCATGGGTTCGATCGTAATGATCTCATCAAGACATTGCGTTATACTTAACGCAGTCGATGGCATTTCTTAGTTAAAATCTAATTCAACTAAGACTTTAACTAAGGAATGACCTCGACAGTTAAATATAAGGTAGTGTCCTGATGAGAACATTGAGATCGAAATCATGGTAGCCACTTCACCCTTTTTCTCTATTGCTATTACTAATATCATTATTGCTCTATGTTATTTTATATTTTGAGCACTTTTTGATAATTTAATAATGGCATCGCAACGAAAAATCTAAAGAGGCATTTGGATATTACATATATATATATGAGGAAGAATGAATATATATATATATATATATATATATATATATAAAGAAAATTTGAAAAAACAAGTGTTCCGAAAATAGGATGAATTTAATTATCGATGTTTAAACATTTCGGTTTCATTAAACCTTCATCAGGATGTATCTTGGGGTGAAGAAAATGATGGATGTTTTTATAGATGACAGGAGATGAAAATCTTTTTAGCTGTGTGATTTTCATCTCCTGTCATCTATAAAAACATCCATCATTTTCTTCACCCCAAGATACATCCTGATGAAGGTTTAATGAAACCGAAATGTTTAAACATCGATAATTAAATCATCCTATTTTCGGAACACTTGTTTTTTCAAATTTTCTTTATATATATATATATATATATATTATATATATATATATATATATATATATATATATATATATAATGCCTATTTAGAATTTATATATATATATATATATAATATCCAAATGCCTCTTTAGATTCATATATATATATATATATATATATATATATATATATATATATATATGGTAAACAATAAAGGAAAAGTGGACAAAAAGTGCAAAACTCAAACAAGTAGATGTAGGAGATATATTTAGTTCTGCATCAGTGCAACACACATTTGCATTTATAGAAAAGAAAGTGAGTTGCACGGATTCTCTGATAAACGACTGAGGAAGTCCTGCTCAATGCAGAACAAAATATATCTCCTACATCTACTTGTTTCAGTTTCGCTCTTGTTCGCACTTTTCCTTTATTTTTTACCACATTCTGTCGGATATACTCCAAACCTCCTATCATATGTCTATATATATATATATATATATATATATATATATATATATATATATATATATATATATATATATATGTTTTTTTTCTGGTATTGGAGAATTGAAAATAAAGTGCTCGATTACGTATTTATTTGTTATAGGGTGCAATTCATTTAAGATGTGTTTGTTACCATTGGTTTCAAAGCAGCGTGTTAGCCACTTATGATCAGGACAACGCGCCTGTGAAAGACATGCAACGAATTTTAACTGTGTTGTACCCTATAACAGAAATTGTTTTTGTTTTAAATAAAACCGCCTTCAGAGTCGAGGAAGTCTTTTATGCAACCTCAGAAAGGACTACATTTTCAAATGAGGTAGTTCTTTTTCCTATCGGTCTTTCACGTCCACGATGGCGTCCTTCAGCGAGTCCTTCACGTTTTGGTGCCACTAGTTGCTTCTCCCTTTGGACGTCGACCCATTGGTTCTCCCTACTGACGTTGACCCAGACGAAATAATCTAAGACACTCAAATCAAAACTTGTTGGCTAAATACACCTTCGAAGTTTTTCCTTTATCGAGTCATATCGGGCCGTATATGGAGTATCTGACATTGGATCTCATTCCGTTTCCATCTTTGTTCTTCTTATAAAATCAGGAACACGGAGACATTTCTTTTTTGAATTTTTTGTGTATATTCTAATGTTAACAGGCGCATCGAAGAATAACACAGACGTCAGCATCCGAGGGCTCTTTCGCCTAACCTCCTAACTTTTAACATTAGATTAGCCCGTCATCCATTGAGAAAGGTCCCGTCAAAGTTCAAACAGGGGGTGAAACCTTGTATGTCAAACCTATTTGAACTTGTAATATCCGAAATGAACAAAAAATGTGTCCAAGGGAGATAATCCAAAGTATGTTAACTACGAATTACAAAGCTGTTTCTCTTTTCCTATTAAGAAAAAGTCTGACATTGGGGGTCAAGTAGCTTCAGCTAGAGAGAGGCATACACATGATCTCCAATTGAAATCAGATAGATAATTACCAGGCCGAAAAATTCGTAATTAAAATTTGTAAATAATTATATGATAAATTCTATTTATCGGAAATGGGTGACATCGAGCAACGACCGACTATCCAATTTTCATTTATTTCGGTGGTGAGTGATTTTCCTGTAACCGTTAATTTAAAAATACTACACTATATTACAAAATGAATAGGCTATGCCTCTACATTATGTAAAAGTTGTTTTAAGCGTGTTTTTATTTAAATCACGTCGGCGAAAATTTTGTGAATTGATATCCGATTCGCCTGTACTTTACTGCAGGGTGATTGCAAAGTAACTCCCTATTTAAAAAAAATTATAACTTATTTCTGAATCATTATTCTTACAAAAATGAGTATAAGAAGAACACTTATAAGACAGAGTTGTAATAGTGATTCAGCTTTTTACGAACAACAATAGCATGATGTGGAGGAGCACCATCTTGCTTAAAATCAATTCTTGAATATTCTTCCAAGTATTTACAGCTGACCAGATTTCACCTTACAGCATGGTGAGATCCTTTCTGTATTCATGATATTGCGATGGATAAAAGACTCACAATCCTATCCGAAGTTTTTCCAAACCCTACAATTATCTTTGGTCGACTCAGAATTTTTTTCTGATTTAATAGGGAATTACTTTTCAATCACCGTGTATATAAATGATACCAAATTAAAAACAATCTTTTGCGTTTTTTTTATCTACCCGAAAAAATAATCTTGTATTGTTTATATATGAAACTGAAATCAATTTATCCAACATGAAAAAGATGCCCCGGGATATTAAAAAAAAAATTGGTAAATCCTGGAACATTCTTTGCGATTTAACAAATTGAACACTAAAATGGAAATTTCACTTTCCATAAAAATGTGAAAAAAAATTCCTCATAAGAAGCAACAATGAAATTAAACATTTAATATTTCTCTCTTTCTCTCTTTCTCTCTTCTCTCTTTCTCTCTCTCTCTCCACCCTCTCTCTCTCTCTCTCTCTCTCTCTCTCTCTCTCTCTCTCTCCTCTCTCTCTCTCTCTCTTTCCATTTAAATGTTGTTGTTTTTTTTATATTTCCTTCCCATTTTCCCAACTCTCTCTCTCTATATATATCTCTCTCTCTCTCTATCTATCTATCTATCTATCTCTTTTTTCGATTTAAATGTTTTTTGAAAAAAACTTTCCTTCCCATGTTTTTGTCTTTACTCCATTAAAAGCCAAAATTTAACGCCATTGAATTTTTACCCTTGTAACGGATTTGTCGAAAATAAATTGATTGAATGTTAAAAAAACAAAAAAACAAAAACAAACAAAATCAAACAAACATTTTCATGAAAGAATGTTTCAACAATTTCTATCCTTTGAGAATAAACATTTATATTTTCTTTGTTTTGTTGTCAGTCTTTTTCCTTTTTTTTTTTTTTTTTGTTTTCTCTCTTTTTTTTCTTTCTTTTTTTTCTACTGATCTTGAGATTTTGAAATCGGGATTTACAATAACAAGTTTGTTTGGAGCAATTAAAAAGTCCACTTGAGATCTGCATTACAAATGGACAAGACCTTCAATAGTGACTTTATAAATCGATTCTTAAAGCTTGAAAGCCCGGGGTCAACCTCCTCTGATAAGTCTCATCTTTTCAGGTAGACAACCTTCATCACATCTACGTTAATCTTGAACACTCGTAAAGACATTGATTTCCTGCTTGCCACCCAGAATCCGCGCTCAGCTGATTCTGTCACATTTTTTCAGGATGGCAACCCCCATCTCATCTATAAGGAAATATAATATACTAGAAGAGGATACCCGGCGTTGCCTGGGTAGAGTTTTTTTTTAGTTAGTCCCGCTGATCCATTATTACTGAATCGTGAGTTTAATTCTCGTGGGATGCCCAATTTAAATCCCTATGTAAAAAAAATAGACATTGCATTTGATCCAGCTACTCTGAAAAGAAATGTTAATGTCTACAATCTAAAATATTAAATGAAAAAAAAACATCCATGCTGTTATCATTTAAATTTTATTTTTTAATTATCTTTACGAATATAAATCAAATCTCTATTATCTTTTTGCACAAAAACAAGCCCTGTTGATATTTAATGTGTATATATATATACTTTGTTGTTAATTGTTTTATTTTCGAAGTTTCCTCCGGACATACAGATTCAAACAACTGCCTTTTATATATGTATAGATAGATGAAATGTCTCTCATTTTCCTAATCAATTTTTTCAAAATACATATTAGTTAATTACTTTTTAAATGCATCGATTCATCCTGAGATTTTGAAATCGGGATTTTCAATAAAAAGTTTGTTTGGTCCAATTT
>CM042162.1:90119372-90144372 GCA_023376005.1 Doryteuthis pealeii
GAGGTACATAAAAACTTTATTATAGTCTTCCGAGACTGAAATGCCAATGGACACTGTCAATTAGCCAATGGTATTTACTATAAGAATGCACTGACGTATAATTATATTATAGAATGCACTGGCCAATAATTTTATTATAAGAAAACACCATCCATTTCCCGTAACTATAGTTTCATGCGAATTATGCCATGTTCAGACGGTTAAATATTAAAATATTGAAAAAGTGGCTTGTTCACTTCTTTTCCTTCAGTAAATTAACATTCGTATTTTGGAGAATATGCAGTTTTTCTTCGCGGTATAGTCTACCGAAAATAATTGAATATTTTTCCAAATGTAGATATTTAAACAAATTTCTCTTATGGGTAATTCCATGTCAAATCATCATAAAAAGTAAAATTCCTTTAATTTTTCTGAGATTTTTCTGAGATGTGGACTATGTTAACATTAGACAATCCTCAAAATTTGAGCTTCCAATTCCAAAAATTGGCCAAGTTATGCCGATTTTTAGCTCTCCAAATTTGTGTGAGGTTGGCGAAAAATGGCGACATTTGTAATCTATTTTTGTCTGTAAAATGAGTTCTAGAGCTTCCCTACAATTAAAATTTATAAATTTATAATCACCAAATGACGATTTGTTAAGTTATTCTTTCTTTGAGAGTATATATGATATGAAATCACTTGGGATGTCGTTGAAGGTGGAGGATTTAAAAGGAATAATTTATACTAGATATACCCCAAAAAATCGTCTACTACGTTTTTTAACACGAATTAAAACTAATTAAATCTATTATTTAAGGTCAAACTTTTGTCTAAAACGATGAGTAGTAACATAATGACCATCATTAAAAAAAGAAAATATCATTACATTAGTAATTAATTTTTAATATATTTAAAACGATTTTTTGTTTGGTCAATTTTGTTCGTCGACGGCCGCCATTTTGGTTCTTTTTTAAGTGGTTTTTAAGTGGTTTTATTGGCTTGTTTACAATTTATGTAACATTCGAGATTTCAAAAAGAATTACCAAAAATCAGGTAATTTCCGATTTTAATGAAGTTTTCAGATTGATTATCAGTTAATGAATTTTATAATGCATCAGTTATTTTATTTCAAAACTTTAATTTAGTATTTTTGCCATGAAAAATTAATATATAAAATTCATTTAAAATATGAAAAGCCTGATGTTAAGTTTAAAATGTTATATTTTTAGATCCTAGAAATAAATATCTATTTAATGCAAACCTTGTTTTAGTCAATCAAGTATACTTTATGAAGAAAAACTCGATTGAAAATGTACGCCCCAGCTTTTTAAGCAGAAAAAATACCGATGTATATTTTTTTTCTTTATAAAGATAATAGCAATTAAAATAATTATCAAAATGAGTAAAAAAGAAATCTCCAAAAATGTATTATTTATTTATTTTTTTAAAATTTTATTTTTCGATTTTCGGTACTTATTTTTCTCATAGAAAGCCACCGTAAAAAATGTTGTTTGTTTCTAATCATAACTTCGATCTTTTATCTCTTTTTATTTATACTGTAATTAGAAAAACTATAGACCAACTTGAAAAAATATTACGCCCGCAACAAAGGGGGGTCACAATTAAGTGGACCTGAAAAAAAATGAGAAAGTTTTGAAATAAAATAAATAATGCATTATAAAGATCATTCAATGATAAATAAACACCGAAAATTTTATTAAAATCAGATAATTCCCTGATTTTTTGGTAAATTATTTTCTGTGGGGGGGATAAAGTCATTTTGTCAAAAAACGAATTTAGGACCATTTGGGGTATAGCTAATTTATAGTTATATATGTTATTTTTTCCTTTCTAGTACTTCTTATCCCATTCATTCAATTTATATGCATATTCACTTTTAGTCGATTTGAACGATTCACCGGATGTTACCTTTAAAAGATCACCGATCGAAAGTGCCCTTAATTTTCCTCCTCTTGGTATATATATATATATATTATATATATTATATATATATATATATTATATATTAATATATATAATATATATATATATATATATATATATTATAGTATATATTATCTTATAGTATATATATTATATTTAAATATAATATATAATGAATAGAAGAATGAATGAGAAAATGAGAAAAAGTATTGGCATGAAAGGTGCTCAATGCTAATAAAGCGAGCAGATTTATAATCAATTGTAATTATTATGGATTTGGACTTATAACTTAAAGTTTCATAGTTATGGCAATCATCAGATGAGTCAAATGGTTGAGAATCTTGCATAACTATGAAACTTTAAGTTAATGAGTCCAAATCTAATATTACATTGATTATATATTTAAATATATATATAGTATTACAGTGAGTATATAAATAACCTACTCAGTTTCACCATAAGGATCTTCAGGTTTAAATCCACTGAATTAATCAAGATATTGAGTAATTTTAGTTAAATGCGGAAGTCAATATTGTAATTATAATAACATAATATAATATAATTATTGTAATTATTGACTTCTGGCAGTTAAACTGTAATTAATCAATATATCGATTAATTCAGTGGATTTAACCCTGAAGATCCTTATGGTGAAACTCGAGTAGGTTATTTTTCTACACACACTGTAATACTAAAATCGATCTACTAACGACTTTAGATATTTATAATACTGACTCATCCAATTAATACTTGTATCAACCAAATATTGAGATTAACAATTAAATTATAGATCACAACCGTCCGTCACAGTCCTATAATCCCACCACCAGAACCTTTTCTCTCATGAGCCCTCAAATGAGTCATCAAACCTGCAGATTCACAAAGTTTGATGCAAATATGACATAAAGAAGGACGTTCTTCTTGTTGTATCAGATGGATTCAGATGATAAGATTTTATGCTTATGCACCACCATATGTCTCTTCAGAAAGAAGCTGACTTACATACAATTTTCTCCAGGAGTTTGCATTATATATTATATTATATATATATATATATATATATATATATATATATATGTTATATGAAGAGTATTTTAATGGGTACAAAATTTAATAAGGCTGTGTAAAAGCGTAAACATCTTAAAAGTGAACAAATTTCTAAAAAGAAAATTAGGGAACCCTTTATAATTAGATATTTAATCTAAGTTAATATTTATTCTTTTTTTCGACCAATCTCATCAGAGAAATTCATTGGTATGTTTTTGGACTTAAGATCAGGATTGTTGAAAAAAAATTTTGTTGTTTTTTTTTTTTTGTAGGGGGGGGGTCATCAGAAAGAGAACGAGAAATTACGAACAAGCGTGGGGTTTCTCGAAAATTTCTACAGTTCGCACCACATGAAAAGTTCAAGCTGGAAGTGTTTATAGGGATTAGCCCCTATATATTTACGGCATGTGGAATTGACACAAATTAAATAATTAAGTTTTCTTAAATAACTAGTTTTACAATTGTATGTCATGAGTTTAGAATTAGGTAAAACAAAAGAGAATCGAATGAATATTAGTTTAGAATATTTTAACAAACAATAGAAAACAATGGTTTAAATTCATCCGATAATTTATGTCACCAGATTCCACAGATACCAAATCATTCGATAATGCAACATTGGCCAAATCACTGATATTTGATGAATATTTTAACTTAATGATCACAATAGAAGCAATTACAAAGAGATTATAAAGACCCTTTTTAGGCTGAAAGACCAGACAGAACGTGGGAGCTTCGCTCTTTCCCGACTCGACAGAGTTGGAGCTGATGCTCCTAACTCGACAGTAGAAGCGAAAGTTCTCCCCCAACATCGACAACAATGGGAGAAGCGGCTGCCCTAAAATACAAAATGATATATCAGGTTGGTCGCGTATTTTCGTTTACAAATTTCAATCACAAGTTTCAATCACAGACAAACTGCTACAAATATAAACAATACATGTCACACTTGTCACCACAACTATAGTACAGAGCACATACAGTCGCAACACAATCTGAACGAACAATCGAATATACCAATTGTAAATTAATGTATATAAAAGTTTTTGTTTCTTCATCAATTTTGTCTCTTGTTACCTATGGAAACTACATTTCTGTAGTCTTATACATATAATTGTGGGGACCCATAACACGGAATGCTCTTCAACACTTCAACTACACTCACCAAACAACAAGGGTCCCTACAGTGTCAAATAGGAGAAGTTTGTGGAACGTTTTTTTTGTGCACAGGGCTGGCTGGTTTTTTTGGAGATGTATAAGGACTCAAGAATTTGAAGTTGGAGAATCGTTACTAGATGCACCTAAGATGGAAAACATGGCTGGGTGGTAAGCACGAGCACATGTTGCGTTACTTATTAAATGCCGTGCGATGGCGAGGAGGAATTGTTTTCGGCTGTGGTTTGACAGTCCCAAATTGCCGAAAGTACATTGGAGGGTATATGTTTTGTTTTATTCTTTTATTTCAATCCTTGGGTGGTTTTCGACAAACGTAGCACATTTCGCATTTGCAATTAAATTTGTAATTAAATGGCTTTTTTATGGTGGGAGGTCAACACTATCCTTAAAGATTGGAGGGGGGATAAAACGTTAGACTTAAGAATGATGCGCGGATTGACGCTTGCATTATAGCCCGATGGTGGAAATGTTTTGAATTTTGTCAATCATTGGAATTTGAGGATTTGCCTAGCAATATATATATAATATATATATATATTAATAATATATATAATATTATTATTATTAATTATTGTTATTAATTTATTATTATAAGCAGAATAACAAGTATAAAAACATAAGAGTCCATAATAGAGATTCATTGGGAATAAAAAAAGCAATGCTGGAAATAAAGCACCCTGCTTATTACAGAGGAAATTGTAATCAATCCATATCGCCCAAATGCAAGCTATTTAACGCTTGGTATGGCAGCTGATATATAATATATTATATATATATATATTATATATTATATATACTATATAATTATATGAAATTATGCATGGATTATGTGTAATAATGCTAAATTACGTACAGAATTAGTGAAAAATGTACTTAATAGTAAGGCTGTTGGATTTTTAAGCATCAGCTAAAAAATGTTTTTCGATTTTTCGAAGATCCTAATCGATCCGACTTGCGATAAAAATGTACTAAATATAATATAAATATTATGAGTGTGCGTGCGTGTGTTTTATATCATAAACCACACACATACATACACCACACACATCCTTATATATATATATATATATATATATATATTTTATAATATACATATATATATATATATATAGAGAGGAGAGAGAGAGATGAGTAGGTATCCTAAAACTTGGTAGTAAGAGATGATTCTAATATGTGATTTCTAAGATATACTGTATTATTTATTGTTGATCAGTATGTATAAATACAGTGAATTCTCTCTTTCTCTCTCTCTCTCTCTCTCTCTATATATATATATATATATATATATATATATATGTGTGTGTGTTGTTTGTGTGTGTGTGTGTGTGTGTGTGGTGTGTGTGTGTGTATTTGGCAGCATTCTTTCATTTATACATGTAGAATTAAACAAAAGACACATCCTCTGTTTAACAATTTTATTTTTGATCTTTTCGAGTTTTCTGGCCAACTTTTTAATATTAGGGTGGAATTGCAGGTCCACATTATTATACTTTTAAAAAGCCGGAACACTATCACCCTGATGATGCACTTCGAAGTGCGAAAGTACTCGGGAACTGAACTTTGGTGGACTTAATATTATATAAAAAGTTGGCAGAAAACTCGAAAAATAAAAAAAAAATAAAGATTGTTAAACAGGATGGTGATGTGTCTTTTGCTTATTCTATATATATATATATATATATATATATATATATATATATAGTATATATATATATATATATATATATATATATATATGTTGCAGAAACACACAAAACAATCAATATCGGACATATTTTCTGCCAAATTAATAACTCAATGCCTGAAGAAGACAACAGATCAGAAACACGTGTCGCGTATGTAAGAAAAAAAAGAATAATACATTTTGCGGACTTCTTTCTTTTTTTATAAAATATTAAATTTTCTCCGTTGGAACCAGAACAACATTTTATATATATATATATATATATATATTATTTATATATATATATATAATGTTGTATATATATATATATATATATATATATATATATATATATATACCATTTTTTGGGGCGAATATGTGCGTAATTGAAGTCGTACCTAATTTTGAAAGTTAATTAATTAATAATTAATTAATTAGGCGGGCATACCTATTTAAATGTAAGGCTAAACGAATCGAGAAAAATCAGAGATCAATTGTTGGCTAAATAAAGCCATATCATAAACACACCGCGTGTGTATTTACTTTCTCATATATACACACACACACACACATATATATATATAATATATATATATATATATGTGTGTGTGTGTGTGTGTGTGTGTGTGTCTGTTGTGTGTGTGCGTGTGTGTGTGTGGCTGTTTTATCTATACTAAAACCAGTCGATACACTTCTTTAACATCTCGCACAATCACCGAGATAATAATCGTTTTTTTTCTTTTACTAACCGCCATTACGCGGTGGTCCGATGTAACTGCTCAGTTTATCTTTTGAAGAAATTTCTGTATATTCGGGCATGAAGGAATGAAGATGAATCAATAGAACGATGACATGTGATCTTGCTTGTTTACTCAAAGAGCTGTTGGCTTCCCTTACTTGAAACCAACATGAGATGAATAAAAAGGGTAGAGAAAGAAATCTATCTTAGATCAATAACAATACACAAGAGATAGAGAGAAGGTGCAAACATTTCACCAGTACCTAAAAATACTGTGATATATTTCACTTCTTCCTACATTGTATATATATATATATATATATATATATATATATATATTATATATATAATATTATATTTATATATATATATGTATCGTATTTTTTTTATGAATAATAAATAATACACTGATGAAGTCGGCAAAATCTGTGGTACGAAACATTTATGCATTTTCTTATTATTATTATCATCATCTTTCAACTCCATCTGATTATTTTAATATAATAATAATAACGTAATCCGCTTATACATTTTTGATACACAGACGAACAAGTGGAAGTGATATGATTTAAAGTGATGTCGATAAAAATTCATTTTATCTAACTAGAAAAAAAAAAAAAAAAAAACATTTCTTTTCTTTACTCATTTTTTCCTCATATATTATATTATTATATATATATATCTATATATTATATATATATTATATTTATATGTGTGTGTGTGTGTGTGTTATTATTATATATATTAATATATATATATATATATATATATATGTCAATCTTATTCCTTCTATCTACACATTATTGGTATTCTCTCTCTCTCTCTCTCTCTCTCTCTCTCTCTCTCTCTCTCTCTCTCTCTCTCTCTCTTCTCTCTCTCTCCACACACACAACACACACACTCACTCACTCCCTCACTTCTATCTATCTATGATAGAAAATTTAAATAAAATTTGAAATGTTTTCAATATCGATATCAAATTTTCACTGCCATCTTAAATTGCGTAAACACCACTATATATATATATATATATATATATATATATATATATATATATATATTATAAAGTGGTGTGCAATAAGTATCGAAGTATTAAAGCTGTATTTCTACCAAGATCAGATATGAACAATGAATGAACATGAATTATTTTTTTCAGATACAAGGTGGTGTCAAAGTTTCTGAGTTTGAAGGCTGTATTTATGAATATGAATGAACAATGAATAGAACATTATTTTTTTAGAATACAAAGGTGTGTCAAAGAGTACAAAAACTCCGGATACTTTTTGACACACCTTATTATATATATATTTATATTATATATATATTATAATATATATCCATTACCAAATAAAGCTAATATAACTGACACGTAAGCATAAGCAATGATTCTTTTCTCCGCGAAATTTGATCTCTCAGTGACCGAAATACATACATTCCGTATGTATTTAATAGTTTAAAAACAACCAGTCCCGCATCCAGCTGTCAGTGGGCGAGGGGGATAAGATACGGACTACCATGCGGTCAGTTCTGAGTTCGAACCTTTCCAAGGATAGTTGTGTCTCGCCCACACTGAAAGGGCATGAATATGCCGAAAACACGTGTCTGTGGATGACTTTTAATTTAATATATATATATATATATATATATATATTATATCATATATTATATATATCATAAGATCGCGCTGTTTTGCAATCAGATATCCCTGAACATCTTTCGCCAACTGTTCTATCGGATTGCGGATCTATCGGGATGGCACACACTGACGTGTCCATGTGCAGCTTTCCAATGGAGAACGTCACTTATTGATTTCGTCGTTGCTTCTGCAGCATTTCCCGCATTTTCTTGTACCTGCTTACGGCGGATGGTTTATGTAATGAGGAGTAGTTTGTCCCTAAGTGTTTTCGGTGTAGGCGACTGTTTCCGCGATTTGTTTAAGACAGCACGCAAATTAAAATCTGCGCAACTTCGCGTCTATCTTATGCTCTATCCCTGGTCGATTAAAATGCATTTCAGGTTTCCAGTGTTGTGAATGGGGTGATGAATGTTGTGGAATTTACTTTGTTTGTAATTTTATTTTTTATAGTGGGTTTGTGGTTTGTTTTAATCGATGTCTACCGGTGATGGTGTTTCCCTACATATTCCGTTGTTTTTGCATTTTGTGGGCAGTAGATGATGTTTTGCGCTGTCGCAAATGTGAGGTTTTGGGAAGTTGGATTCTTTATTGTTAAGTGTGAAGTATTTTGATTGAGGAGTCTGTGTTTATGTGTGTCCCATACTTGGTATCCTGGCTTGTTGCATTAACAATTAACATAAACAAAGGGGTAACCACTTCTTTGACTGATAATATTATTATTTTATTTTCCCATTAAACTAAGCGGCAAACACTTGGTAATTTATTCAACAACCAGGTTCCGACTCAATAGCATTGTAATTGTAATGATTATACTATTATTATCATTGTTAATTAATTATTATTATCATCATCATTAGTGATGATGGTTATTGACTGCCCTTTATTCTGTGTTCAAAACTGACCATGATAAAGTGCTATTATCATGACCATGAATTTAACAACTTGTTGGAAGAGTTGTGTTAAATTCATTAATTCAATTTTCCTCACTCTATTATATACATGCTAGTAATCTACTTATCCAATCTGTTGGTAGGTTAGAATGTGGCCAACCTGCATCCGCTGTAGAGAGGAAAGATTTTCTCAGTGAAAGAAGTCTGTCCTGTTTTATTCGGTAGTAAACTTCATCCAATGAAAATTGGGCTGATCTTTTGGAGATGTCGGAATTAAAAAAAGTTTTTTGGTGGTCTCCAATGACAGTTTAACTACAGTCTAGGAATTAACTATTTCAAATTGGGTACGGTTTTTAGGGGATTAAAGTTGTTTTTATTATGCATTGCTTAAAAAATAAACAACAAAAACCCAAATTACTATCATTTATTAACCATTGAAATTAATTATTGGAATCTATTAATTGAGAACAGTTGTTTTGTTCGTACTGCATTGTATAATTTCATTAAAGTTTAGTTTAAAAAATATTTTTCAACATTAAATGTATGTAATTTGGGCTTTTTTGTTTGGGTTTTTTTTTTTTTTAAGCAATACGTAATGTAAAAAATGTTAATTCATAGACTGTAATTAAACTGTCATTGGGGACCATAAAAAAACTTTGCATTTTAATTTTCC
This sequence comes from Doryteuthis pealeii, assembly GCA_023376005.1. NCBI lineage: Eukaryota > Metazoa > Mollusca > Cephalopoda > Myopsida > Loliginidae > Doryteuthis > Doryteuthis pealeii. The sequence goes on from CM042162.1 coordinate 90,129,120, forward strand.
GACGCCGTCTTCAGAAGTCCAGCCAAATTTTGTTAGGTTTGGTGTGTACATGACCTATTTCATTGCCATTAACAACTAGTCTCTCCTGACCAGTTGTGGTAGTACCAGTCATGGCTTTGAAGCTGTATTTCCAAGAATAGAATGAACAACAAAGGGAAGAATAAATTTTTTTCTCCAGAATACAAGGTGTGTTCAAAAAATGCCAAGTTTTGAAGCTGTATATACGCAAGAAAAAATAAGGAAAAATGGAAAAAAAAACAATGAATGGAAAGTTAATTTTTTCAAGATACAAGGTATATCATAAAAGTATTGAGATTGAGCTGTATTTAGCCCAGATAAAATGAAACAATGAAATGGAAACATTCATTTTTTCTGAAATAACAGAGGTGTGTCAAAAAGTACAAAAAATCTCTATTTTTGACACCCTTGTATATATAATTGGAGATATTGGGTGGGTCGTAAAAACAGGTCGCTATAGTGTGGAATTAAGTGAGGGAGAGCCTTACTACTTCGAACCTCCAGATTTTATAAAAATATCAATTTATATCGCGAGATTTTGAACCAATTTAATTATAGATAAATATCCTTGCATGGTTTTCACTCATTTTTGCTCTTTTCATTAATTTTTATATTATACATTCCCTCCAATTTCTTTTCTGCATATATTCTTGGTTCCTGCTAAAGTCTTTCTTTCTTTTCTTTGCTGTCTTTTTTTCTTAATAATATACATTCCTTCCCATATCTTTCTTCTTTCTTGCATAAATTATTGCTTCCCGCTAAAGTCTTTCTTTCTTTCTTTGCTTTCTTTCTTAAATAATTCATTTTCCATATCTTTCTTTCTTGGCATAACATTAATTGCTTCCCGCTAAATACAGTCTTTCTTTCTTTCTTTCTAATAATATACATCCCCTCCCCATCTCTTTCTTGCATAATATTATATGCTAGCTTCTCTATAATTTCTTTCTTTTTTCTCGTCTTTCTTTCTTTCTTGATAGTATACTTTTTCCTCTCTTTCGTTCTTTCTTTATCTAATTTATTTCCTTCTTTCCTCTTAAAGTTATACCTTCTCTTCCTTTTTCTTTCTTTCTTACTTCCTTTCTTATAAATTATACCTTCCTCCTCTTTCTTTTTTTTTTAATTATACATTTCCTCCTCTCTCTTTCTTTTTTTTTCTTTCTTATTCTTTATTTATTTTTTAATATTATACTTCTCCTTCCTTTTTTTTAAATATTATAACTTTTCTCTTTTCTCCCTTTATTTCTCCTTTCTATCTTAATATCATACCTCTTTCTTTTCTTTCTCTCCTTCTTAACTATGCACACTCTTTCTTTCTTTGCGTCTTTCGTTCTTATAAATTCCCTTTGTATCTGTCTCTCTTTCTTTCTGTTTTAATATTATAACCTACCGCCCCCGCCTTTTCTTTCTTTCTTTCTTTCTTCGTTAACCATACTAATTCTGAGATTCATTCCGATTATATGTGATGAATAATTCGGGCTATATTCATAATTTGACATTTCAGCATTTAATTATCAAAACCAAATTGAATATCTATAGGTAACGACTTTTAACAGAGATCAAGATTGTTTTTTATCCTAAACTTCGAAAAATATATGATAATATTGGCAATATGATTGGGCTTTTCAAGATCCTAGGTCACTATTTTTATTTTAATTTTATTGTGAATTTGTTGCACTCTATCTGAGCATGACTTTCTGGAAGTTATCAATAACTTTTGGAATTTTCTTGAAAACTCATTTTTCTTTCCATTACATTCATTTTCTTAAAACTTTAAATTCTTCATTGATTAAACTGAATCCGTGGCACAATAGCAATTTCAAAGGCTTTGTTCAATACCAGATTTGGCTGAATATTTAATATTTCCTTTTTTTTTTATTTTTCATTTTCACTCTGCAAATCGCATGCAGGCTACTTACTCTTCTTCTAAGAGCAAATGATGACAATAAATAAATTTAAAATAATAAATAACAAAAAAATTTTAAACAAAACAACAAAAAAAACAAGAAAAATTATTCGTGTTATTTTTTGTAATTATTTTTAGTTTTTTCTTATTTATTCATATGCGAGTTTACCTACCAGTTTAACTCGGTGTTTATTCTCTGGAATCTAAATGCCCAGCAATATCGTCAGATCCGCCAACGCTCTACTAAATATCTGATGATCTTGGTAGTGTTTGGGTCTAGATGGTCTGAAATAGTATTTCCTGTTCATAGCTAGTTCTCTTTATGTATTCTCGTAAAGTATAAAAAGAGCCTAAAACGCCGATTCGATGATATACATCATCTTCATATTTCATGGATATCATCAGCTCCATTGGCAAGGTTTTATATCTGTTCTTTTTTTCTTTCGTTTCTTTCCTATGACCAGCTTGACACTATATTGTTTGTCAGCGCGGGTTACGTGATCCGTTTATCTAATCTCAAAGAATTTATACATTTCATTTAATAGGAAAATGTTTTGTTTTATGAATACCAAAAAGCTAGTTTTCTTAAAAGAATTATCTTGTCTTTTGAGTGAATTTTCCGTTGGTCATTTACTATGTCCAAATGGAACAGCAAACTATTTTTCATATGTGCTGGCATTAACTTATTATATGACAAACAATTTTGTCTATATACATATACTTAATTTGGAACAAAAAACAATACTGCATGTTTGTTAATTAATGTTGTTTTATTAGCTGCTTATATTGGCATATTTCATCGTTTTGTATCATCAATCCAGAGGCATGGTCTATCTATAGAAAAGAGAAAACAGCTTTGATGAACAATATGACAGGTTGTACAGGTTATGAGTTATGTTTTCCGTTAAGATCTGTCATATCTTTCATTAAATGTGTTTTTCTTCTTTTTTAATAGGCATGCTCTAATTGATGATCGAAACGAATTGAAATATTGGCAATTATAGCAGTTAATAAAACACCTCAATTAGCAATGTTGCTACTGGTCTCGAATTCAGCGCGCTAATTCGTGTATGTTAGTAGCGGATTCGTCACTAACCCACTAGCCAGGTTATGCTAGTAGTCAGCTACTTCAATACATACAGATACGCGTATATAAAAGATCGGACTCTCTTTTCATTTTCTTCGGTGTGTGGTAGGTGATGTGGCGGGCACGGTAATAATGACACTACGGACTACTTATGTGGTGGAAGGTGGTGGTCGAGCCTCACTGCTGCGCCCGACGCGTATCGACGGTTCCGAGCACCTTCTCTGCTGCGCCGTCTCTTCTCGGGTCTCTCCGGGTCTGCTTTAGTATCGACGACGCCCACACATTCTTGTTCCTTGACCGGAATCCGCTTCCCTTTGTTCCAAGTTAAGTCTTTGTCCAGTGAGTTCTTTGTTGCTNGAGGTGTGAGCAAGAAAAGAATGAGGGATAAGACAAAGAACGAAAAAAGGAGAGAGGGAGGGGGAGGGAAAGACAGACCAGACGAGAGACAGAGAGTGAGACGAGAAGGAAGTAAACAGACAATGACAAGAGACAGAAAAAATGAAAGGAGACAGAAGACACACGCGAGAGATGAGATGATAGAGACGACACGAACAGTGAAACAGAGAGAAGAGAGAATAGAGAGAGAGAGAGGAGAGAGGAGGAGCAGAGAGACGAGGAGAGAGAGAGAGAGAATATACGATTACAATTTTATTTCGAAAAAAAAATGCCAACAATGAATGTGTTGGTATGTGTTAAATATATTTAAAAATGGAATCGTTTTAGTCGTTTGATATTTAAAATTCAAGGTCAATGTGCTAATAGATTTTTAGAATTCTTTAAAAAAAAAGACAGAGCATGAAAGAGAAAGATGTGCGTGTTGAAGAAGCACTCGGATTGTGCGGCTTCGCACTTGGAGAAGACGCGAAATCAAGACCCAGACAAAGGTCACCAGGGTTTACCCCAGTTAAATGTCGTGTTTGTTAAATAGACACCAGCGAAAATCGATTTTCAAAATTGAATTGCTCTCTCTCTCTCTCTATCTCTTCTCTTTCTCTGCATCTCTCTCCCTATATGTATATATATAAAGGTATTATAGTAAGTATGTATATATATATGATACTATAGGGTGATAAAAAATACTTTTTTGAAAAGCCAGGCTCTCTTTTGGTGGTCACAGCTGTGCCTACCTTGTATACACCCAAGAAAACCCTCTCAGACCTGAACTGTATATAATAGTATATTAAATAGTAAGCCCTATGTTGATTAGTATAAATATTATAGATGTTGATTCATAATGGTACAGTGGTCGGTAATAACCCGGTTACTCGAGTTTCAAACCAAAGGACTTCATGGTATTAGATGCTCCAGCTGGAATTTTTATCAAGATATTGATTAGGGGTTTGCAGTCGATTTCGCAGCGTGTACATTATTATGATAATAGAATATAACAGATGCGCATTGCATTATACACGTATGATATAACTACCAGGATCATTGATATACCCATATTATACTATGATTTATATATATCATTCATATAGTATATTTAATCTTTTGTATATTATTATGAAGGAGAAAATGGATAGTATATAAGTGGTCCAATTATTTCTTATATGAGCTGTTTGTAATTTATTTATTTATTTATTTCTAGGTGCACATCCAATACAATAGCATTTTGATATTGAGGTGACTATCAAGTATATATATATACTATATATATATAATATACTTTATAGTACTTAATTTAAAAGAAAGGAAATGATGTTTTCTATCGCACTTTCATACTCATAGTAATAATCCTATACTAGTTTATTATATTAACTATATAGATGATATATATAGGTAATAAGTAAAGTAAGTCCGACGGGGTGGCGCTAAGAAGTCGGTATGCAGCCAGTAGCGAGGGAGTCTATCCCTTTTTCCAATAGCGGCTAGACCAAGGAGATGTGTTTTTTAGCACTGAGCGTTGGAGGGCGCACAACCTACCATCGAGCTCCATTACTTTTTACCGCACAGATCCATGATAGGACTACTGGCATACGCACTAGAGTTGGCGGGGCCGTGTATCGAACTACGGAACCTTGTGGTTTCTTAGTCCGAAGACACGCGTGGTTTGTCGGCGGATCCGATCTTCCAGTGTGGATAGACCTTAGGAGACTACCGTTCAGCGGGCGAAACCCAACCGATTTTTCATTTAGGAGTCCGTAGCTCCCCTCCGGCCATTTCAGTACCGGTACAAGCGAGAAAGCAATTTTTCTGAGTAAATACAGTACATAGGTATAATAGATGTCAAATGACCAGAGATTCTAATATCACCCACCCAATAAATACAGACATCTACAAACCTCCTAAAAAATACCAAAAAAACAACCCCCCAGTCATTATATACCCTTGGAGATCTTCTGACCTCTACCAATGTCAAAACTCATCAAAGTGATAGGATCGATAGGATATGTGATAGATAGATAGATATAATTGATTGATAGAATAGAGTTTATGGATCAGATAGATAGATAGATAGGTTTTGATAGAATTACTTGCTAGATTAGACTAAAGTAGTAATGGATAGATTTAGATTGATTATAGATATAGTATAGATATGATAGATAATGATCGAGAATTTGATGCCATAGTTTATAGATAGATAATAGATTGATAGATAGCTGATACGAGTAGATTGATTGTATGATTATGGATAAGAATATGTGATAGATTGATAAGAATAAATTAGATTGATAATATGGGATAATAGATGTGATTAATGAGATAGATTGAATAGACAGGATTGATAGTTTATACACTAGATTTGATGAAGATACGATAGATCGCTAGATAGATAGCTTGAGTAGATGATGGATAGATAGTAGCATAGATTCGTAGATAAGATGGAGAGGTAGATAGATTGATAGAATGGATATATTGATAGATGGATTTAGTAGATTACATAGATTAATATCAGTTGTGATAGAACAGATAGATTGATGATAATATTGGACTAGATTGATTGAGGATTATATTGCTGTGAATAGATGATAGAATTAGAAAAATTGGGCTAGATAGATAGAATTGCTAGATCAGGATGCGAAGTGAATAGATATTGATAGATATGATATATTGGGATAGATAGATTAAATAGAATGCGGATAGGTTGAATAGTATGGATATGGATAGTATTGATGAGATTTATACATAGTTTCATATATAGGATAATGGAGGATTTAGATTGATGCTTATTACGAGTTATAGATTATATGAGATAAGTAGAATGGATAGATAAGGATTGTATTTTATAATAATTGGATAGATAAGATCGATGATGATTTGCTTGGCTATGTAGTCAGTTTATAGAGAGTAAATTGATAGAAATGATAGATTGATAGATGGATAGATGAGGTTTATACATAGTTTGGGATTAGATAGATGGATAGATAGATGGATAGATAGATAGGAGGATATCATAGATTGATAGGATTGGGATAGATAGCTGATAGATTATATAGCCATAAGTTTGATAATAGATTAGGATAGATTGATTAAGCTGGATAGAGTAGTTGATGGCATATAGTTGATCGATAAATAGATAGATAGGAGTTGGATAGATCATATTTTGATACGAATAGATAAGATATAGATACGATATGATTGATTGAATAGATTCGATAAGATAGAATAGATAGATTAGGTTGAACTCCGGACCAAAAATAAAAATTTTCTGAATATATAAGAATTGTGGTGTATTGAGCGTTTTAGTGAGTTGATGGAGTAGTAGTAGGCCTAGATACAAGTAGATTAGACAGCCTTATAACAATAGCCGTGTTGATGTAAGCTGGGTGTCAGTACATCTAACTCCCTACCCGAGACCGCCCGCTACGCACGGAACACACCCCAGACTTGAGCTCATAATGTGATAAATTGATGGAAGTAGATAGATTTTATATACGATAGATTAGAAATTCTTGGAACTGCGAAAAATAAAGTTGCATAACTAAATTATAAACGAATATAGTAGGTAGGTGTTTTACAAGTGGATAGATAGAGGTACGTATTAATAATGTTCTTGGTGATGTTAGTAGGTGTTTAGATCATCTAACTGCGGCTATCCCGCCCTCATATCCTCTAAATCATTCTGCCGCTAGATGGATATAGATAGATTATAGATGATATTATTCGATTCAGATATATTGAATAGATAGATTGATAGATTGGATAGATGGAGAGATAGATTGATAGAAATACTTTGATTAGAAAGTATTGATTAGATAGATCCGACAGGTATAATTTGATATTGATAGATTGGAATAGGTATAGCGAACAGAAGTTGGAATGTTATATAATTGATGAGATCCAGATATGGTACTGATATGAGAGATTGATAGATAACACGAATGATGGATTATAAGGTATTTGATAATGATAGATAAATTGATAGATAGATTGAGGGAGAGATTTGATTTGATAGATAATATTGGAATAGATTAGATCGATCAGATGATGATTTGAATGAATAGATTTACTAGATTGCTAGATAGACGCATTTGGATGGATATGCAATTGATAGATTGATAGATAGATAGATTAATGATTGATAATAGATAGATAGGATAGATGATAGAAGAGAGAAGAGAGAGAGAGAGAGAGAGAGAGAGTAGAGAAGTTTGCTAGAAAGTTTAGACTGATATATATATTATCTGATAGATTAAAGATTAGATTGATAAGCCAGTACAGACAGACAATAGATTGATCGATATATAGATTGACAGGTTATATACATGATATCATAGATTTATATATATAACGTAGTATAATATATATATTAGTATATATAATAGTATAGTATATATAATAATAATATATATATAATGAATATATTTAATACTATACTATTATACTATTATATACTCAGTCAGTATATATTTAAGCATTATTAGATTGATTGATTGATAGATAGATTTGATAGATAAGATTTCATGATAGTCGATAGAGGTAGATAGATAAATAGATTGGATAGGAATGGGATAGATTTTTATTGAGTAGATGATAGATTTGATAGATAGATAGGTCTAGAGATAAGAATAAATAGATAGACATAGAGTAGATTGATTAGGATAGAACTCACAAATTCTGGAAACTAAAACTAAAGTTGCGATTATAACCAATGAAAATGTACGTGGTGCTTGAAGTATGATTTAGTGGTGGAGCTAGACAGTAAGAGTCAGATAGATAGCGGATTAAAGAAGTATGCTGCTAGAGTAAGTGGGTTTTATATTTCGCCGTGTTCAACTGTCGTCGTTGAACCAGTGCGAGTGTGGCGTAAGTGCATTGCTCGGCTGAGAAACAAATAATTTTCATCTTGCGAAAGGATTGATCGTTTGGTCTTTTGAAGGTCTTACGTACAAAGTGTTAAAAAGCCCGGACATAGGCCTGCCACTTCACTTAAGATAAGCTCGATCTAAAAATAGTCTAATTTATCGATCAAACCGAGTGGAAATTCCTTGAGCGTTTTGCGAAGATAGAAACAGAAATAAGAAAATCAACGCACTCCTTTTGCTCTTTCTGTATGACCCTATATATGAAATATTATTATAATATATATACGTAATATATATATATGTGTGTATATATATGATGTAAAATGTGTATATACTAATATGTGTATAGTAAAGTATTGTATTAATGTATATAATGATATTGTATAATGTGTATACTATATTATTTGTATATTGTATATGTGGTATATATATCTTATATATATGAATGTTGTGTAATGGTATATATTACTGATTGTATATATATGTATATATTATTATGTATATGTGTATATATATTTTTATGTGTGTGTGATTATGTACTAAGTTGTTATAGGAGTTGGTATCATATGTATATATATCTTGTATATTTGGTAGTTACTATCACAGTGTTGATTGTAGTAGTATCATAATGTAAGCTGATGGTATATGGTATATATAAATAGTATATGTATATTGTGATATATTATGTATATTGTAGTGTATATGAGAGAGAGTATGATATTATGGGCGGTTTATCACTTGGTCGTGAGTGGTATTAGTATAGTAGTAGTAGCCCTGTATTATGTAGGGTGGCTGTGTAGAATGTATATATAAGTTATAATAGCGGTCTAGTATTAGGGTAATAAGTGATGTATATGTATATGATAGAGTCGATAAGGAGGTCTATCCACGGCGTAGGTATGATCTCACTGAGTGAGGGCCTCGGAGGTGTGGTATAATGTAGGCAGTTAGTGTGATGATATGTAATACTGCACGGTATCGTGAATTCGTTGAGATGAGCCGGAGTGTCATGTACCATGGTATAATGAGTGTGGTTCGCTGGGTATATATTAATGTATATGTAATACACACGCCGTAGTCTCACCATACTGTATAGGGGCGTAAAGTCACTAGTGTCATAAACTGGTATCAGGGCAATGTTAACAGAGTGAGTAAGACTCTGGTGGGCTATTAAAAAGTAATAATATATTGACTAATAGTGTCGTTGAGTTAGGCTTTGCGGGTTCGTACCTTTATGGGTACCGTATTATGGATCTAGATCGACCCCGGAGGTTCGGTGGCACGAAAACTCTTCACACGTGATTGGTATATGGCGTAATTGCTGGTAGTATAATAATATATAGTTATGAGGTGGATAGAATAAAATAGGTTGATTAGGCAATAAGGTAGTACGTGGGGGTCCGCTTCTTATACAGTTTTCTAGGGATATGATAAGGACGCTCATTCTACTCATTACTCTTGTGTATACTGATGTTTTATGCGCTCATATGGTGTAATATTATAATATGTTATAGGTGTTTATGTGTAAATTTTATAGTTATATAGTATACTATTAGTTAACTGGTATATGATTATATAGTATTATAATAGTGTTTAAAGTGTGTAATAGAGTGTGGGTTTATATATATGGTAGATCGAGTTGTAATTATATATACTGTGTATTATGTACCATATATAGTGTGTAATTAGTATAATTATGGCTATAGTGGTATACTATACTGGGTATTGTATATATATATGTATAGTGTCATATATATTATGGGTATAGGTATATATTATACTAATCTGGTTTACCCCAATGGCATATATATATGTATATAATATAGTAATATAGTGGTATGTGAGTATGACTAATATACTTAGTAGTATAACGACTAATTGTGAGGCCTGTATATATAAGGTAAAAAGAGGATAGAGACAAATAACACTTTTTGAGTTAACCATTCGTCTAGGGCCCCGCAAACTTTTTTTGTTTCGGATAGCGGTATCAGGTAACGATTTATTACTGTTATACTTCTTCCGGGAATCTTCGTGAGGGTCTACATAAATGTGATGAACGTTGTCAAGATAAACAAAAAATGTTCTCTACTAACGGCATACACACACCACCGCAACGCAAGGATCAAAGCACACACACGCCTCACTGTCTCCCACCCTCTCTCTCTCTCTCTCTCTCTCTCTCTCTCTCTCTTCTTCTCTCTCTCTCTGCGCGGTCTCTCTCCTTCTATTTTCTCTATCTCTGTCATTGCTTTTATTCTCTCTTCTTCTTCTCTCTCTCTCTCGCCGCTCGTCTGTCTGTCTGTCTCTCTCTCTCTCTCTCTTCTCTCTCTCTCTCTTCTCTCTCTTCCTCTCTCTCTCTCTTACTCAAAAGAAAAAATTCAGTTTTACTTCTTCTGAATATCGATCTAAAAACATATTAAAACAAATTTTTCAACAAATTTTTGATTCTTCTGAATTCAAACAAAAATAAAAGTTTAGATCTGAGAATCAATTCTGTCTTCAATTTTTCGAAACGATTTCAAATATTTCTTAGTTGCTGTCGTACTTTTATTGTTCGTACTCTATTTGTTGAATATTCAAAGAATAACATCACAGACTTCACAACTTCACCTGTTCTATTGTTTCATTCATTTATTGTTATTGTTATTTTGGTTTTAAAAGCTTTCTTCCATTTCTCTCGTTTCATCTTCTTTCAGACATTTTCATTTCACTAAATATTTAATCAAACACTCTCTTTAACACATTTATCGTCACCGTATTTAAATGCAAATGGATTATATCATAGAAATGTATTGGCCAATGATATTTATTACAGAAATTGCATTGGATAATTTTTTTACTATATTGAATACACAGTCAAATTATATTGGCCAATGGTAATTTATAGAACACGTCAAATTGGCCAATGGTACTATAGGAATGCACTGTCCATATGGTATTTACTAAGGAATCATGTCCATTGGCCAATGTGGTATTTACGTATAGGAATATGGGCATCACCTGGAGGACAGGAAACACTAACACAGCAGTTCTAGATAGAGCTCAACTCCCCAGCTTATGCTCTCTACTGATACAACGTCGTCTGGTTGGGTCATATACGTCGGATGGATGATGCACGAATCCCGAAAGACATCCTCTATGGAGAGCTTACGTCTGGTAAAAGACAGATTGGTCACCCCCAGCTGCGATTCAAGGATGTCTGCAAGAAATGATCTCAGGTGCTTTGGCATTGCCCCTTCCAGCTGTCGGAAAATTTGGTTCAGACCACCCTCGGTGGAGGCAGAATCTCCGTAGAGGACTGTTCATGTCAAGAAGTCACCCTGACACAACACCATGAAGCTAAGAGGTCTAGAAGAAAGCAGCGGCACCAAGCATCGGAGGAAAACATCTTCAGGGAGAGCCTTCAAATGTGAAATCTGTGGTCGAAAATGTTTTCAAAACATCGGACTTCACAGTCACAGGAGACGCTGTAACTTCGGAGGTACATAAAAACTTTTATTATAGTTCTTCCGAGACTGAAATGCCAATGGACACTGTCAATTAGCAATGATTTTTACTATAAGAATGCACTGACGTATAATTATATTATAGAAATGCACTGGCCAATAATTTTTATTATAAGAAAACACCATCCATTTCCCGTAACTATAGTTTCATGCGAATTATGCCATGTTCAGACGGTTAAAATATTAAAATATTGAAAAAGTGGCTTGTTCACTTTTTTTCAGTAAATTAACATTCGTATTTTGAAGAATATGCAGTTTTTCTTCGCGGTATAGTCTACCGAAAATAATTGAATATTTTTCCAAATGTAGATATTTAAACAAATTTCTCTTTGGGTAATTCCATGTCAAATCATCATGAAAAGTAAAATTCCCTTTAATTTTTCTGAGATTTTTTGAGATGTGGACTATGTTAACATTAGACAATCTCAAAATCTGAGCTTCCAATTCCAAAAATTGGCCAAGTTATGCCGATTTTTAGCTCTCCAAATTGTGTGAGGTTGGCGAAAAATGGCGACATTTGTAATCTATTTTTGTCTGTAAAATGAGTTCTAGAGCTTCCCTACCATTAAAAATTTATAAATTTATAATCACCAAATGACGATTTGTTAAGTTATTCTTTCTTTGAGAGTATATATGATATGAAATCACTTGGGATGTCGTTGAAGGTGGAGAGATTTAAAAGGAATAATTTATACTAGATATACCCCCCAAAAAATGTCTTACTACGTTTTTAAACACGAAATTAAAAAACTAATTAAATCTATTATTTAAGGTCAAACTTTTGTCTAAAACGATGAGTAGTAACATAATGACCATCATTAAAAAAAGAAAAATATCATTACATTAGCAATTAATTTTTAATATATTTAAAACGATTTGTTTTGGTCAATTTTGTTCGTCGACGCCATTTTTGGTTCTTTTTAAGTGGTTTTTAAGTGGTTTTATTGGCTTGTTTACAATTTAATGTAACATTCGAGATTTCAAAAAGAATTACCAAAAATCAGGTAATTATCCGATTTTAATGAAGTTTTCAGGATTGATTTATCAGTTAATGAATTTTATAATGCATCAGTTATTTTATTTCAAAACTTTAATTTAGTATTTTTGCCATGAAAAATTAATATATAAAATTCATTTAAAATATGAAAAGCCTGATGTTAAGTTTAAAATGTTATATTTTTAGATCCTAGAAATAAATATCTATTTAATGCAAACCTTGTTTTAGTCAATCAAAGTATACTTTATGAAGAAAAACTCGATTGAAAATGTACGCCCCACCCCTTTTTAAGCAGAAAAAATACCGATGTATATTTTTTTTCTTTTATAAGATAATAGCCAATTAAATAATTATCAAAATGAGTAAAAAAGAAATCTCCAAAAATGTATTATTTATTATTTTTTTAAATTTTATTTTTCGATTTTCGGTACTTATTTTCTCATAGAAAAGCCACCGTAAAAAATGTTTGTTTGTTTCTAATCATAACTTCGATCTTTTATCTCTTTATTTATACTGTAATTAGAAAACTATAAGACCAACTTGAAAAAATATTACGCCCGCAACAAAGGGGGGTCACAATTAAGTGACCTGAAAAAAAATGAGAAAGTTTTGAAATAAAATAAATAATGCATTATAAAGATCATTCAATGATAAATAAACACCGAAAATTTTATTAAAATCAGATAATTCCCTGATTTTTGGTAAATTATTTTCTGTGGGGGGATAAAGTCATTTTGTCAAAAACGAATTTTAGGACCATTTGGGGTATAGCTAATTTATAGATATATGTTATTTTTCCTTTCTAGTACTTCTTATCCCATTCATTCAATTTATATGCATATTCACTTTTAGTCGATTTGAACCGATTCACCGGATGTTACCTTTAAAAGATCACCGATCGAAAGTGCCCTTAATTTTCCTCCTCTTGGTATATATTATATATATAATATATATATATATATATATATATAAATATATATATATTATATTATATATATATATATATATATATATATATATATATATATATATATATATATATATTATATATATTTAATATAATATATATAAATAGAGAATGAATGAGAAAATGAGAAAGTATTGGCATGAAAAGGTGCTCAATGCTAATAAAGCAGAGCAGATTTATAATCAATTGTAATATTATGGATTTGGACTTATAACTTAAAGTTTCATAGTTATGCAATCATCAGATGAGTCAAATGGTTGAGATCTTGCATAACTATGAAACTTTAAGTTATGAGTCCAAATCTAATATTACAATTGATTATATATTTAAATATATATATAGTATTACAGTGAGTATATAAATAACCTACTCAAGTTTCACCATAAGGATCTTCAGGTTTAAATCCACTGAATTAATCAAGATATTGAGTAATTTTAGTTAAATGCGGAAGTCAATATTGTAATTATAATAACATAATATAATATAATTATTGTAATTATTGACTTCTGCAGTTAACTGTAATTAATCAATATATCGATTAATTCAGTGGATTTAACCCTGAAGATCCTTATGGTGAAACTCGAGTAGGTTATTTCTACACACACTGTAATACTAAATCCGATCTACTAACGACTTTAGATATATTATAATACTGACTCATCCAATTAATACTTGTATCAACCAAATATTGAGATTAACAATTAATTATAGATCACAACCGTCCGTCACAGTCCTATAATCCCACCACCAGAACCTTTTCTCTCATGAGCCTCAAATGAGTCATCAAACCTGCAGATTCACAAAGTTTGATGCAAATATGACATAAGAAGGACGTTCTTCTTGTTGTATCAGATGGATCAGATGATAAGATTTTATGCTTATGCACCACCATATGTCTCTTAAGAACAGAAGCTGACTTACATACATTATTTTCTCCAGGAGTTTGCATATATATATATATATATATATAATATATATATATATATATATATTATATATGTATATGAAGAGTATTTTATGGGTACAAAATTTAATAAGGCTGTGTAAAAGCGTAAACATCTTAAAAGTGAACAAATTTCTAAAAAAGAAAATTAGGGAACCCTTATAATTAGATATTTAATCTAAGTTAATATTTATTCTTTTTTTCGACCAATCTCATCAGAGAAATTCATTGGTAGATGTTTTGGACTTAAGATCAGGATTGTTGAAAAAAAAATTTTGTTGTTTTTTTTTTTTTGGAGGGGGGGGTCATCAGGAAAGAGAAACGAGAAATTACGAACCAAGCGGGGGTCTCGAAAATTTCTAGTTCCACCACATGAAAAGTTCAAGCTGGAAGTGTTATAGGGATTAGCCCCTATATATTTACGGCATGTGGAATTGACCAAATTAAAATAATTAAGTTTTCTTAAATAACTAGTTTTACAATTGTATGTCATGAGTTTAGAATTAGGTAAACAAAAGAGAATCGAATGAATATTAGTTTAGAAATATTTTAACAACAATAGAAACAATGGTTTAAATTCATC
>CM042162.1:90149372-90180643 GCA_023376005.1 Doryteuthis pealeii
TTTAGTTTTATAGTGGGTTTGTGGTTGTTTAATCGATGTCTAACGGGTGATGGTGTTTCCCCTACATATCCGTTGTTTTTGCATTTTGTGCAGTAGATGATGTTTGCGCTGTCGCATGTGAGTTTTGGAGGTTGGATCTTTATGTTAGTGTGAAGTATTTTGATTGAGGAGTCTGTGTTTATGTGTGTCACATACTTGGCATCTTGGCTTGTTGCATAAACATAACATAAACAAAGGGGAACCACTCTTGACTGATAAATTATTATTTATTTTCCCATTAAACTAACCCTAAACCCTAATCCTAACCCTAACCCTAGACCTAACGCTAACCCTAAATCCATGATCGATTAAGATGCATTTCAGATTTTTCAGGTTGTGTGATGGGATGTTTAAAGGTTGTGCGATGCTACATTGTTGTAATTTTAGTTTTATAGTGGATTTGTGGTTGTTTAATCGAAGTCTAAAGGGTGATGGTGTTTCCCCTACATATCCGTTGTTTATGCATTTTGTGCAGTAGATATAGTAGATGATGTTTGCGCTGTCGCATGTGAGTTTTGGAGGTTGGATCTTTATGTTAGTGTGAGGTATTTTGATTGAGGTTCTGTTTTCATGTGTGCCTATAAACACAGAACCCTCAAATCTAATAGATTTTAATCGATCATGGATTTCCATCCACACAAACATGAATACACACTGAGATTAAATGGATAACACGCCTAAGAACGCATATCCATGGTCTCAATAACTACATCGGATTTCTCAAATTATACAAATATTTTCACCACCACCACGACCCCAGCGGAAACCGCAAGAAGTGACCATGACGAATAATAAAGACAAAACAAACAACTATAAACAAACCAATTAAAATCCGCAGCCAAAAAAACACCTACACAAAAAGAAAGAAACGAGGTCATAAACAGCAACCGCCCACACACACCCAACAGATGACACGACTACTATAAGCCAGCTTAGTCAGACCCATGTTCCGATGAAGAGAAGATAACGAAAACTTAACAGAATAAAACAAAACTTAAAACGAGTTTTTGATATTTTTAATGCTTCACACTGAAGCCCAAACAAAATTAATTAAATATCCAATATAAAGTTATGTCATCTTCCTTTGAGAGGTCCTTGCTTGGCAATTACTTCTGTGGTGAGTTCGATCCGCACTGAGTGTTCTAGAAATGCAGTTCATGCTCAAATTAACATTGTTTTAAACTTATTCGTTTAAAAATTCAATATCCAATATAAAATTATGTCATCTTCCTTTGAGATGTCCTTGCTTGGCAATTACTTTTGTGGTGAGTTCAAATAATCAAAAAGGTTTTTAAAGGTTTTTTTTTTTTGGTTTTTTTTTTTGTTTATTTGGCTGTTTTGTTTTACCTCGATATTCTACACACCGATTAATTCTTTGCGAAATTCACTTGTCATTATTATCTTCTACAATTATCGAATTTATGCGTTATTCGCATTGTAATTGCCTTCAAGCAAAAAATATAATACTAATATATATATATATATATATATATATATATATATATATATATATCGATTTCGATTTCGATCCGCGCTGATTGCCCCATACGTGCAAACTTATGTCACATATTATCCATGACGAAAGGGTTGTGTAATTGCCTAGTAAATTACCGTAATTCAAGTTTCTTGTGTTTCACACCATCTTCTGGTGGGAGTGTTTTTTCAAAGTAGCTAATCAAGTATTTTATAGCGTGTGTGTGTGTGTGTGTGTGTGTGTGTGTGTGTGCGTGCGTGCGTGTGTTCGCGCTTTGGTTATTTTATAAAGAAATGTCTGGTAAGGAAGATATGATAAAACACCTACGAATTTAAAGGCGCAATAATAATAATAATAATAATAATAATAATAATAATAACCAAAGGACGAGAGAATTAATGACTATGCACAAGGCTCTCCACCCTAGAGACGATAGAGATAGATTATATGTGTCAAGAAAGGAAGGGGGAAGAGGTCTTGCCAACATAGAGGAATGCGTAGAAACCACAATCCAACAACTTGAAGATTACACAAGAAAGAGCAAAGACAAATTACTTATGGCGGCCAACAATAGTAGAAGTGACAGATGGACAAACAGAAATACAACAAAGACTAGAACACAAAAATGGGAAGAAAAACAATTATATGGACACTTCAAACGACAAATCGAAGAGGTTGCACATGGAAAGACTTGGACATGGTTAAGAAAAGGAAACCTCAAAAGAGAAACTGAATCATTAATAATTGCTGCACAAAATAATGCCATAAGGACAAACTATATAAAAGCGAAAATTGATAAGACCCAACAAAATAGCAAATGTAGACTTTGTGGTAATAGAGATGAGACTGTAAACCATATACTCTTCGAATGTAGTAAACTAGCACAACGAGAATACAAGACTAGACATGACTGGGTTGGGAAGGTGATCCACTGGGAATTATGCAAAAAATTTAATTTTGACCATGCAAAAAAATGGTATATGCATAAACCAGAATCTGTTCTTGAGAACGAAACGCATAACATTCTCTGGGACTTTGAAATAAAAACGGATCACCTTATCCCAGCAAGAAGACCAGACCTAGTGTTGATAAACAAAAAAGAAAGAACTTGTCAACTGGTGGATTTTGCAGTGCCAGCAGATCACAGGGTAAAGGTAAAGGAAAATGAAAAAATCGACAAATATCTGGACTTTGCCAGAGAACTGAAAAAGTTATGGAACATGAATGTCACAGTGATACCAATTGTGGTTGGTGCACTTGGAACAGTCCCAAAAGGATTAGAAAAGGGTTTGGAAAGTTTGGATACCAAAGGAAGGATTGAAACCATTCAGAACACTGCACTGCTGCAATCTGCCAGAATACTCACAAGAGGCCTGGAGACCTGAGGAGACTTGCTGTCACTCAGACTCCAGTGAAATACCATCAGCTAACACTGGTGTGAAAACTCAAAAGGAGTGAATAACAATAATAATAATTATAAAGACCAGACCTAGTGTTGATAAACAAAAAAGAAAGAACATGTCAACTGGTGGATTTTTGCAACTTGTTGTCACTCAGACTCCAGTGAAATACCATCAGCTTACGCTGATGTAAAAAAAAAACTCAAAAGGGGTGAAAATAATAATAAATATAATAATAATAATAATAATAATAATAATAATAGGAGATTTGTTGTCACTCAGAATCCAGTGAAATACCATCATTTAACGCTGGTGTGACAAATTTACAAGGAGTGAAAAATAATAATAATAATAATAATAATAATAATAATAATAATAATAATAATAATAATAATAATAATGGAAACCTGAGGATACTTGTTGTCACTAAGACTCCAATGAAAGACCATCAGTTAACGCTAGTGTGAAAAACTCACAAGGAGTGAATAATAATAATAATAATAATAATAATAATAATAATAATAATAAGAAGAAGAAGAAGAAGAAGAAGAAGAAGAAGAAGAAGAAGAATCTTTGAAGATTCGTAAAGAAAATAAAAATTAAAAAATAGCGCGAAATTCAAAGCTTTCCCGAATGAAAAGGGCGCCAAAAAAAAAAAGAAACAGCAACTGAAAAATCTAAAGGGAATAGATTTTTTTTTTCTTAAAAGATTCCCATCAATGGCTTTCTTTCATCTGCAGATATCTGTGACAAAAGTTGGGTTTTTATTTTATTGGCTTTCTGCATTTGGGCCGGAAAGCAACCATTCCCCCCAAAAAAGAATAAAATAAAATAAAAATGGATGCCCACCAATGGTGTATATTTAGTGATACGCCAGAGATCTACAGAGAAAATAGTTGTTTTTGTATTTGTGTTTGATATGTTTATACACAATTCTTTTACCTCTTTTTTAAACTTTTTAAATGTAAACCTAAGGGCAGATAATCCGGTATTGCTTGTGTTATGTTTGAAGGTGATTCTTTTTTGTATCAAATGTAGATCTTTTTTTATATGAGGGCCAAGGGGCAGGAAATCCAGTACTGCTTGTTGTTTGTTTGTTTCTTACTTTTTTTTGAGGAGACGGCATTTAATGGCTGTCAAACATTGTTGGGTTATTTCATGCTGAAGAGGTTTTAAAACATATTTCAGGTTTAAAACATATTTCAACTATTTTTATCTATTTACCCCATATATTGACCCTAACAGGTACTAACATTCTGGATCAGAATGGACCTGGGAATAATGGTGATGAAGGGGTACTCGACACTTTCCAGAGCTCCCAAATTGAAATTTCACCATATACAGAATATATCAAAAGTTTTTGTCTTTCAAGCTTAAAGATTGTGTTCCTTAGCTTATAAACTTGCAGATCAATGTATTTAATCAATTAGGATATATATTGTTGTGGGTCTGATAAAGATGTTGACCCCACAAACGTTTAAAAAGGAAGTGACACAAGCTCAAACAAGGGGATGAAACACAAAGTTCTTAGGTTTAACAAATGACAGTTGGGTAATTCCATGTCAAATCAACCAGAAAAAAAGAAAAATTGTCACATACCCACTTCAATTTTTATCCAGGTGTGAATGATGTTAAAGTTAGACAATCCCCAAAATTTGAGTTCCAATTCCAAAAATTGGCGGATTTATGTTGATTTTTATCTCTCCAAATTTGGTGGGGTTCGCGAAAAATGGCGACTTTTTGTAATCTATTTTTGTCTGTAAAATGAGTTCTAGAGCTTCCCTACTAAAAATTGGTTTAGTCCAAGGAATCTAAAAATACTATCAAAAATGTCTTAAAATTAACTAATTTTACGTCATTTTTCGATCAAAAGAACTTTCATTGTGTATATACCCGCAACATTACCATGTGGGTATGTAACACGCGTACAAATAAAACAGAACCAGCGCGTACTGGTACCGTGTATAAGTTTCATAGTGTACCCACGGCGTGCATTCTCTGCAGTGTAACAGCAATAACGTTACAATATATATAGAGAGAGAAGTATTGTTATGCAAATAAGATAATGCAATTATTTTTTAACACCTTTTGAAAGATAACTTTAACTGCGATTGTTTCAGCTTCTGGATCTACGCACACCTTCTGAATAATCTTCTACAAGTGTCCCCTTTGCGTCAGGGTGTGTGCACGTGTCTGTTCGACCCAAACGGTCCGTGATCAATGATCTCCGTAGGGCATCTCAGGATTTGTCCAAGGGTTCCCAATAAAATTCTGCAGGACCCCAGGGATAATTCGCTTTAATCACCGAATGATACCATCAATTTGGAAACCCGCTCATTGGAAATCGGTTTGTTTCATACATCAGATTGGAGATGCAGCTAGTTTGACATTTCTACGATCATATTAAACCACAAGGTGGATCCAAAACGAGGCTAATGAACATACGAGGTACGTCAGAAAAGTTCCAGGACTGGCGTCACAAAAATTATTTCAATTTCAAATTACAAACTACAAGTAATCCCCATCAAAGTAACCTCATGGAATCTAAAACACTTTCCCATCCTTCTCTTCAACAGTTGCATGTACTCCTGGAAGGATTCTTCCGGGATTCTGTCTTTCTCTGATGTCACGGCCTTTTTGATGTCGTGAACATCCTCAAAACGGGTTCCCTTGATGATTCCCTTGAGCTTGGGGAAGAGGAAAACACCACATGGAGCTTGGTCGGGCGATTAGGGAGGTTGCTCCAGTACAGTGATGCTCTTCTAGAACAGAAACACTCAGATATTCAGGGCAGTGTGGACAGGTGCGTTTTCATGGTGAAGCACCCACAAGTTGTCCTACCACGCCTCTCGCCTCTTCTCGCGCACTGAACGAAGCAAACGCCGCAGCATCTCTTTGTAGACATGATCTTCTGGCCCTGTGGCAAGAATTCTAAGTGGGCGCATCGCCCACTGAGAATTCTTGCCACAGGGCCAGAAGATCATGTCTACAAAGAGATGCTGCGGCGTTTGCTTCGTTCAGTGCGCGAGAAGAGGCGAGAGGCGTGGTAGGACAACTTGTGGGTGCTTCACCATGAAAACGAACATCGAAGGCAATCAATCTGGAACTTTTCTGACATACCTTGTAAGATTCCCAACAGTATTGAAAGACAGATATGAACATCGAATATGCAGGTCAGAGTTCAAACGATGATATCACTCCGTGACCCAGAGTGACACAGATATATATATATATTAAAAAAGTCCCTGTCTAATGAAGTCATGTCACGTTAACAGAACGTTATTTACTCTCTCCCACCCCCGTCACTATCGATTATCGCTCTAGCAAGTCCTCGTGACATCCAGTATCTGCACACAGCTGATCAATGTGAGAATCTTTGCTGGTCGGCTTACACTGGTGTGTCCATGTGCAAGTGTCCACAGGAGAACATCACTTATGAGTTCGTTTTTGCTTTTTCCAGCAGTGCCCATTAGGTCTTAAGGAAGACTAGGTTCTTTAGCCTCGGTACGGCAATCGGTCTGGGAGAAGGTGAACTGAATTCAGACCATCTAAAAATTGACCTTGTGTCACATCCTCCTCGTGACGGAGATTTTGGGTTATCACATATTGGATGCGCTCGTAATGTAATGGTTATCGTCGTTGTGAGTAGATACGATAACACGGGTTCAAATTTTAGACGAGACAGTTTGCATTACACAGCGCTAATACTTTTCAGAAAGGTGTGCTTCCAACTATGGCTAAATAGTATGGTAGCCGAAAACTGAAAATTCATACAAAAATTACTTTGTGTCACATCCTGTTCGGACGGAGGGGTCCGTTAAAAATACATATATATTTACCAACCCCTCCGCACGAGCAGGATGTGACACAAGGTCAATTGCTTAAGTGCATCTAATGGCGAGGTTCCAATTCTGTCGCCCTGGGGAGTGTGGAGTACCCCTTCATCACCATTACTCCCAGGTCCAATCTGACCCGGAGTGATAGTACCTGTTAGGATCCCGTCTATGGGTTAAATAGAAAACATGAGTTTTAAAAATTGTTTAAAAAATTTAATTTGAATACCCATCAAGAATAAATAAAACAAAACGACTTTAGCATAAAATAACCCAAGAAGGTAAAATCTAACTAACCAAGCAGTGTCTTGAACTCACTATCCAATAGCAACGGATCTAGCACCTATATGCAGCCCTAGCATCTATATGATTGTCCCAACCCGATTACCCTTAAGGCAAACCCCCAATACTTTTTATCATATCTGTGCCAGAAGGCGGTGACTCCATCTCATAGTGAAGTTCTAGGGAGTGTGAATTAAACTTCAACACCATTACTCCCATGTCCACTCTGACCGGGAGGGGTAATAACTGTTAGAGTCTCATCCATGGCTTAAATAGAAGAAATGAGTTAACAAAAATGGTTTAAAAATTAATTTTTAAAATATTTTCAGTAACTATCACAAACGAATAAAATAATGTATTTGGCATAAAATAACCCAACAAAGGTTGACATGCCGTAAAATCCCACCAACCTATCCAAATCTGCTCGAGGCGGCGAGGCTGGGATATTAAATACTCGTGATTTCTAGCTGTGCAGAGTAGTTATTATTTCTCCATACTTATATATCCCGTGATGCCTCACGGCACATCACATTGAAAAAGGGATTAACGAACCGAACCTTCCAACTTGATAATTATTTCATATCCCGCGTTTTAATCCTTTCCATTGTTGAATGTCAAATCCTTCCGTGTGTCCAGAAAATGGCCGGAATATTTCGGCTTTAAGTGGATTCTATCCTCTGGCCATTCCAACTGACCTTTTCCAATACGAGGCCAAAAGCATCGTGATTTATTGCATCTTAAAGAAAAACGGAATATATATATATATATATATATATATATATATATATATATATAATAATAGTAAAGGGAAAGAGTTAGGGGTCTACCATTGTTTCAATTCAAATGATTTCATCAGGACCCAACCCTACGCTCAACTAATTCGATGTAATTCCTTATTTAAACTGAGATACATTTCTTTTCGGATAATAACAGTTGAACACTACGTTAGTTTCTCTCAATTTTCTAATTCTTGCGCGGCTTCCATCTAGCTTTTTCTCTAGGTGCTTCGTTAGGGTCCAGGTGGTGCAGCCATACAGTAGAACTGATACAATTACAGCTTAGAAAAAAGACGATCCATAATCTGCAATGACACAGATTTTACATAATTATTTTGGTTAGTATTATCTGTGTTATTCGGACTATTGTCCTCATCTTCATTGTTATTTGTACAACGTTTCGTCCGATGTGAACTCCGGCCTTCTTCAGGTATTTCTTTTTGGACTCGGTAAAGGAAGGTTCCCAAGTCCGAGAAGGTTCCCGAGTCCGACAAGGAATACCTGAAGAAGGCTGGAGGGCATATCGGCCGAAACGTTGTACAGATAACAATGAAGATGAGGACAATAGTCCGAATAACACATATAATACTAATCACCAAGCCTCATCTCAAACATTCAGAGAAATAATTATTTTGAAAGTTAAATAGTTGAAAAGAGACGTTACCCCCCCCCATCCATAAAGTATTCGGTGACATACAAAAAAAAAGAAGCTATCTATCTTTGAACAACAACACTTTATTGTTAATTCTACTCGTTTATTTATTCCTTAGTTCTCATTTGTGTATTGTTATTAATTTAATTCTAATTATAAATAATAGCTAGTAAAAACAGTTTAAATTTAACTACAATTTAACTAGAATTTTAATTATATTTTAGGGGTTAAATATTATTAATTTATAGTTTTTCACTGTTCTTTTCAGTATTTATCCTATTAAAATTAATAACTATTTTTTAAAAAATCTAATTCATTAAGTCAAATTTAATACTGTAATTCTGATAATATTTTAGTGACGGACCCAATCTATGTCTACGATTGCAGATTGATTCAATTGTATTATTCAAAAAACGGTAATTGTATACTGTATATATCTATATATATAAAAGAGTCTTAAGGAATCCCACGGTATGTACGTGTCGACCTAAAACTCTGATAATATGAGTTATTTAGATTTGAAATCTTGCATATACTTTAATATCCGTCTAACTAAGAAACACACAAATTTTATTTATTAATATTTGCTGATTAAATGAGATAATTAGTTAATTAAACAAAAATCTAAAGATTTATGGAACTCTTTATAATTCTTCACAGATGAGTACAGAAATACTCATTGTAGATTAACCTATTCACCCTATATTTGGACGTGCCCAGCACTATCTAATTTGACCTGGAGATAAACTTTCAGGTGAAAAATAATAGAAACAAGTATTTACCCGACCCGTTCACCATGGATAGAATGTGAGACCGTTGTAAGTTTGGGGCACCAAGCTTGGATCGGACTCGCTACTCAGCAGTAATGGATATTATACTTCAAAAACTGTCATTGAGAAATAAAATCTCAAATGTAATTTAATGTCTGAGAAAAAGTACAAATTTAGTTTCTTTTTATTGATGAAATGATCTGATTTAATAGAAATGAATTGATTTGCGGGACTTGCCACAGTTCTTCATAAGTAGTTAAAAAAAGATCTGACATACGATATTTAAATATTCCAATTCCACATACAAACAGGTATGTACTAATTGTAAGAAAATATTTTTTGGTGTTTTTTTTTTTGTAACAAAAAGAAAACATTAAAATTTATCAGACTAATCGGTACCTTTTATTTGCTATTCTAAATGTAAACACCCTAAAAAAATATTGAATGTCGAATAAATTCTTTTAGCAATATTTATCTCATTGTGAGATTTTTATTGGATTAAAAATAAAATAAATTAAACACTTATCGAACATTGAACCAATTCTTTTATCTATTGATTTGCAAACTTCTGAGATAATGGTAATTTAAAAATAAAATATTTCAAGTGTAGGTATTTACCTTCCACGTTTGCTACGAGTAGGATGTGACACAGTCGCAAGTATAAGGCGTCCATTGATGATCGACCTCGCTATTCAATGGAAATCTATTTGCGAGACTAGCTTGCTAAGAATTATACTATAATGGGACGCTCTTATTATTTAGACAAACTGTTCGGAACACGTTGGATGTGACACACCATCACAAATAATAATCCAGCAAGGTTCAATTTATTATTCAGTATTAATGGATCAGTGAGGCTATCTTGCTCACCATTATACACTAATAGGGTTTCTCTTTTCAAACCTTTTTATCATGTGTATGATGTCACATGTAAAGGGAATACCGGGAAAATAAAAAAAATAATCATTACCTTTCAATGGGACACCATCGTTATTTACCCAACACGTTCGGCATGGGTAGGATGTGACACAAAGTTGCAGGTATAGGGCATACAGCGTGGATTGAAATCGTCATGCAGTAATAATGGATCTACGAGAATCGAGTTTGCTGACTGTTACACCGCAATGGGATGCATTCCTTATTTACTTGAATCGTTCACCACATGTAGGAGTTGTCTTAGGTTTACAGGTGTGGGTCATCCAGCGAGAATCGAACTCGCTTCTCATTTTATGAGTCCACTGATACCTAAGAAAAGGTAATTGAGAAATAAAATCTCAAATATCATTTATCAAGTTTCTAATGAGGAAAAGTACAAATTTAGTTTTTGATTTTTACTGATGAAATGATATAACTAAAATTAATTTGCAGGACTTGCCACAGTTCTTCATGAATAAAAGCCTTAAAAAAGATGCCTGACGTTTAAATATTCCAATTCCACATTCCAACAGAAATAGTTAATTTTAATTCAGTACTAATTGTATGAAAAAAGCTCAATTGTTTGGTAACTAAAAAAATTTTCACCAAATCTTCCAGACCAATTAGTACCTTTTATTTGAATTACTATTCTAAATGTACCCCCCCGCCACCGCAAAAAAATGTATGAAGAAAAAATTAATATTTTTAATTCTTTTTTATTGTTTTATTTTTATGGGGTAAAAAATCAAATGAATTAAATCAAACATTTTCTAACATTGTAATTCAACAGGAAAAATAAAATTGGTTCAAACCAATTAAGAGTTTAGGGTAAAAAGTTTTAAAATATTCTAAATGTTGGTATTTACTTAACCCCTTCGCTTAAACGGGGTCATCATGTGTAGGATATGACACGAGGTCACAAGTAAGGGGCATACCGCGAAAATAAAAAAAATAAAAACATTACACCACGATGGATATTTGGAAAATAAAAAACAAAACATTTATTAAAATATTGTAATTTGTGAATTCTTACCAATTTTTTTTAATATGATGAGAATTTGGTAAATCATTTTCCTCTCTTACTCCCCTCTTTTCTTCTCTTTCAATCTATGGTTTTTCTTCTCAATCGTTTTTCTCCGGTTATGGACCGGGTACTTCTCTGCTAGTATATATAATATATATATATATATATATATATATATATATATATAAGTCGTCGGGGCGGCCTGATGTCGGTATCAGCCAATCAGCGAGGGAGTCTATCCCCTTTTCACTGGCGCTAGACCAAGGAGATTGTTTTTGCGTCCGAGGTGGAGCGCCACACCTACCATCAGCACCTTACTTTACCGCACAGATCCCTGTGCTACTCATACGCTGAGTTGGCGAGGGCCGGTATCGAACTAAGAACCTTGCGGTTTCTAGCCGAACACTCTACCGACTGAGCTAACCCGGCCCCTTGTGTGTATGTATGTATGTATGTATGTATACGTAGTCATTTCTGCATGTGTACATGTACAGGGTGATTGAAAAGTAACTTCTTAGTTTAAACTATTCATAATTTGTTTTTATATGCAGTTAAATATTTCTCAATTCTTTAATGTATATTCCTTAATATGCAGTGGGATTGAAAAGTAACTCCCTATTTATAACTATTCATAATTTGTTTTTATTTCTCAATTTTATTTCTCAATGGCAATTAAATTTGTCTTTCTCTTTTTTCGATTGCGAGAATGTATTTCTGCCATTCCACAAGAGTTCCGGGGAAGATCAGTTGAAGCGATTCCCGCGCGGCTTAAAACGCTGGAGTCTAATGATGGGGGGGGGGCATAGAGAATTCGAAATAAAACAACACGTTATGCATGTTCTTTTCATATTTATTTCTTCTAAAAATAATTATTCAGAAATAGATTATAAGATTTTAAAAATAGGGAATGGGGTTATTTTGCAATCATCTTATATATATATATATATATATATATATATATATATATATATATATATAGATAAATTATTTATTTAACTTAATAAACAAAAACGTTTGCGCCAGCGCCGTAATATAAGTATTAAGAAAAACACAAGTACCTCCAAAACCTTTGAAAATGGGATTTTATCCCGAAAATGTTTAGGAAACAGGTAAATAAACATCATTTTCACCGCCTATTCCATTGCATTGTCAATTGCCTTTTAATTTCTATTTTAAACACATACGTACAATGCTTCAAACAAACTATAAACACACACACACACAGATATATATATATATATATATATATATATATATATATATATATATATATATAATATATATATATATATGCACCCAAAACCCGGTAGAGATCTCTAGGGGTGACTTAAATTATCCTTCACTGCCAGGATAAAGCAATGATCGTCTGTTTACAGACTGGATCTCTCTGGTGATCGTAAAATATATAAACAAATGTATGTATTTAATAGTTTACACACTATCCCTTTACAGCAGCTGTCAAATGGCCGAGAGGTTAAAGAATCGGCCTAACGAAAAGTTATTCGGATTTTGCTTATGGTCATAGGAAGTTGCTGTGTCTAGCCATACTGAAGAGACGTGAAACGTCGAAACACGGCGTCTGTGGATGATTATATATATATATATATATATATATATATATATATATATATAGTAGTGCCCATATATATTTTAATAGGGAGACAATCTTCTTCTAATAATTTGTTTCAATCACGATATACGCCCATGTGCAAATTAATTAAAACAAAACGAATAATTCTGTTATTATAATCTATTACTAGTACAAAATAAAAAACACCCTCCGGGCGATGTAAAAATAGATTTTTGAAACATATTGCCTGAGGGGTGGGAGTTAAAAATTCAATGTCAGCGAGTTTGTACCCTAAGTAAGTAAAATCATCAAATTCATTAAAGGATTAAAAAAATAAAACAATTTGAAATGTAAACTTTAAATATGTATTAAAATAAAACAAACTATATATAGATATATAATACCAGTCATGTATTTATTAAAACTTGTTATAAAAAATAATGAGGGCTGTCTAAATGTTGCATGTCCAAATTTTGAGTTTATTTATTCTATGTTATGACGATTTTGGGTAATGTGACGTAAGCAATGACGTAATTTTTGTTACAGACAAAAACCGGAAGCGAATCTCCATTATTAATAGATAATAAACTAAAAGTGGCTACCAGGCGACAACTGGGTAGTGTTAAACACTGGTGTATTGATATGTTTACTTTTGAAATGTACAAATGCTGGACATTTTTAATTAGAATTTCAATGCTATTTCTATGTATATATTAATTTTTAAAAATCTTCAAATATAAATCAAGTCTTCACAATTCTTACACAAAAAGCAAGAACTGTTAATATTTAATGTGTATGTATATTTACTTTGTCATTAATTGTTTTATTTTCATAGTTTCCTCCAGACATACAATCACGTACATACATACATACACACAACTGTCTTTTATGGTTGTATAGATATCTGCGATCTCTCTGTAAGGCTTGTCAGAGTGTTCGTGCAGGGTTATGGTTTTCGTACTCTTTCTTGGAGCAATTATTATTATTTGATATTCAACATTTTCATCCTGCTATTGTTGAATGTCAAATCCTTCCACATATCCAGAAACTGTCCGGAATATTTGGGATTCTATCCTCTGGCTATTCCAACTGACCTTTACCACTGCCAGGGGAAAGGCATTGTGATATATTGCATCTTAAGCAAAAGCGGAATATATATATATATATATATATATATATATATATATATAATATATATATATGTGTGTGTGTGTGTGTGTGTGTGTATGTGTGTGTATATATATATATATATATACCATGTTTCCTCGAAAATAAAACCTACCGGCAAAATAAGACCTATCGGGATTTTTCAGGATGATTTTAATATAAGCTATCCACTTAAAATAAGCCCTAGTTGAGAGCGGTAGACAGACGAAAGAAACAAGCTTTCTTTACAATTATATCATGTGACACTAACACACGATGTTTTTTTCTGTGTCACCCTGTATACAGGGTGACCCAGAAAAAACAGAACCCACAAATTTTGTAATAAAACTATTGATTTTAATTAGGGGGGGGTTAAGGGTTAGGGTTTAGGGTTAGTTTAATGGGAAAATAAATAAATAAATTGGGTTCTGTTTTTCTGTGTCACTCTGTATACATGTTTTCATTTTCCGACCGATTTGCAAGTAGAGCCCATTCTTTCTTTCTCTCTATATATACATTTATATATCTATATATTAATACTCTTGTTCCTGTACAAAAAGTAATAAAACCTTTTGTAATAGGTAACTGAGTTACCTCCCCTACCCTTCTAATAACCATATAAACTGGTCAAAAATCCACCACTGCATTCTATGTAGAATAAAGCTTCTACAAGTCCGACCGTGTTTGTTTGCTTACTACCACAATTTATTCTACATAGAATCAGTATGGAACAACTGATGCGCCCACAACGTTTCGAAGTCGAACCAGAGACACCAGATGCAGGAAAACGCTGGACACATTGGCTGGTGACTTTCGAAAATGTTCTTCAAACACTGTACACTGAAAATCCACAGCGGCCAATAAACAAACTGGGACTATTAACAAACTACGTATCTCACACGATACATGAAACGATTATGGAATGCACTACATATGAGGAAGCAATTGCAGTACTGCAGTCTACATATAAAAAGCCGAAAAACTGGTCAAAAATCTACCACTGTATTCTATGTAGAATAAAGCTTCTACAAGTCCGACCGTGTTTGTTTGCTTACTACCACACCTTTTTTACGGATTTTCAGTGTTGTATTTGCTCAATTCAGTCACAACACAAACAACAACAAAATATTTGGCATTAAATAACCCACAATCTTAATATGCCATTAAACAAAACAAGACCTAATAAAACAAAAAAATTGTCGGTGAACCTCATGAGTATTGGCGCTGGACTAATACGGCGCCTGCGTGACTGAGCCAGATCGAGGCTGGCAGTGTGTGCTGAAAAAATGTTTATTTTCCGGTTAGCACGAGGCATTGTTTGGCAAAACAAATAAAAAGAGGCAAGTTTTGATCCCCAAGAGGCAGTTTGCTTCGACGCTGAACATAGTTGGGATCAGTGCTTTGCGGTGTGCGCTAAGCTAGAGTCCCTTGTGAGTATTGTTCCGGTGTCTGCTAAAAAAGCGTCCCTTGTGCGTTTTATACCGTCATTGAGAATTTTCTGCTATAGACCTGACTAGCAATTGCAGTTTTTTTTTGTTTTTTTTTTTTTTGTTTCTTTCTTTGATGGCATATCAACTGTCGTGGGTTATTTAATGCCATAGCAATCTTTCTAGAACAGCAGTGACTGGTCGATAGATAAATAAAATAATTAGTGAAATATATCACTAATTAGCATATTCTAGTAGTGACCACACCAACGGAGTTTAACAGGTTTGAATTCAGAGTTTTCCTTCTCTTAGACTGGTTCATGCGCTCCTGATTGACGCTACCGCTAAGTGTGAATTTCACGCAGTTATTCAGATTTTGAACGCAAAAGGAATTAAACCAATTGAAACTGATCGCATAATTAACGGAAGTGTATAGCGAGTTGTGCATGGATGTCAAAAACGTCCGCGAACGTTCAGAGTTTGCTACCATGTCGAGGTTCAACGCTTCCTCGATGAGATAGAAGTAAGCTGGCATGATATGAGCATAGAAAAACTGTCACTAGCCCTACAAAAATGCATCGAATAAAATAGCGACACACAGACAGACTCACACATACACATACACACTTATAACAAATCCTACTACAATTAACCATTTGTATATGACTTACCAAACCCAGCGTATA
This sequence comes from Doryteuthis pealeii, assembly GCA_023376005.1. Lineage (NCBI taxonomy): Eukaryota > Metazoa > Mollusca > Cephalopoda > Myopsida > Loliginidae > Doryteuthis > Doryteuthis pealeii. The sequence goes on from CM042162.1 coordinate 90,165,367, forward strand.
TGACTTCTTTCAACACCTAACACCAGCTGATTCTAATCTTAGGTATTCACAACCACTTGGATCTTCATGGACGACAAATCATAGGATTATATCACTGGACTTTTTACACTACGTAGGATTCCAAAACTTAGGACTTATTCACTTACCAAAGGATTCTATAACTCAGAACTTACTTACTCATTTACTTTAAGTTCTTTACAACTGGCTAAGGATGGCGGCCAGATACTTAACAATATAACTTACCAAACCCAGCGTATATATATTTACCAAAACATTTAAACAAAAAAATTGCATTTCTATTTAATAATGTTCTCTAGTTTTAAAAAGCTTACAAAATCAAAAGAATGTTTCACTATTTATATTACTAGTTATCTATATTTATAAATCTGCTGTATATATATTTACCAACCCCTCCGCACGAGCAGGATGCGACACAAGGTCAATTTCTTAAGCGGAGTTCAGCAGGTTTGAATTCAGAGTTTTCCTTCTTCTAGACCGGTTGCCTAACCAAGGTTAAAGAGCCCAGTCTGCCCTACTATTTACCCATAGCTGGAGGGAGAGTAGGATTCATACCTTTCCCAAGGGTATTAGCGCTAAGTGAAATGCAATTACCATGTCCAGGATTTGAACTCGAGGCGACGAGTCCATTTCCCATGACTTTAACCATTACACCACGCGCTTCCTTAAACCCAGCGTATATGACCTCTTTCAAAACCTAACACCTGTGGCATTATTAACAGGACCTTACTAGCTACACACTCCATCAGAAATAATAAAAGAATAATTAAAACTCCCACTACCAACTTAAACCACTCCTCCCTTATTCACGGCCTCCAAACTCTCCAGTGTGAAAATGTTCACCGTTGAAGCAAGAACTCAATCCAACGCCCCGAAGAAGGTATAACAGACCAAAATGTTACAACGTCGACATCACTACCTACAATAAAAATCCATTTTGTACAACATCCCGTGTTTGTCTACCTTTCTCCACATATTGTCGGATAAATGTTCCTCTTATTTTTTCCAATGGTGATGATGTAGAAAAATAGATAAACGTTCATTCTTTAAGATGATTAGCAAGAATATGCGCCTCCCGGGCCTACGGATTTAAGATTTTAATGGAATGGAATATATTAAATTAGAAAGAGTAACAAAAGAAATAAGAACGCATATAAAAAGATTAAACTTATTTTAATTATATTCTAATAGGTTTCAACATAAAATCATTCATAGGATTGATTTTAATACGTTGGAGAATCAAACAATAATATTATAATTATATTATATAAACAAAGTAATTATTTATCAAACCCGGTTTTGTTAAAACCACAATGCAAATTAACCACACCATATATTATGTACACCTTTATTTCTTGGTGATATATTAGACACATTGCAGGATTTTAAATGCATTAACCTGGGCTGTTTTGAGGCATATCTAAGATGTTCAAAGACATCATAAATAAATAAGATTTATTCTATGTATTAATGATTTTGACTATGAATTAAATACTCAATGATAAGCTTATGCAATATCTGAGGGTAGTGTGACGTAATCAGTGACGTAGTTTCGGTAACATACATGCACCGAACCTCCATTATAATGAGATATAAACAACATTAACAATAAACCTTTTTGGGATTTCTAAATATTTTGGAGACCTTGTCCTTGGGATTACCCTTGTAGATACAGAGATAGATATGAGAGTAAGTAAACAAACAATGTGTTTATTTGATATGGCTTTTAGCCGACGATTTTGGGAGGATATGTGCTTAATTGAAGTCATACCTAATTTTGAAAATGTCAATTGACATTTTCTCGATTTGTTTAGCCTTACATTTTAACATATATGCCCACCTAAATTCATTAATTATTAACTAATTAATTTTCAAAATAAGGTATTCAATTAAGCACATATCCTCCAAAAATAGATAGATATGAATAAAGTAGAAAAGTGTTTTGTTGGGGGGGGCGAATGAAACAATAGCCAGTATTGCAGAAACATTGACTCGACCCCTGAAATCAATTAACAAATCGAAACTTTTGGGGCTGAGGGGGCAGTGTCACGGGGGGGGTGCAGGGTTTGAATATCGATTTGGCTAGTTTGCATTTGTTTCAAGTGAAAAATGGCGATGCGTGTTCAGAAGAATTTATTTTTATTTATCTATTTATTTATTTATTTATTTTTAGCAACTGCAATATTTTGAGATGCGAAATTCTTTTGTTCCCACGTTTCATTTTCATTTCTTTTGTTCGAGTGTCGAATAAACATCACGTGATATCAAAGAAGGGCAAAATGATAAATAAATAAATTCCTTTTTGACTTTCCACTACCCCACCCCCACCCAAACCGAAATCGTTCGGAGTCAATATTGCGAAAAACGAAGGCAGGATTATATTATTAGTAGTGGATAGATATGAAAAGAATAAGCTACATAAATCGATAAATAGATAGATAGATAGAAAGATAGATAGATAGATTTTATGTAAAAAATGATAGATATAAGTGAACTGACTGAGATAGTTAGATAGATAGATAGATAGATAAAGAGAGAGAGAGAGAGAAAGATCAAGGTTTGGTTTGGTTTGGTTTGGTTGGTTTGGTTTTAGGGCATGTCAACCCTTTGGGTTATTTTATGCTGAATACTTCTATTGGTAAAAAAAATGTTTAATGCTAACAAAATTTTGAAATACTTTCATTTTTAATGGATAATACAATTTTGTTTATAAACTCATGTTTTCTATTTAACCCATAGATGTGACCCTAACAGATACTACCACTCCGGGTCAGAGTGGACAAGGGAGCAATGGTGATGAAGGGGTGCTCCACATTCCCCAAACCTCCAAAACTGGAACCTCACCATCAGTTAGAATTTAACGTCATTCCCAGGACATGTAGACCCGCAGCCACCGCCTTCTAGCACCCATATGATAAAAAGGGGTTGGGGCTTGCCATAAGGGCAATAGGGTTAGGGCAATCATATAGGTGCTAGGGCTTGACGTGACCAGCCGATTGATCGGAGGGGGCCTCTCCGACTGCCGGTCTAGACAAGATAGAGCCAAAGTGGAGTATTGCAAGTCATGAACTGCTCATCCACCTGGGCTCTATCCTTAAGCATCACGGGTCGCCGCCCACGGCCAACAGGTGGCCCCATTGGGGGAGTCTCACCCCTCTGCAGAGGTGCAGTCGGTGCATTCTAACGCGAAAGATTAAGAGAGAAATGAATGGACTCAGATGAACTAATAGATAGAAAAATAGATATGAAAAGCCTAAGATAAGTAGATAGAAAGATAGAGATATGTGAACAGACTGAGATTGATAGATTGATATTCGGATAGATAGATAGATAGATAGATAGATACAGACGGCAGAAAGGGAGGACATAGATAGATAGATAGATAGATAGATAGATATGATGGGACTCGGACAGATTGATAGATAAATAAATAAATATGAAAAGATAAATAGATAGAGAGATGTGAACAGATTAAGATAGATAGATAGATAGATAGATAGATAGATATGTGAACTGACTGAAATAGATAGATAGATAGATAGATAGGAATATACTGAGATAGATAGATAGATAGATAGATAGATATAAGTGAACTGAAATTGATAGATAGATAGATAGATAGATAGATAGATAGATAAAATGAGATAGATATATAGATAGGTAGATAGATAGATATAAGTGAACTGACTGAAATAGATAGATAGATAGGTAGATAGATAGATATAAGTGAACTGACTGAAATAGATAGATAGATAGATAGATAGATAGATATAAGTGAACTGAGATAGATAGATAGATAGATAGATATAAGTAAACTAACTGAAATAGATAGATAGATAGGTAGATAGATATAAGTGAACTGACTGAAATTGATAGATAGATAGATAGATAGATAGATAACTTTCCATTCAATTGAAAATTATACTTAAATTAATTTCACTCATATCTTTTTGTTTTAATGGCATATAAAAGATAATTCTCCCTCCCGCTATGAGTAAATAGTAGGACAGACTGACATTTTAACCTTGTTTAGGCAACCAGTCTAGGAGAAGGAAAACTCTAAATTCGAACCTGTTAAACCCTCGTTTAAGAAATTGACCTTGTGCCACATCCTACTCGTGCAGATGATTTGGTAAATACTTATACCTGAAAGCAGTAAATTCATAAAAATATCGAACACAAAAGGCATTCAAACATTTCCCCTAAGGGCGCAGACATTATTCATTGCAAAGAAAGCTCGCGAATGGCCGCCATATTGGTGTATGTGACGTTTCAGAGATGCGGATGTGTTAAGCGTTTTTTCTTTCTAAATATTATTTCCGGTGATTGTGGAATCCACAATCAGAGATAAGACAACTTATACGAAAGATACGACAAACCGTTCAGCATTTATTAGGAAATTGCGGGACTCGTGTAATTTCCATGAAACGAAGCAAAAATCAAGAGGAGCTATTTAAGCCAGAAACGATGATTTGCAATTTCATTACATAATAAATCCTACAAAAATTACCAAAATATCTTCCGTAATTCCCAATTTCAATATTACAAATAAAAAAAAAACACGTAACTTTTTTTTATTTATTCTAATTTTACGTTGGGCATTTAAGCGACGCAAGATCATTTGGAATGTTTCGTTTTTGTTGTACCGGCCGTTCCTACAGTGGAGAATATACACCGGTTCTCACTATAAATAGTGAGACACCGAGTAAAAAGGTTGTACTGTTCCCGTAAACGACAAACTAGTCGTACATGTACCATTATTGTAAATACACTTGTCTTATTTTACCCTATCTCGACTTGACTTCTTTTTTACTGTTGGACTAACATCACAACAATTTTAAATTGGGTGAAATAAAATGGGACAAATAAGAATTCTGTGATTAAGCGACACCAGATAATCTGTATTCACATTTAGACAATTTGGATGGTGGAACTTCACCATTAGATTCAGAAAGGAGACGTTACTACGACATGAGACTCCACCCAACCCTACCCTAATATTCTGCCCGTTATCATACTGCAGGATGCTAACGGACCGAAGATTTAGGAACACGCGTATTAATTAATAGATAGTGAAAAAGTATTATATATTCTCTTAAGGAGAGAATGCAAGAAAGTCACAGGGAACTAGTCCAGATGAACAACAATAAAAACTTTAAATGAAAACATGAAAGGAAAAACATCACTCGATTTACAAACTGAATTAAATACCACAGACAAGATTCATTAGAATATCAGGAGCCCAAACTGTTTCATGATCTATGCATAGATTATTGTCAACCCCTTGTATTTCTAAAGGGATGGCCCCTTTTCATATCACGGGCGGGACTTTCCATGGCATATTACAGAAAGCCCGCGAAATACGTGAAGTCACGTGGGACCAGGTTGGCTCTCAATTTCAGTTTGGACGTCAGGCAGATAAGGCCTTAGCTGAAGCTCACCTGCATACGCGCGATATGTTAGTTAGATGAATATGTTTAGTTAAGTAAATAAAGGTTTAAATAAATAATATGGTTTTGTGGTTGATGAATGTCTTGGCAACAAGACTGGCCTAGAAGGAGAAATGAATCAAGGACGATCAATGAATCAAGGAAGACCAGACACGAAGTCCCCAAGACTAGATCCAGACGCTGGAAGAAGAACGTAAGATACCAAAGATGAGCAGAAGAATAATAGAAGTAATAAAATAAAGAGAGAGTATTCAACAACCCCCCACCTACCTATTAGCTAATATATATATATGAATTGCAGTAATGCAACTTAGCTCATTGTCCTGACGGGATCTATTAAGATCGAACCCGTGGTAGACCCATAACTGTTTTCTACAATTATCATATCTCTATGTTTATGATATATTGAAAATTCTTATATAAATTTTTAATGCCACTGCAACGGAAACGTTAAATTGACAATCGGACACTATAGACCTAGTGATTTTAAAGTACGTCCCTAAAATAAATTTAAAAAAAACCTTTATTTATTACTGGATCATTATTTTTATAAAAAATGAATATGAACAAAACCCATTTAACATGGAGTTTTATTAAAAATTCTATATGGGCACCAGCAATCACCCCTGGCCGCATCAACTGATAATACCAGGAACTCTTGTGGAATGGCAGAAATAAATTCTCGTATTTATCATTTAAATTGTTCCAAAGTCGTTGGTTTCATAGAGTATAACTTGCTCCTTCAACCTATCCCAAAGATAGATAGATAGATAGATAGATAGATAGGTAGATACAGACGGCAGAATGGGGATACATAGATAGATATAAATTTATATATAAATAAATAGATATGAAAAGATAAATAGATAGAGAGATGTGAACAGATTAAGATAAATAGATTGATAGAGAGATAGGAACAGATTCAGATAGATAGATGGATAGATAGATAGATAGATATGTGAAGTGACTGAAATAGATAGATAGATAGATAGATAGATAGATAGATATGTGAACTGACTGAAATAGATAGATAGATAGATAGATAAAAGTGAACTGTCTGAAATAGACACATAGATACATAGATGGATAAAATGAACTGACTGCAATAAATAGATAGATTGATAGATTCATCATTTAAATTGTTCCAAAGTTGTTGGTTTCGTAGAGGATACTTGCTCCTTCAACCTATCCCAAAGAAACAAAGTCGCAGGGGGTTAAATCACGGCTTCTGGTCAGCCACATCAAATAAACCCTGATTACCCATACATCTCCCATGAAAATGAGGATTCGGCCATTCACGAACAACAATAGCAAAATATGAACAAACACCATAATCAAGTCCTACATTAAAGAATTGAGAAAAATGTTACTGTATATAAAAGATTTATACATAGTTTAAAATAGGGAGTTTTTTTTAAATCATCCTATATATAATATATATATATATATATATAATTATGAGTATAGATAAAAGGATATGAAAACAACACATATGCTGTTAAAGTGAAAACATTTTATAACATATTCATAGCTAATATTGAACAAATATTTCGATTTATAAAAAATCATCTTCAGAGCTTGTTTATACTCCGGACTTAACAATAGCGGAGACGAAAATAATATGAATTCAAAACGAAAACATTGATGTTGCAAAAAGGTTATGCGGTAGTTTCAAATATAAGCACATCCGCCAACGCTTTTTTCGGTCAGCAACAGTCATGTATCTCTTATTGCAACAGTTTTTGAAAAAAGAAGACATATTCCAAACTCGACGAAAGACAAATTCTCTTTTTCAAACAGGACGGTAGGCCTGCAACGGATTTTTAGAAAATAATTTTTATTTTTGTATTTAAATTTTTTTTTTCTTATTATATTTCTTATAAAGCAAAAAGTATGAAAAAGGTTTTTGGGATAATGTGAAATTTAAATTTGTTGGGAAGTATCTGACGGAAATGGTTATGTGAAGGGTATTTTATGATTTCTGACTACAAGTGTCGCTAAATAAGGGGATATATTAAAAAAGCCTTGTCTTTGGGGGATGGTTTGATGGGTGAGAATAACGCAAGATTCCATAATTCTACGTAGTTTTCTATTGTTCATACCGTCGGATTCATTTCCTTTTTCTTAACTTATATATATATATATATATTTATATATATAACTTTCAAAGAAAGAAAAAAAATTCTTTTTTTTTTTTTTTTTTTAGTTTCTGGTTTTAAAGATATAACGGGATGACGGTTTGTTAAGTTTTTCTTTCTTTGAAAGTTAAATATTGCTCTGTATATAATCTAATCTATTGTTTATTATACAGTGAGCTCTTTTAGGGGATTTATAAAAATTCTTGTATGCGTATATATGTTTGCATCTACAAGAGCATACAGTATGGTTGTACAGCGAGATTTCGAAGATTCCAAATAGAATCATCCCTTACAACCAGTCATTTGGATTACTTTACACACATACACACACACACACACACACACACACACACATATATATATATATATATATATATATATATATATAGAGAGAGAGAGAGAGAGAAGAGGAGAGAGAGAGAAATGGAGGCGCGTGGGCTAGTGTTAGAGTCGTGGAAAATGGACTCTCGATTCGAGTTCAATTCCTAGATGAAGCTGTTGACATTTCACATAGCGCTAATACCCTTGGGAAAGGTATGAATCCATATACTCTACCTCCAGCTATGGGTTAAATTGTAGGGCAGGCTGGGCTCTTCAGCCTTGGGTAGGTAACCAGTCTAGGAGAGGGATAACTCTGAATTCAAAATTCCTGAGGTCGGTCGTTGATTGGGTTTGTGGCAACCTTTGATGCACCAATTCTTTCCTATCGACTGTGCCAAAAAGTGTGGATGGTCCAACACAAGCCTTCACCACTATAAACAAATCCCTGTGTGGGAGTTCATTGTGAGTATGAACCCTCATACGTCGAAAATCGACGGGAGAGTCCATTTATATATATATATATAGAGAGAGAGGGGGGGCAAACAGAAAAATAGATAGATAGATAGATAGATAGATAGATAGACAGACAGAAACGAACAGACAGACAATAAGGAAGTAAATCAACTTTATTCATTGTACTAGCAAATATATGCACCCTCCGGGTGCAAGTATTTAAGTTTTAATATAATAAAATATCATGTTAAATTAGAAAGGCTAATGAAACTGAATAAGAATGCAGATAAAAAGATTTGGGACAGAGTGGGTATGATTGAAAAATAGAACAACTTTGAAACTAACTCTTCCATCATTTTCCCTAACTCCCGTCTTTCATTGGTAAATTTTCCTAATTTAACTATTTAGTTATAATAGGAAGTAAAGAATAATATTAGTTATTTCTTCTTGTTAATGAATTTCTTTTAAGATTTATCCCCGAGACTTTTGCTCATATTCATTAATATAAAACCAAACAATTAGAAATCAATAATACTAGGCATATATTTATTAAAATCAAATTTTTAAGATCAATATGCAAATTAGCCTTCCCATTCACACTGTAAACCGATATTTTGTTGTATATATAAATACAATTGCATGTTATTAGTATGTAGATATGGTCAACAGTCTTAATGATGTAAAACTATTTTATCAATAACTGAGGTTTGAATAAAAATAAAATCATGGAGAATGTGATTTAAATAACAAAGGGAATTGTGACTTGAATGGTAATATAGTTTCGGTTACAGACATACAAACCCACAATCTCCATTATAATAAGATGTAGGAGTGTAAATTAAATTCTTTGTTGTACTTTCGTTTAAACTTTTCTAAATACGATTAACGAACGTTCCACACTGAAAAGCTTACGAATCAACCATGAGGGGATTCAACAAATTACACAAGGTGATAAAACAATGTAAAACTTGAAAGAAAGAAGGAAAAGAAAGTCAGATGTGCTAGAATGGAACAATACTGGAATGAAGCCAAGAAATGGTCGAAAGATAAGAGAGACATCAAATGATCTTCTTTGGAGAAAGTTAAAGAAAAAAAAAGGTTTGTTTTTAACGATGATGAATGCTGATGAAGGAAGAAAAACAAGTGAAAAAGTTAAAGAAACAAAACCTTTCTCAACTCATTTTATTATCAATTTTGTATTTCAATGAATACGTACATAAACGGATATAGACGTGGCCTTATGATAACAAAAATATTTTTTATTGTTTTGTTTTGTTTTGTTTTACGGCATATCAACCTCAGTGGGTCATTTAATGCCGATAAAGTTTTGAAATAAATTAATTCTTAATGGATAATACACTTTTTTTTATAAATACATTTTTCTATTTAACCCATAGATTGGACCCTAACAGGTACTACCACTCCGGGTCAGAGTGGACCAGGGAGCAATGGTGATGAAGGGGTGCTCCACATTCCCCAAACCTCCAGAACTGGAACCTCACCATCAGATAGAGTTTAACGTCATTCCCAGGACACCGCCTTCTAGCATCCATATGATAAAAAGGGGTTGGGGCTTGCCATAAGGGCAATAAGGTTGGGAAAATCATATAGGTGCTATGGCTTGACGTGACCAGCCGATTGATCGGAGGGGGCCTCTCCGACCGCCCGTCTAGCCCAAGATAGGTCGAAAGTGGAGTATTGCATGTCATGAACTGCTCATCCATCTGGGCTCTATCCTTAAGCATCACGGGTCGCCACCCACAGCCAACAGGTGGCCCCATTGGGAGAGTCTTACCTCTCTGCAGAGGTCCTGTCGGGTCATTCTAACGCCCCAGCCGACAGGGCGGCAAACAGAATTTACTTCAGATGAGAAATATATATTTTAAAACTTAATCTCATGTTCTGTAAGAGCACTTAATTCACAGGTTGGTTGATTGGTTGATTAGATTTTACGGCATGTTAACCCTTATTAACCCATAGAAAGGGATCTAACAGGTACTACCACTTCGGGCGAGTTGGTTGGATTTTACGGCATGTCAACCCTTGTTTGGCTTATTTTATGCCAAATACGTTTTGTTTTATTAATTCTAGTTTGGTTTTCAATTTTTTTTAAACACATTTTTAATACTAATTTCTAAATCTATTTAACCAATAGAAGGGACTCTAACAGGTACTACCATTCCGGGCGATTTGGTTGGATTTTACGGCATGTCAACCCTAGTGGGGTTATTTTATGCCAAAGATGTTTTGTTTTATTAATTCTTGTTTGGTTTTCAATTTTTTAAACATATTTTTAACACTAATTTTTAAATCTATTTAACCAATAGAAGGGACTCTAATAGGTACTACCACTCCGGGCGAGTTGGTTGGATTTTACGACATGTCAATCCTTGTTTGGCTTATTTTATGCCAAAGACGTTTTGTCTTATTAATTCTTGTTGGGTTTTCAATTTTTTAAAAACACATCTTTAATACTAATTTTTAAATCAATTCAGCCCATAGAAGGTACTTTAACAGGTAGTACCACTCCGGGCGGGTTGGTTGGATTTTACGTCATGTCAACCCTTGTTGGCTTATTTTATGCCAAAGACGTTTTGTTTATTAATTCTTGTTGGGTTTTCAATTTTTTTTAAACATATTTTTAATACTCATTTTTTATCTATTCAAGCCATAATATGGACTCTCACAGGTACTATCACTCCGGGCGAGTTGGTTAGGTTTTACGGCATGTCAACCTTTGTTGAGTTATTTTAATCAGAAGATATTTTGTTTAATTCATTCTTGTTGGGTATTACATTTTTAAAACATATTTTTAATACTCATTTCTTATCTATTCAACCCATAGAATGGACTCTCACAAGTACTACCACTCCGGGTGAGTTGGTTGGGTTTTACGGCATATCGACCCTTGTTGGGTTATTTTAATCCGAAGATATTTTGTTTTATTCATTCTTGTAGGGTATTCCATTTTTTAAAACTCAAACAGGTACTACCACTCCGGGTCAGAGTGGACCTGAGAGTACTGGCAATGATGGAGTATTCCACATTCCCAAAAGATACAAAATTGGAACCCCATCTCGATGGGCAGCCCCTTTACCCCTTAATGGCCTATATCGTTGTGGATTTTTTTGAAAAGAAATTATTTAATGAGGTTCCTAAACCTTAATTCTTATACACGTTACGTGGATGATACTTTCGCTTGCTTTAGCTCACTTACCGAAGCTTTAAAATTCTTTCAGGGCCTGAATAATTTACATCCCTCTTTAAGGTTCACTATAGAAGAGGAGAAAAATAACGGTTTGCCTTTCCTGGACGTTTTAGTTGAAAAGGGATCCTCGTCATTTGGGACAAGTATTTATCGAAAGCCAACATTTACTGGGCTTTACTTGAGTTGCGACTCATTTGCTCCCAAATCAGGAAAAATGAACCTAATTAAATGCTTGACGTACAGAGCTCTAATGCTTTACTCTGACTGCAAGATTGAAGATGAACTTAAGAAAATTACAAACATCTTTGCTAATAATGGGTACTCGGGTGATTGATCAATAAAACCATATCTAAATTCAATTACAACAAAGAATTTGGACCATGAAAATTAAGTGACCTGAAAAAAATTAGAAAGTTTTGAAATAAAATAAATAATGCATTATAAAGATCATTTATTAATAAATAAACACTGAAAACTTCATTAAAATTCGATAATTCCCTGATTTTTGGTAAATTATTTTCTGTAGGGGTGGGGGCAAAGTAATTTTGTCAAAAACGCATTTTAGGCTCATTTTGCCAGTACCTAGAATACAAAACTAGAGGTGTTGGGCATGCTAGCTCAATAACTCTAGTTTTGAAGTCAGGTTTTTTCATTCTCCACCCAACAAAACCTACTTGCTACTGAAACTGCAGCATAATCCCTGCACCTAGCCTAATGGTTATCATCTTAGAAAATTTTAGAAGTACTTTTACACTTTACTTTTAAAGTTGTCGTGAAATTTTTTAAGGTTGCCGTGAATAGGACCTGTTGATCAGATGTTGGCTAACAAGATCACATTGTCTGTAATACGTAGTTTTAATGCAGTTATGGCCAGAACAATATTCACTACTACATTCGCATTTCAGTCAATTCAAAAAGACGTCCCGCCAATCTTTGAACAGAGTTTATTAATTTATAAATTTTATTGCTGATGTTATACCAAGTATATTGGAAAGACAACGCAAAGGCTGGTTGTAAGAATAAACCAACATGTCCCGAAGGGAATAAGAAGTATTCCTCAAACAACATCCGGGCTCTCACGGGCGGAGGACTCGGTCTTTGGTGATCACCTGTGTAGTTTAAATAGCTGAAGAATCAACTATAGTGATCAGCAATTTTCCGTACTATACAAGTTTAAGACTAATTACCATTTATATGTTCTTAAGACAGTTGCAATCTTTCTTCACTGTCCGGTCTTTTGTAGGCAATGTCGTTTAAAACATTCTCTGGTAATATTTGTTGGGGATGTTTTTGCTGAAGTTGGGGTGACTTTTTTCCTTCGTGTTGCTCCAACCTTTATATTATTCTATTCCCCTTTTTCCCATGTTATACACTTTGACGTATAACCGATCTACCGGTTGTAGAACTTTTGAAAATGCACCGGTCGAAAGGGCCCTTAAGTCTATCTCTTTCGCCTCCTTTTTAAAATTAAAATAATTCGTTTAATTAGCTGATAACCAATAAAATTATGACAGTGTTTAAACTTGTATACAAATTCAGTTGTAAACCAAAAACCTGTTTATATATATATATATATATATAATATATATATAATATAATATAATATATATATAATATGTTTTGTCATCCAATTGTCCACCAATTTTTTCATCTAATTGCAATTATAAGTTGCAATATTCACTTCCGCATTTAGCTGTAATTAAATCAATAATCTTGATTAATTCATTGGAATTAACGCCTGAGATTCTTATGGTGAAACTCGAGTAGGTTATTTCAATACACACTGTAATACTCTAATATATATTAATATATAATATATATATATATAATATATATATTCTCGCGTAACTCGTTCCATAACTCAGAGTTTCATCTCTTGCTAAATTGATTTTGACAATATTACTTAAGAGGAAATTGTAGCGTGACATGATGCGTGCAAACACGCTATATTATCAGCTTCAAAAACTTCTTCATTTTCCCAAATGTCCAGTGCTTTCTTTGATATTTCATTGACCGATTAGTTCATTATATTTACTAGCAAGAATATGCGCCCTCCGGGCTGAAGTATTTAGGTTTTAGTGTAATGAAATATATTAAATAAGAAATACTAACGAAATCTAATAACAACGCATATAAAATATTACACTTATTCTAATTATATTCTAATTGGTGTCTATATAATATCATTCATGAGATTAATTTTAATACGTTGCAGAATAAAACAATGATATTAGAGATCAATAGCACAAAGTAATTATTTATTAATCCTGGTTTTGCTAAAACCAGTATGCAAATTAACCACACTATATATTATGTAAATATAATGTTATTTCTTAGTGATATATAAGATATATTGCAGATTTTAAACGCACTAATAACATGGGCTGTTTTGAGGCAAATCTAACTCAGATTTTCATAGAGACATAATTAATAAGTATGATTTATAGGTGTGCTGAATATTACAACTTGTATTTATAAACGTTGGCTGAATCGACCAATCAAAACACTCGTGTGTCGTAGGCTTTTTTCTTTGCACACGGTTCTATCGAATAATAATGATTTTTAAACAGATCTATTTGAACCAAAGATGAGATCCTATCAAGTACTACTAGTCAGTGGATCTGGGAGTAATGGCTAGGATGAGGTACTCCAGATTCCCCAGAACTGGAGCCTCACCACCCATGCGGTTTAGTGTCATACCCAGGACACCCCTTTTTTTGGGGGGGTCTTCTCTGTAGGGGATACAGTAATCCTATTTTAAGCCCGGTCACCAGAGGAACAAAGTCAATTTTCACTATTCTAACCGTACGCAGGTCAGCAAGTCAGTATAATAGATATATATGTTAAATGATACAGTAAATCGATTAAAGTGTGATTGTTAGTACGAATTGGATTAAATATCAGGTTTTCTTGATTCGTCACAGAACATTTGTATTAAATCGACCATGAAAAATCTCAAGTGAATGTAGTAAATATATAAATAAAAATTATTTCATTTACATGTCTACTTTTGTTTCAAATAGTGACAAATAAAATTTGATTTACTATTTAAAGGCGTTGATAAATTTCCACACAGTTGCTCGCCGGAATGCACAGACAAACTGACGAAGATTACGCAAACTCTCTAAGCACTAACCAACTGATGAGGATTATACAATTCTTTAACACGGATCAGCTGACAGGGATTAAAACTGATACTGCATCTTTCTACTTCAGGAAAAGACAAGATAAACCTTTATGCCACAAAGGATCTCCACTGTAAAATTGCTTTCAACTATAGCCCTAAATTGGCCCCACAAATCTTAACTTTTATTTTATATATTAATGGTTTATGAATGAAATACCCATTGATAAACTTACGCAATTCCTGAGGGTAGTGTGACATGAGCGATGACGCAGTTTCTGTTCAAACATCGCATCTCCATTATAATAAGATATAAAAAGCTTTGGCGTTTTCTGAACCATTGTCTTTGGAACAGAGTCAGGTGAAGCTGCTTGATATCAGTGGAATAAATTAATTACTGTTAATATTGCTAGTAATTAACCCTCTTCTTTGCCATATATATATATATATATATTTATATATAATATATATAATATATATATATATATATATATTTAATATACCAAACTTGGTAAATCCTCGCGATGAGAAAAAAAACAGCAAATAGTTTGATTGTAAAAATACT
>CM042162.1:90180743-90200743 GCA_023376005.1 Doryteuthis pealeii
AATAGATAGATAGAAAGATAGATCGTAGTTGTATGTAAAAAAATGAATAGATATAAGTGAACAGACTGAGATAGTTAGATACGCATAGCTAGATAAGAGAGAGAGAGAGAGAAAGATCAATGGTTTGGTTGGCTTTGGTTGGTTTGGTTTGGTTGGTTTTTGGTTTTTAACGGTATGTCAAACTTTGGGTTATTTTATGCCGGATACTTCTATTGGTAAAAAAAAATTTTAATGTTGACAAAGTTTTTGAAATAATTCATTTTTAATGGATAATACAATTTTGTTATAACTCATGTTTTCTATCTAACCACATAGATGGGACCCTAAAACAGGTACTACCACCTGCAGGTCAGAGTGGACAACGGAGCAATGGTGATGAAGGGGTGCTCCACATTCCCCAAACTCCAAAACTGGAACCTCACCATCAGATAGAATTTAACGTATTCCCAGGACATGTAGACCCGCAGCCACCGACTTCTAGCACCCATATATAAAAGGGTTGGGGATTGCCATAAGGGCAATAGGGTTAAGGCAATCATATAAGGCTGCTAGGGCTTGACGTGACAGCCGATTGATCGAGGGGGCCTCTCGACCCACCCGTCTAGCCCAAGATAGAGCAAGTGGAGTATTGCATGTCATGAACTGCTCATCCACCTGGGTTCTATCCTTAAGCATCACGGGTCGCCGCCCAGGCAACAGGTGCCCATTGGGGGAGTTTTACCCCTCTGCAGAGTGCAGTCGGTGCATTCTAAGCGAAAGATTAGAGAGAAATGAATGGACTCAGACGAACTAATAGATAAGAAAAATAGATATCAAAAGCCTAAGATAAGTAGATAGAAAGAAATATGTGAACAGACTGAGATTGATAGACTGATATTCTGGATAGATAGATAGATAGATAGATAGATAGATAGATAGAGACGGCAGAAAAGGGAGGATATAGAATAGATAGATATGATGGGACTCAGACAGATTGGATAGATAAATAAATAGATATGACAAGATAAATAGATAGAGAGATGTGAACAGAGGACTAGATAGATAGATAGATAGTATGTGAACTGACTGAATAGATTTAGATAGATAGATAGATAGATAGATAGAATATCAGGAATATACTGAGATAGATTAGATAGATAGATGATGGGACTCTGAAATAGATAGATAGTAGATATAAATAAGATGAGATAAGATAATAGATAGTAGAATAGATATTATAAGTGAACTTGACTGAAATATAGATAGATAGATAGGATAGATAGATAGATATAAGTGAAACTGACTGAAATAGATAGATAGATAGAGTAAATAGATTAGATATAAGTGAACTGACTGAAAATAGATAGATAGATAGATGGATAGATTTAGTATAAGCTATAAGTGAACTGACTGAAATAGTATAGATAGATAGATAGATGATATAAGTGAACTTGAGAATAGATAGATTAGATAGAATAGGTAGGATAATATATAGTGGAACTACTGAATTGATAGTAGATAGATATGATAAGATAGATAATTAGATAACTTTCCATTCAATTGAAAATTATACTTAAATTAATTTCACTCATATGATAGCATTTCTATAATGACATATAGGCTTGGTTTAGACTTTTTGTTTTAATGGCATATAAAAGGTATGAATCTAATTCTCCCTTCCGCTATGGGTAAATAGTAGGGCAGACTGACTTCTTTAACCTTGGTTAGGCAACCAGTCTAGGAGAAGGAAAACTCTGAATTCGAACCTGTTAAACCCTCGTTTAAGAAATTGACCTTGTGCCACATCCTACTCGTGCAGATGGTTTGGTAAATACTTATACCTGAAAGCAGTAAATTCATAAAAATACCGAACACAAAAGGCATTCAAACATTTCCCCCAAGGGCGCAGACATTATTCATTGCAAAGAAAGCGCGCGAATGGTCGCCATATTGGTGTATGTGACGTTTCAGAGATGCGGGTGTGTTAGACGTTTTTTTCTTTCTAAATATTATTTCCGGTGATTGTGGAATCCACAATCAGAGATAAGACAACTTATACGAAAGATACGACAAACCGTTTCAGCATTTATTAGGAAATTGCGGGACTCGTGTAATTTCCATTAAACGAAGCAAAAATCAAGAGGGGCTTTTTTTAAGCCAGAAACGATGATTTGCAATTTCATTACATAATAAATCCTACAAAAATTACCCAAAATTCTTCCGTAAATTCCAATTTTCAATATTAACAAAAAAAAAAAACACGTAACTTTTTTTTATTTATTCTAATTTTACGTTGGGCATTTAAGCGACGCAAGATCATTTGGAATGTTTCATTTTTTTTTACCGGCCGTTCCTACAGTGGAGAATATACACCGGTTCTACTATAAATAGTGGAGACACCGAGTGAAAAGGTTGTACTGTTACCGTTAACGACAAACCTAGTCGTACATGTACCATTATGTAAATACACTTGTCTTATTTTACCCTATCTCGACTTGGACTTCTTTTTTACTGTTGGACTAACATCACACAATTTTTAAATTGGGTGAAATAAAATGGGGACAAATAAGAATCTGTGATTAAGCGACACAGATAATCTGTATTCACATTTAGACAATTGGATGGTGGAACTTCACCATTAGATTCAGAAAGGAGACGGTTACTCACCGACATGAGACTCCATCCAACCCTAACCCTAATACTCTGCCCGTTTATGATACTGCAGGATGTAACGACCGAAGATTTAGGGAACACGCGTATTAATTAATAGATAGTGAAATAGTATTATATATTCTCTTATGGAGAAGAATGCAAGAAAGTCACAGGGAACTAGTCCAAATGAACATCAATAAAAACTTTAAATGAAACATGAAGGAAACATCACTCGTTTCCAAACTGAATTAAACACCTCAGAAAAGATTCATTAGAATAGCAGAGCCAAACCTCCCCACTGCCTATTAGCTATATACTATTATATATATATATATATATAGTATATATATAATATAGTAATAGCAGTAACGCAACTAAGCTCATTGTCCTGAGCGATCTATTAAGATCGAACCCGTGGTAGACCCATAACTTTTTTCTACAATTATCATATCTCTATGTTTATGATATATTGAAAATTCTTTTTCTCTGAATGTTTGAGATGAGGCTTGGTGATTAGTATTATCTGCATTATTCGGACTATTGTCCCCATCTTCATTGTTATTTGTACAACGTTTGGCCGATTATACCATCCGGCCTTCTTCGGTTTTCTTGTCGACTAGAGGAACCTCTCGACTCGGGAACCTTCTTTACGAACTCGGAACTTTCTGTCGTTATCGAGAGCCATCAGTGTCCAATTGGACAATGGCCTAGTGGGATAAGGTAGTTAGGTAAGAACAGTTCTAAGTGACAGTTATCTCTTGTAACCCGAGTTCAATTCTGAGTGAAGGCAGTTAGAAATAATTAAACACACTCCTACCCCAGCTATGGTTAGCGGAATGAGAACAGGATACCCCGTGGACTAAAATAAAGGGTTAGATTTTTACAAGTTCCGTGATGGCTCCCGATTACGACAAGAAAGTTTCCGAGTTCGAAAAGAAGGTTCCCGAGTCCGACAAGAAATACCTGACTAAAGTGACAATCGGATACTATAGACGTAGTCATTGTAAAGTACGTCCCTAAAATAAATTAAAAAAAACTTTATTTATTACTGGATCATTATTTTTACAAAAAATGAATATGAACAAAAATCATTTAACATGGAGTTTTATTTAAAATTCTATATGGGCACCAACATTCACCCCAGCCTCTCAAGTCGCATCAACTGATAATACCAGGATCAACTAAATTCCTAGCATAATATTATCTGAAATAAATTTAATTGTTATTAAGAACACATTTTATGATATTTTTGGGTTAAAGTTGTATTGTTTTTGAAAAAGTTTCTAAGATTTGTTTATTTCGCATGGAAACTACCAAAATAGCTACCGGCTTAGTTAAAAGTGAAAGTCAAGGGAGGTTACTCTAATTGACTTATTTGCTAGGAATTTGGCCAACTAAAGGTGAAAATTACCAACAATTTTTAGAAAGGATTGATAATGTTTAAAAAAGGATTAATAATTTTTTCCAGAATACAAGGTGTGTCAAAAAGTAGAAAAATCTAGATACTTTTTTGACACACCTTGTATATCTATAATTTAGAATCTACTAAACAAGACATTGGGCATTCCTGTTGTAACGGCGGTTCATTATCATATTTCCCACCATCTGTCCCAAGTGGACATTATTCCGGTAAGTCCTCTTAGCGGTATCCAGTGTCCGCACAGAAATATTTTCCCAGCTGTGCACAGCTGGTTTTGTTCATCTTACTTGGATTGTGTACCAGAACGATATATGTTGATATATATATATACGCATCAACTGATAATACTTGTGGAATGGCAGAAATAAATTCTCGTATTCATCATTTAAATTGTTCCAAAGTCGTTGGTTTCATAGAGTATAACTTGCTCTTTCAACCTATATCAAAGATAGATAGATAGATAGATAGATAGGTAGATAGATAGGTAGATAGATACAGACAGCAGAAGGAGGGACATAGATAGATAGATATGATGGGACTCGGACAGATTGATAGATAAATAAATAGGTATGAAAAGATAAATAGATAGAGAGATGTGAACAGATTAAGATAGATAGATTGATAGACAGATAGGAATAGATTCAAATAGATAGATAGATAGATAGATAGATAGATAGATAGATAAGATAGATAGATATGTGAGCTGACTGAAATAGATAGATAAGATATAGTGAAACTGGAACTGAAATAGATAGATAGATAGATAATAGATATGGAACTGACTGAAATAGATAGAATAGATAGATAGATAAATAGATATGAACTGACATGATAGATAGATAGAATAAGATGATAGATGGGAACTGACTGAAATAGACCTAGATAGAATAGATAGATAGATAGATAGATAGATATGTGAACTGACTGAAATAGATAGATAGATTGATAGATGGATAGATAGATAGATAGAAAAAGTGAACTGACTTAAATAGATACATAGATAGATATAAGTGAACTGACTGCAATAAATAGATAGATTGATAGATTCATTATTTAAATTGTTCCAAAGTTGTTGGTTTCGTAGAGTATACTTGCTTCTTCAACCTATCCCAAAGAAACAAAGTCGCAGGGGGTTTAATCACGGCTTCTGGTCAGCCACATCAAATAAACCCTGATTACCCATACATCTCCCATGAAATGAGGATTGGCCATTCACGAACACAATAGCAAAATATGAACAAACACCATAATTCAAGTCCTACATTAAAGAATTGAGAAAAAATATTACTGTATTTATAAATGATTTATAATAGTTTAAAAATAGGGAGTTTTTTTAATCATCCTATATATATATATATGTGAGTATAAGATAAAAAGGATATAAAAACAACAATATGCTGTTAAGTGAAAACATTTATAACATATTCATAGCTATTATTGAACAATATTTCGATTTTTATAAAAATCATCTTCAGAGCTTGTTCATACTCCGGACTTAACAATAGCGGAGACGAAAATAATATGAATTCAAAACGAAAACATTGATGTTGCAAAAAGGTTATGCGGTAGTTTCAAATAGTAAGCACATCCGCCCAACGCTTTTCTCGGTCAGCGAGAGTCATGTATCTCTTATTGCAACAGTTTTTGAAAAAAGAAAGACATATTCCAAACTCGACGAAAGACAAATTCTCTTTTCAACAGGACGGTAGGCCTGCAAACGGATTTTTAGAAAATAATTTTTATTTTTGTATTTAAATTTTTTTTTTCTATTATATTTCTTATAAAAGCAAAAAGTATGAAAAAGGTTTTTGGGATAATGTGAAATTTAAATTTGTTGGGAAGTATCTGACGGAAATGGTTTATGTGAAGGGTATTTTTAATGATTTCTGACTACAAGTGGTCGCTAAATAAGGGGATATATTAAAAAAGCCTTGTCTTTGGGGGATGGTTTGATGGGTGATAATAACGCAAGATTCCATAATTCTACGTAGTTTTTCTATTGTTCATACCGTCGGATTCATTTCCTTTTTCTTAACTTATATATATATATATATATACTATATATATATTATATATATATATATAACTTTCAAAGAAAGAAAAAAAATCTTTTTTTTTTTTTTTTTTTTTTAGTTTTTCTGGTTTTAAAGATATAACGGGATGACGGTTTGTTAAGTTTTTCTTCTCTTGAAAGTTAAATATTGCTCTGTGTATAATCTAATCTATTGCCTATTATACAGTGAGCTCTTTTTGGGGATTTATAAAAATTCTTGTCATGCGTATATATGTTTGCATCTACAAGAGCATACAGTATGGTTGTACTGTGAGATTTCGAAGATTCCAAATGAATCATCCCTTACAACCAGTTCTTTGGATTACCTTACACACACACACACACACACATATATATATATATATATATATATATATAGAGAGAGAGAAGAGAGAGAGAGAGAGAGAGGAGAGAGAGAGAATGGAGGCGCGTGGGCTAGTGGTTAGAGTCGTGGAAAATGGACTCGTCGATTCGAGTTCAATTCCTAGATGAAGCTGTTGACATTTCACATAGCGCTAATACCCTTGGGAAAGGTATGAATCCATATACTCTACCAGCTATGGGTTAAATTGTAGGGCAGACTGGGCTCTTCAGCCTTGGATAGGTAACCAGTCTAGGAAAGGGATAACTCTGAATTGAAAATTCCTGAGGTCGGTCGTTGATTGGGTTTGTGGCAACCTTTGATGCACCAATTCTTTCCTATCGACTGTGCCAAAAAGTGTGGATGGTCCAACACAAGCCTTCACCACTATAAACAAATCCCTGTGTGGGAGTTCATTGTGAGTATGAACCTTCATACGTCGAAAATCGACGGGAGAGTCCATTTATATATATATATATAATAGAGAGAGGGGGGGGGGCAAACAGAAAAATAGATAGATAGATAGATAGATAGATAGACAGAAACGAACAGACAGACAATAAGGAAGTAAATCAACTTTATTCATTGTACTAGCAAATATATGCACCCTCTGGGTGCAAGTATTTAAGTTTTAATATAATAATATCATGTTAAATTAGAAAGGCTAATGAAACTGAAATAAGAATGCAGATAAAAAGATTTGGGACAGAGTGGGTATTATTGAAAAATAGAACAACTTTGAACTAACTCTTCCATCATTTTCCCTAAACTCCGTCTTTCATTGGTAAATTTTCCTAATTTAACTATTTAGTTATAATAGGAAGTAAAGAATAATATTAGTTATTTCTTCTTGTTAATGAATTTCTTTTAAGATTTATCCCGAGACTTTTGCTCATATTCATTAATATAAAACCAAACAATTAGAAATCAATAATACTAGGCATATATTTATTAAAATCAAATTTTTAAGATCAATATGCAAATTAGCCTTCCCATTCACACTGTAAACCGATATTTTGTTGTATATATATAAATCAATTGCATGTTATTAGTATGTAGATATGGTCAACAGTCTTAATGATGTAAAACTATTTTATCAATAACTGAGGTTTGAATAAAAATAAAATCATGGAGAATGTGATTTAAATAACAAAGGGAATTGTGACTTGAATGGTAATATAGTTTCGGTTACAGACATACAAACCCACAATCTCCATTATAATAAGATGTAGGAGGTGTAAATTAAATTCTTGTTGTACTTTCGTTTAAACTTTTCTAAATACGATTAACGAACGTTCCACACTGAAAAGCTTACGAATCAACCATGAGGGGATTAAACAAATTACATAAGGTGATAAAACAATGTAAAACTTGAAAGAAAGTCAGATGTGCTAGAATGGAACAATATTGGAATGAAGCCAAGAAATGGTCGAAAGATAAGAGAGACATCAAATGATCTTCTTTGGAGAAAGTTAAAGAAAAAAAAAGGTTTGTTTTTAACGATGATGAATGCTGATGAAGGGAGAAAAACGAGTGAAAAAGTTAAAGAAACAAAACCTTTCTCAACTCATTTTATTATCAATTTTGTATTTCAATGAATACGTACATAAACGGATATAGACGTGGCCTTATGATAACAAAAATATTTTTTATTGTTTTGTTTTGTTTTGTTTTACGGCATATCAACTTCAGTGGGTCATTTAATGCCGATAAAGTTTTGAAATAAATCAATTCTTAATGGATAATACACTTTTTTTTATAAATACATTTTTCTATTTAACCCATAGATTGGACCCTAACAAGTACTACCACTCCGGGTCAGAGTGGACCAGGGAGCAATGGTGATGAAGGGGTGCTCCACATTCCCCAAACCTCCAAAACTGGAACCTCACCATCAGATAGAGTTTAACGTCATTCCCAGGACATGTAGACCCGCAGCCACCGCCTTCTAGCATCCATATGATAAAAAGGGGTTGGGGCTTGCCATAAGGGCAATAGGGTTGGGAAAATCATATAGGTGCTAGGGCTTGACGTGACCAGCTGATTGATGGGAGGGGGCCTCTCCGACCGCCCGTCTAGCCCAAGATAGGGCCAAAGTGGAGTATTGCATGTCATGAATTGCTCCTCCACCTGGGCTCTATCCTTAAGCATCACGGGTCGCCACCCACGGCCAACAGGTGGCCCCATTGGGGGAGTCTTACCCCTCTGCAGAGGTGCAGTCGGTGCATTCTAACACCCCAGCCGACAGGGCGGCAAACATAATTTACTTCAGATGAGAAATATATATTTTAAAACTTAATCTCATGTTCTGTAAGAGCTCTTAATTCAGAGGTGGGTTGATTAGTTGATTAGATTTTACGGCATGTCAACCCTTGTGGGGTTATTCTATACCAAAGAAGTTTTGTTTTATTAATTCTTGTTGGGTTTTCAATTTTTTGTAAATTTTCAATACTCGTTTATTAATCAAATAAAACCCATAAAACTTTTATTGGAATCTATAATAAAATCAAATATAGCAAAATAAATTAATGTATAGCTCTCTTCATACTATATACAGCCCAAGTATTTCTTTGCTCTCTCTCTCTCTCTCTCTCTCTCTCTCTCTCTCTCTCTCCTCTCTCTCTCTCTCTCTCTCTCTCTCTCTGTAAACAAGGTGATCAATCAGTTTTTTGTATGTGTGTATGACATTGAGGATAAACTCTCTTAAGAATGACTTTAAGGTTGCCGTGAATAGGACCTGTTGATCGGATGTTGGCTAATAAGATCACATTGTCTGTAATACGTAGTTTTAATGCAGTTATGGACAGAACAATATTCACTACTACATCCGCATTTCAGTCAATTCAAAAAGACGTCCCGCCAATCTTTGAACAGAGTTTATTAATTTATAAATTTTATTGCTGATGTTATGCCAGGTATATTGGAAAGACAACGCAAAGGCTGGTTGTAAGAATAAACCAACATGTTCCGAAGGGAATAAGAAGTATTCCTCAAACAACATCCGGGCTCTCACAGGCGCAGAACTCGGCCTTTGGTGATCACCTGTGTAGTTTAAATAGCTGCAGAATTAACTATAGTGATCAGCAATTTTCCGTACTATACAAGGCTAAGACTAATCACCATCTATATGTCCTTCAGACAGTTGCAATTTTTCTTCACTGCCCGGTCTTTTGTAGGCAATGTCATTTAAAACATTCCCTGGCAATATTTGTTGGGGTGTTTTTGCTGAAGTTGGGGTGACTTTTTTTCCATCATGTTGCGCCAACCTTTATATTATCCTATTCCCCTTTTACACAATTTATACACTTTGACGTATAACCGATCTACCGGTTGTAGAACTTTTGAAAACGCACCGGTCGAAAGGGCCCTTAAGTCTATCTCTTTCGCCTCGTTTTAAAATTAAAATAATTCGTTTAATTAGCTGATAACCAAATAAAATTATGATAGTGTTTAAACTTGTATACAAATTCAGTTGTACCAACACTTGTCTATATATATATATATATATATATATATATATATATGTGTGTGTGTGTGTGTGTGTGTGTGTGTGTGTGTGTGTGTGTTTTCATCCAATTGTCATCCAATTTTGTCATCTAATTGCAATTATACTTTCAATATTCACTTCCGCAATTAGATGTAATTATCTTGATTAATTCATTGGAATTAACCCTGAAGATTCTTATGGGGAAACTCGAGTAGGTTATTTCAATACACACTGTAATACTATATATATAATATTATATATATATATATATATATATATATATTCTCGCGTAACTCGTTCCATAACTCAGAGTTTCATCTCTTGCTAAATTGATTTGACAATATTACTTAAGAGGAAAATTGGTAGCGTGACATGATGCGTGCAAACACGCTATATTATCAGCTTCAAAAACTTCTTCATTTTCCCAAATGTCCAGTGCTTTCTTTGATATTTTATTGACCGATTAGTTCATTATATTTACTAGCAAGAATATGCGCCCTCCGGACTGAAGTATTTAGGTTTTAGTGTAATGAAATATATTAAATAAGAAATACTAACGAAATTAAATAACAACGCATATAAAATATTACACTTATATTACAATTATATTCTAATTGGTGTCTATATAAAATCATTCATGAGATTAATTTTAATACGTTGCAGAATAAAACAATGATATTAGAGATCAATAGCACAAAGTAATTATTTATTAATCCTGGTTTTGCTAAACCCAGTATGCAAATTAACCACACTATATATTATGTAAATATAATGTTATTTCTTAGTGATATATAAGATATATTGCAGATTTTAAACGCACTAATAACATGGGCTGTTTTGAGGCAAATTTAACTCAGATTTTCGTAGAGACATAATTAATAAGTATGATTTATAGGTGTGCTGAATATTACAACTTGTATTTATAAACTCTTCCAAAAAACGTTGGCTGAATCGGCCAATCAAAACACTCGTGTGTCGTAGGCATTTTCTTTGCACACGGTTCTATCGAATAATAATGATTTTTAAACAGATCTATTTGAACCAAAGATGGGATCCTATCAAGTACTACTAGTCAGTGGATCTGGGAGTAATGGCTAGGAGGAGGTACTCCAGATTCCCCAGAACTGGAGCCTCACCACCCATGCGGTTTAGTGTCATACCCAGGACACCCCTTTTTTTTTGGGGGGGGTCTTCTGTGTAAGGGATACAGTAATCCTATTTTAAGCCCGTTAACCAGAGGAACAAAGTCAATTTTCACTATTCTAACCCTAAGCAGGTTAGCAAGTCAGTATAATAGATATATATGTTAAATGATACAGTAAATCGATTAAAGTGTGATTGCTAGTACGAATTGGATTAGATATCATGTTTTCTTGATTCGTCACAGAACATTTGTATTAAATCGACCATGAAAAATCTCAAGTGAATGTAGTAAATATATAAATAAAAATAATTTCATTTACATGTCTACTTTTGTTTCAAATAGTGACAAATAAAATTTGATTTACTATTTAAAGGCGTTGATAAATTGCCACACAGTTGCTCGCCGGAATGCACAGACAAACTGACGAAGATTATACAAGCTCTCTAAGCACTGATCAACTGATGAGGATTATACAATTCTTTAACGCGGATCAGCTGACAGGGATTAAAACTAATACTGCATCTTTCTACTTCAGGAAAAGACAAGATAAACCTTTATGCCACAAAGGATCTCCACTGTAAAATTGCTTTCACCTATAGCCCTAAAATGGCTCCACAAATCTTAACTTTTATTTTATATATTAATGGTTTATGAATGAAATACTCATTGATAAACTTACGCAATTCCTGAGGGTAGTGTGACATGAGCGATGACGTAGTTTCTGTTCAAACATCGCATCTCCATTATGATAAGATATAAAAAGCTTTGGCGTTTTCTGAACCATTGTCTTTGGAAACAGAGTCAGGTGAAGCTGCTTGATATCAGTGGAAATAATTATTACTGTTAATATTGCTAGTAATTAACCTCTTCTTTGCCAAATATATATATATATATATATATATATATATATATATATATATATATTATATATATTATATTTTTAATTTCTACATAAATATATATATTTTATTTAATTTCTACATATTAACTATGATATATTTTTAACTATTATATATATATTTAATTTAATTTCTACATATTAACTCTCCCCATTTATTACTTAATTTCTACATATTACTTAATTTCTACATATTAACTCTCCCCATTTATTACTTAATTTCTACATATTAACTCTCCCCATTTATTACTGAATGACCACCAACAATTTATCTTTGATCACAGACTTATTTAGTAACATGATAATCTCCATTTGATCTCAACACACAACAGATTATCACACTTTACCCATTTAACCAAGATTGTTCAACAATAATAATATATTTTTGATAATAATTATATATATACATATTTCCCCTTAAACCCCCACACATTTACACTCCCATTGACGCAATTACAATATAACTACTGATAAAAATAATAATCAAAATATACATCCTTATTAACCAATAATTATTTTCACATAATTATAACCACACTAACACTATTTGCATAAACATTCACTAGCACACAATTATCATCAGAATAATCATAATAATAACATAATAATAATAACAATAATTTAATAATAATAAAAATTATAATAACAATAATACTAATAATTATAATAATAACAACAACTAATAATAAAATATAAGTAATAATTATAATAAATAAATAATTATAATAATAACAATAATTTATAATAATATAAATTACAATAACAATAACAACATTTCAATAAAAATTATAATAAAATAATAAATATAATATACTATAACAACAATTATCTTTATAACAATAATTTTTTTTTAATAAAATAAAAAATAAAATAAAATAAATATATATATATATATATTATATTATATATATATATATATATATATATATTATAATATTATAATATTATATATATATATATATATATAATTATAATAATGTATTTAGATATATAAAAAAACAAACTATACTAATATAATAATAATAATAATAACTATAATAATAACAATAATTCATTCACTTATACGTAATTGTAATATTAATATATATTAATCGTCAAATAATCTGTACTAACTATAAAACAACAATACAATACTCTTTCTAACAAAAAAATGAATAAAATAAAATAAAATAAAATAAAATCTTTTCATTTTTAAATCCCCAATCCCCACACACACACACCCAAACTTCCATCTCCTCTCTTAATATAAAACATGAAAATTTCTTTTCATGACATCTCTCCTTTACCCTTACCAATATACACACACACTCTCCCCTACCTCTTACCAATACACACACACACACACACACACACACACACACACACACAACCTTGAGTTTTCACTTCCGCTGTCGTTTATCGCTACAGAAAAAAAAAAAATTATACACACACAACCACATACCTAAAAAATGCACAATGTTTCCTTCAATACACACACTAACAGCGCTACATACTCACACCTTAAAATAGAATATTTGATGTCATATTTCAAAACCGTCTCCTTTTTTCAAACTTCAGAAAAAAATTTTTTAAACAGACTGAATAAGAAGGATTACCACTCACTTTTTCTCATCATTCTGTGATATATAACTTCTTATCTTATGCCCTGAAGATGATCTATTTAATAGATCGAAACACTGCAGCGTCGGCCAATAAACTCACCACTTAACCCATTTAAACCTGTGTTTTTTCAATTTTCTTGATATATTACATATATATATATATATATATATATATATATATATGTTTGATTCTTACTTACGCTAGACGGTGGTTGATTGTTTTATGGTCTTTTAAATGTTTGAACACTTTTATTAAATATTGACATCAAACAGCCCATACTTCACACCATATAAGCAACATATCTATATGGAAATGGTGATTCATGGATTCCTTTCTTATTTATTAGATTATTATTTAAATCATCTTCCTCAAGGAGTGCTGACAGCAAACATTCCTTGACTCTCTCTCTCTCTCTCTCTCTCTCTCTCTCTCTCTCTCTCTCTCTCTCTTCTCTCCATCCTACTGTCATTTTTATTCTGCTTCACCCATCTTTCCCAAGAGTCACCTGGTCACATGATTTATATCATATTCATAATTAATATTGAACAATATTTCGATTTATAAAAATCATCTTCAGAGCTTGTTTATACTCTAGACTTATGATAAGTCCGGAGTATAAACAAGCTCTGAAGATGATTTTTATAAATCGAAATATTGTTCAATATTAGCTATGAATATGATATAAAATCTTTTCACTTTAACAGCATATTGCGTTGTTTTCATATCCTTTTATCTATACTCATACCGTCGGATTCATTTCCTTTCTCTTAACATATATATATATATATATACATATATATATATATATATGTGTGTGTGTGTGTGTGTGTGTAGTAAAGATGGGATGGAAAAATATGGACAAAAGAACAAAACTCCGTCACATATATATGTAGAGATATATTTCGCCGTGCGTTGAGCTCGGCTTCATCATGCACGGCGAAATATATCTCTTACATATACATGTCTAAGTTTTCTTCCTTTGTCCATATTTCTCCCTTCAATCTTTACTACATTCTGCCGGATCTACTCCAACCATCCTATCCTCATATATATATATGTGTGTGTGTGTGTGTGTGTGTGTGTGTGTGCATTTGGGCAGCATTCTTTCATTTATACATGTAGAATTAAACAAAAGACACATCTCCTGTTTAACAATTTTATTTTTGATCTTTTCGAGTTTTCTGGCCAACTTTTTAATATTTGGGTGGAATTCGTGGATAAGTCCACCAAAGTTCAGGTCCCAAGTACTTTCGGCACTTCAAAGTGCCATCATCAGGGGTGATGTGTTCCAGTTTTTTTTCTTTAATTATATTAATGTGGAGGCTGGAAGAATTGATGAGAAAGGTGTTATAGGCATTTTAAAATGTGTGTACTGCATTGGAAATTAATTTTGTTTGTATTGTATGGTTTGTATTGTTTTATGTATAAAGCTTCTAGTATTTGGAGGTTTTGTTTATTTTTTTTCTTTGTGCAGGATGTGTGTATTTTCCGTTAGAATATTTCGGTAATTAGAGTGGGGGAATGAATGTAATTTTAGATGTTGTGAAATAGAGCTATTATCTGTTAAATGGAGGGTTAGACGACGTGACAATGTGGTTGAGGTGAATCCAATGTATGTATTTTCATTTTCTGGGAGACTGTCTCCTAGGGGACATTTAAATCTGTATACTACATTGAAAAGATCAAAAATAAAATTGTTAAACAGGAGATGTGTCTTTTGTTTAATTCTACATATATATATATATATATATATATATATATATATATATATATATATATATGTGTGTGTGTGTGTGTGTGTGTGTGTGTGTGTGTGTCTGTGTGTCTGTGTGTGCGTGTGTGTGAGTGTGTGTATTTAACATATAATTGTTTTCTACGGGAATCTTTAAGAGTACATCACGATTTTGTGTGTCCCCTCTAAATAATGATTTGGATTTTTTATCCGAGAAGGGCTTTAAGTTTAAATGAAAGTCCCTGTGCTAAAAATGTCTAGCGAAAACTCCCACGTTGAATGATTGGGAGGTGTGGGTGGAGAGTATTAGACGGATGAAGAAACGATTACACAAATCACAAACTGAGATAAAAACTCGACGGGGAAGACGCAAAGGAAATGGTCTGCCAAAACATTGGAACTGTGCCAAAAAAACATCGACAATTTGAAGAAGAAGAAGAAGAAAAGGAAAGAAGAAGAAGAAGAAGAAGAAGAAGAAGAAGAAGAAGAAGAAGAAGAAGAAGAAGAAAAGGAAAGAAAGAAGAAGAAAAAGGAGGAAAAGAAGAAACAGAAGAAATAAAGAGAATGAAGAAGTAGAAGAAGAAAAAACATCGACAATGTGAAGAAGAAGAAGAAGAGAAGAAGAGAAGAAGAAGAAGAAGAAGAAAAGAGAGAAGGAAGAAGAAGAAGAAACGAGTGAGAAGAAGAAGAAGAAGAAGAAGAAAGAGAAGGAGGAAAGAGAAAAGAAGAAATAAAAGAGAATGAAGAGTAGAAGAAGAAAAACATCGACGAAGAAGAAGAAAAAGAAGAGAAGAAGAACGAGTGAGAAGAGAAGAAGAAGAAGAAGAAGAAGAAGAAGAAGAAGAAATAAAAGAGAATGAAGAAGTAGAAGAAAACATCGAACAAGAAGAAGAAGAAGAAGAAGAAGAAGAAGGGAGGAGGAGGAGGAGGAGGAGGAGGAAAAGGAGAAAAGGAAGAAATAAAAGAGAATGAAGAAGTAGAAAAGAAAAAAGAAATATATATTGAAGAAGTTTTTAGCGTTGATGAATGCTGATAACACAAGAATATTTCCATATTTTTTTTACTTTAATCACCCCACTTGAGCTCAAAATGGGGGGGGGTGATTATGTAGAATGGCGTGGGGTAGCAGGGGGCTTCACACAGCTACAGTGAAGACAAACGATGAAATAAAACAAAGAGTATCATCATCATTATCATCATCATCATTATGCTGACAGAACGGACTCATATGACTCTCTTTCTTCCCTTGTCCCTATTGGTCATAGTTTCCTGGCAATTCCTCAGCACAGCATCCAGTGTCCGCACAAGCAGAATGTGACACAAGGCCAATTAGTTAAGCGGAGATTCAGAGGTTTGATTTCAGCGTTTTCCTACTCCTTGACCTGTTGTTAAATCAAGGTTAAAGAACCCAGTCTTCCCTATTGTTTACTAGAGGGAGAATAATTGGACTTTTACCTTTCCCATAGGTATTAGCACTATGTTAAATGCAAACAGCCTAGCCCTGGATTTGAACTAATCTCGCTATATTTATATCCCTACGACGGTAACCATTACACCAAGCGCCACCCCCCCCCTTGAAGTCATATACTTGTATACATATCAATATGAAACTTCAAACCAAAAATTTATTGTTCATATTAGGAAGGGAAAAGTCAGACACGTGATTACTGAGAAATCCCACTCACTTTAATGCCGATGTTACAACTTCTCTCGGAACCGGTTTCAAAAACACGAAGACGTGAAGTGATATTTTCAAGACATTTAAGGAAATATCTATTCTTTGAGAAATAGTAACCCATCCTCAGTAGGGAGGGGGGGGGGCTTCGCTAGCCCTGAAATGTAAAATGTTACTTATCTCTCTCCCTATCACTTACAAACTGACTAACTCTTTTTCAAAATGCTAAAGTTCCATGTTTCTCTTGATGTTACATAATCTATGCGGTTGCATAAGATTATTGTCAATCCCCTGTATTTCTAAAGGGATGGCCCTTTTCATACCACGGGCGGGACTTTCCATGGAATAGTACAGAAAGCCTGCGAAATACGTGAAGTCACGTGGGACCTGGTTGGGTCCTCAGTTTCAACAAGACAGTTTCAGTAACAAGACTGATCTAGAAGAAGAAATGAGTTAAGTGCGACCGACGAAGTCCAGACGCTAGAAGAACTTAAGATGTCAAAGACGACGATCAGGTTCGAGATCACTTGAAAAGAACTCCCGAAGGCTCCACGTTGCGTAACCCTGCCAACTACTCTCAGCTGTACACAACCGGTGAAAATAAACATCTCATCTTACATTTTCATAAATACAAGTGTTTGTGTTCTTTGACGGGTCCAGTGTGTAACATTGAAACTCTCAAAATATTATGTTTACTAAGCCCTCCGAACGTGTAAGCATGGTGACATATATTCAATCTTTAAGCAGAGTTTAACAGGTTTGAATTTAGAGTTACTTATAATATCTGAAAAATAATATAAAATTAAATTCAGAAGAAGAATGTTATGAATTTTTAAATGTTTCAATATTGTGTGGTCCACCCCTGTACATACTTATGTTGATAGTTTTATTTTTACTTTGAGAAAATATGCTACTTATACAGAAATATTGTCTCGGCTTGTAAGTGAATATTCCGTAGGAGTTACGTCCCCTAGACCATTCATCCTTTTGTTTACTTCTGCTGCTGCTTCGTTACCGGAAGCCTTTTTGGGGTTACCCAGAATTCTTCCTCCAGCAAGCGGGAATTTTCAAGTCTCTTTTCCACCCTTGCTCACTATAGTCGGACGCGTTCAATCCTCTCCCTGTTCTTCCTTAAAGAGAACAGGTACGTCACTTGACTCTTAGTAACCTTCCTATTGTAACGTTGTCTTTTTTCCGAGCACTAAAACGATATCTGTAACGTTGTCGTATATCTGGTCACAGTACCCAAAGCGTATATATTCACCGTACTAAAAATGTCTTCTGCACGTGGTGGTCATCTCGTTGATAAAAATTACAACGCGAGAAATATGTAGTCACAACTGCTAGCCTTTATTTTCGTGCTCGAAAGGAAAGGCAGAGAGAAAGAGAGAGAGAACACTACTTGATTATTGTGACACCTTACTAGGCACCAAAGGTCCGTCCGTTCCCCTACGCGTCCAAAAGCAAAAAGGCCGGTCCCTTTCTTCGTTGTTTTACGTCACCACGTGACTTCCGGTTCCGGTCAACACCCGACTTCCGGTTGACACTCAATTCTCCATTCGAGAGGTCACGCACCGGTCAGACTGTTTTGTGTTCATTACTCTTTCACTTATTTCCTTATTCCTCCTTTTCTAACATAGTAGTTCTAGCTCACAAAAGTCAGGATAATATCCCCATCTTGCTACACTATTATATTTCTTAATAGACTTTACCTGCCTCATTAATCTACTATCTCTTCGTCCCATTTCGCTGAACTTTGTACACGTTTATATTATGCTAATGTTCGCTTCTTCCGTCCACTTGTGGTCTAATTGACTTTCTCACTTAAAGACACTGCCCCCCTTGTTTGTACCTTTCTTAACTCCTAAACCTGTTTGATAATGTTTTATGACATTGTAACTCGACTATCCTTATCTACGAACTGCTAGCCGAGTTTTCAATTAACCCACCTCCGTCCATGGCTTACTTCATACGTTATTACCTTTTTTACCTCTGTATTACAGCATTGTTTCTATAAACCTGTTTCTTCATATTTCAGTTTTTTTACACTTTCTGGTAAAAGGAACAAAGAAATTACCCTACCCACGGTGTTTGTTGTTCTATGCCAGAAGGAGTTAAACTACGTGAGACGAAAAGTCGTATATGCACTTTGACATATGGGTGCTAGAAGGCGGTGACTGAGGGTCTACATGTCCTGGGAATTACGTTAAACTCTATCTGATGGTGAGGTTCCAGTTCTGGAATTCTGGGGAATGTAAAACACCCCTTCATCACCATTGCTCCCTGATCCACTCTGACCCGGAGTGGTAGTACCTGTTAGGGTCCCATCTATGGGTTAAATAGTAAAATGTGTTTATAAAAAAAATTAAATATCCATTAATAATGAATTTATTTCAAAACTTTGTCGGTTTTAAATGACCCACAGAGGTTGATATGCCGAAAACAAAGCAAACCAAAGCGAACCAAACCAAAACAAAGCAAACTAAAGCGAACCAAAGCGAACCAAACCAAACCAAACCAAAACCAAAGTGAACCAAACCAAAATAAAGCAAAGCAAACCAAAACAAAACAAAACAAACCAGAGCGAACCAAACCAAAACAAAGCAAACCGAAGCGAACGAAACCAAACCAAACCAAACCAAAGCGAATCAAACCAAACCAAAGCAAACCAAAGTTCCTGTGTATTAGGGCTGGGGGTAATGCAAACAGCTTTGTTAAGGATCTGAGCTCTATTATTCTACGACGATAGCCGTTATACAACGAGCGCTTCCTTTTGATCAGACATCGTATAGATATTGTAATTTTGAGGAAATATTGTTTTCATACAATGGTCGCCTCGATGGAAAACAATAAGTTTTCAATGTTGTGTCTTATCAACATGTTTTGTTTACAATTATTCGGCAATATTCACTTTGTGTTTTGTTGCTGTCTTTATATCGGGACATCAATCACCGGTTGATATTGTCGGCTTTCAAGTGGGAATGGAGGTTTGGGCAA
>CM042162.1:90205743-90220743 GCA_023376005.1 Doryteuthis pealeii
TCTTAATCGAGATCAAAAAGGAGTGCCTAAAGGTAATATGGTCCAAATCTTTTTATTAGTAATGGCTTCTACAACCATTTAAACGAACAAAATGGCGTCGCAAGAAATAAGGACATCGTCGATATTTTATTTGAGACGGAATGGGCACTTTTCCAACA
The DNA here is from genome assembly GCA_023376005.1 of Doryteuthis pealeii. Lineage (NCBI taxonomy): Eukaryota > Metazoa > Mollusca > Cephalopoda > Myopsida > Loliginidae > Doryteuthis > Doryteuthis pealeii. Next base: position 90,205,902 of record CM042162.1, read on the forward strand.
CCGAGACAATCGTTACATAATAAGTATAATGGCGGCGTTGTTTGCTGGAAAGCGCGGGATTGAATTACCCGCCTATTGTCACCTTTAGTTATTCCTTTTTCCATTGAAACGAGCGCCAACAATAAGACGCTGCCTCGTTTTGACAATTAGTTGTAACCCGATCGACGGTGCAAGCCTCGGTTTGACCTTCATTGTCACAGGCCGGTTTAGTGTTGGTCCGTCCCCTACACAATTTTGGTTCCGCGTTGTACGGCGTCGGGTGGCCATTTAATTCGTGTTGTATGCAAATGTGATAACATTGGAAATCGTTGATTGGGTCATTCATTACGCCAATCTAAATGAACTCGGAGAGATTGGCGTCTCTTCTGTTCGTTGTTATTGTATGACTCATTCAATTCGGGCTCAATAATGAATCAAGCGTATCAGTGTCTCCTCTTCGTCACCGCCACATCTTTCTCTTTCTCTTTCTCTGGAATGTATTTACCCAACCCTTCCACACAAGCAGGATGCGACACAAGGTCAATTTTAAGCGGAGCTTAACAGGTTTTAATTTTAAGTTTTATTTCTCCTATACCGTTTGCCATACCAAGACTAAAGAACCCAGTCTGACCTACTATTTACCCATAGCTGAAAGGAATAACTGGACATACCATCCCTAAGGGTATTAGCATCAAATGGTAAGCCTTCACTCCCTACAAAAAAGGCATGTGGGTGGATTCAGTATATATATATATATATATATATATATATATATATATATATATATATATATATTGAATTTAACATTTTGAAAAAACAATTAGTAATTATTATCTGCTGACAGAATCTGTTTCGACGCCTTAGTAGAAGGGTCATCATCAACGAGCAAAAAAATTTATGAAAGGAAAAGGGAAAAAACCGTTGGAAGAGAATAGGGGGTACAAAACACACGCTGGAATGCTTGATTTTTTAAAATGCGCATACTGTTTTCAAAAATAAAATTAAATTTTATTTTTTAAAAATCAGAAGCATTTTTAATCCAAAAATAAACTCAAAAAGAGTTTGGTGTAAATATATAAAAAAGTGTAAGAGATTATCAAAAATGTTCAAAATATAATCCAGCATTAAGTTGTTTGTTTGTACCCCCTATTCTCTTCCAACGGGTTTTTTATCCCTTCTTCCTTTCATAATTTTTTTTTTTTGCTCGTTGATGATGACCCTTCTACTAAGGCGTCGAAACAGATTCTGTCAGCAGATAATAATTACTAATTGTTTTTTCAAAATGTTAAATTCATTCTGTCGGATTAATTTCCATTTATTTACATATATATATATATATATATATATATATATATATATATATATATATATATATATATTATAGAATATAAAGATTTTTTAAGGCAATTGACAATGCAGTATGTGTTGAAAATTATATTTATTTAACTTTTTTTTTAATTCTTAAATAAATTTAAAATTTTTAATTCTTAAATAAATTTTAGATAAATATAATTTTCAACACATATTGTTGAATTTATATTACACATACGCACAATGCTTCAAACATACTATAAAAAAACTTTATATATATATATATATATATATATATATATATATATAAGGTGTGTCACGAAAGTATCGAGATTGAAGCTGTATTTACCAACATAGAAATGAACAATGAATGGAACGTTATTTTTTCTTCAGAATAAAATGTGTCATAAAAGTGCCGAGTTTGAAGCCGCATTTGCCAAGATAGAAATGAACAATTAATAGAACGTTAATTTTCTTTTTCAGAATACAAGGTGTGTCAAAAAGTTCAAAAAAAATTTGGTTACTTTTTGACACACCATGTATATTACAACCTATTGTGAAATATAAACCCACACCAATTCGCCCATTCATTAGTCCAGCGTTTTTATCTCTGTCAACACTGATATCTGAGAATCCGTTAAAATGGTGTTCGGTTTTCCCGGGCCGAAACCGAGACACACAGACAAACAGACAGACAGACGGACAGACAGACAGAGCGCGCGAAACTTGTTAAAATAAAAATAGAAACAGAAGAAAGTTTTCCTCAGGACGGCAGCGCCGCCAATTCCCAATGCGCAGACAGAAGTTTCATTTAAAATTTATTCAGGATATTTTGGTCAACCTGAAAATTGATCTGAACGGTCAGCGATAGCCGTACTGTTATGTCCCTTGGTGAAAGCTAATTCCTCGGTAATAAAAATGGACTGACCAATTCTCACTTTGTCTTCTTCGATGTTTAAATGTGTTCAGATCCGGTTTCTATTGAATATGTTTATTTTATAATCTTCAAGTTTAAATGCGCAAAGTGTTGAGACGCTGGAATGGAAATGGGGGTGGAAGACTCTAATCGGAAACTAATATTTATTGTCCATCGTAAATACTGTGCCATGGACTCTCTCGTCGATTTCGACGCATGAAGGTTTCATCCATTGAACAACCTATTCAGTGGTTTGTTTATAGTGGTAAAGACTTGTGTTGGACCATTCCACACTTTTTGGCACAGTCGATAGGAAAGAATTGGTGCACAAGGAATGCCACAAACCCAATCAACGAATGACTTCAGTTTTTCTTTTCAAATTCCGAGTTTTGCTTCTCCTAGACTAGTCACCTACCCTACATTAAAGAGCCCAGCCTCCCCTACTATTTTACTCATTGCTGGGGGGAGAATATATGGATTCATACCTTTCCAAGAGTATTAGCACTATGTAAAATGCAAACTGCTTTATTAGGATTTAAACCATGTTATTGCTTAGAAATTATTTGTATTAGATAGGAATACTTGAAACCATATAACTGTGCAAACGAATCATAATTATTGAATAGGAATGATGAGGTTCCAGAAGCCACGGAGAGTGTGGAGTAAACTCCTCATTCCCATTACTCCCAGGTCCACTGTGAACAGGTACGGTATTACGTTTAGAGTCACAACTATGGGTCAAAATATTAGGATTGGATATGAATATTTGAAACCATATAACCGAGTGTAAAGAAGGGGATATTTCATTTGAGTCTGAGTGATAGCAAATCTTTCTCAGGTCTCCAGAACCTTTCGTAGTATTTTAGCTAATTTTAATAATGTTATTGTCTGGATGGTCACACTTTTTCCTCATATTTCCAATTCCTCCATTTTTTTAAATCCCTAAGAACCGTTCCAAAAGCACCACCAACAATCTGTATTAAGTTCACCCTCATGTTCCACAGCTTTTTTAGTTCTACAGAAATGTCCAAGTATTTGTCTATCTTTTCGCTTTTCTTTCATTTTTACCCTTTGTTTGTTGTTTTGTTTTATGGCATATCAACCCTTTCTGAGTCATTTAATGCCGAATCAAGTTATTTTGATAAACAAAGGACTCAGGCTGCTTTTCCATCGAGTTACCGTTAATCTTAAAATCTAACCTACACTTCCTTATAAAAATGATAGGCTATGCATATTCTTTATGTAGCAGTAGGATGTGACACATGGTCACAAGTATGGGGTTTCCAGCGGTGATGGAACTCGAAATTAAGTAGTAATGGACCTGCGAGACAACCTTGCTAACCATTATACTACGATGGGGTGCCCTTGTAAGCAAAACTATGTAAATAACAGCTAAGTAAGTAAATTTAGTCGAGTGGCCTACTGTCGGTATCAGCCGGACATCGAGGAAGTCAATCCCCTTTTCGCATGCTCTAGAACAAGGATATTGTTTTTGCTAAAGTGGAACGCCGCATCTAACATCAGCTCCCCACTTTACTGCACATATTATATTACCTAATTTGTTTCTGCATGCGCTAAGTTGGCGGAAAGTGTGCTCGAACTAAGAACGTTGTGAATCCTAGGCAGATGCTCTACTGAGTAAATCTCAACATTGTATCTAAAAATACTAAATAACGTTTGATCTGTAGTTGCTCGTCAATCTCTTTTGAAAAACAGACAAAAATATATGAAAACTAATCTGTCATCTAAGGCGCACAATGCAGCAGGTGTATTGACAGCTAGGGCGTGTTAGTGCAAAGGTCAGTCCGGCGGTTCCCCCGGCATAGATACAAATATCGAATGATTATTTTCGTTTGACAGGGGGTCACGCCGGAGCATACCAATCGCTGACTTTGGGAGCAAATCGAATCGACCGTTTTCTGGTGTGGTAGGGTGGGGCCGTAATACCGATTAGACACAAGACAACGTGCAGGGTGAGTTCAGAAGACGAGTTCGTTTCTTATCTCCCTCACTCAACTTGGGACCATCTGATGCCAGAGTCGACACTGTTTGTCCACTAAGTCACGGACGGACAGGAAAGGGGATTATGAATATTCTAAAAATTGGCAGATGTTGCAACGATTAGGAAAGTGAGGGTCAAAGCCTGGTAAAGATATAAACATCTTTTGAATTTGTGTCCTGTTAACGGTGACATGGTTTTGGATCCACTTAGATAACAACCTGTCAGAAAACCGATACGAGAAATTAATGAGATGGAATTATATATATATATATATATATATATATATATATATATATATATATATAGTTTCTATATTTATAAGTAAAGAATGTTCAATATCTAAGTTAGCCTAGCAAAGGCATAAAGTCAATGGTGCTTGATAACTGTCACTTTCTCGCCTATGCTATTTTCAAACCGAGTATATATATATATATATATATATATATAATATATATATATATATATATATATATGCGTGTATGTGATATTCATGTTAAATACTCTTACTCTTCTACTTCTTTTTACTTCTAATTCTTTTTCTTTTTCTTTTCTTCTTCTTCTTCTTCTTCTTCTTCTTATTATTATTATTATTATTATTATTATTATTATTATTATTATTATTATTCTGAATGACAACAAGTTTCCTCAGGTCTATAGGACTCTTCTGACTATTTTAGCAGGCTTATTATTATTATTATTTACTCCTTTTGAGTTTTCACATCAGTGTTAGCTGATGGTCTTTCATTGGAATCTGAGTGACAGCAAGTCTCCTCAGGTCTCCAGGACTCTTATGAGTTTTCTGGCAGATTGCAGCAGTGCAGTGTTCTGAATGGTTTCAATCCTTCCTCTGATTTCCACACATTCCAAACCCTTTTCTAATCCTTTTGGGACCGTTCCAAGTGCACCAACTACAATTGGTATAACTTTCACTTTCATATTCCATAACTTTTTCAGTTCTCTGGCAAGGTCCAGATATTTGTCTATTTTTTCATTTTCCTTTAACTTCACCCTGTGATCTGCTGGCACTGCAAAATCCACCAGTTGACAAGTTCTTTCTTTTTTGTTTATCAATACTAAGTCTGGCCTTCTTGCTGGGATAAGGTGATCCGTTTTTATCTCAAAGTCCCAGAGAATTGTGTGCGTTTCGTTCTCAAGAACAGATTCTGGTTTATGCATATACCATTTTGTTGTGGGGTCAAAATTTAATTTTTTGCATAATTCCCAGTAGATCACCTTCCCAACCCAGTCGTGTCTAGTTTTGTATTCTCGTTGTGCTAGTTTGCTACATTCGCAGAGTATATGGTTTAGAGTCTCATCTCTATTACCGCAAAGTCTAAATTTACTATTTGTTGGGTCTTATCAATTTTCGCTTTGATATACTTTGATATATATATATATATATATATATATATATATATATATATATATAATTATTGCTTAATGCACCTAATTAACAGGCTCATTACTGCCTAACTTTGGTGATCTAGTGGTAACAGGTACTTTTAGCGTGATTTGACAGTGGATTACCTTCTCAACCCAGTCGTGTCTAGTTTTATCATTATTATTATTATTATTTTGAATGACAACAAGTTTCCTCAGGTCTATAGGACTCTTCTGACTATTCTAGCAGATTTCAACAAGGCTTATTATTATTATTATTATTATTATTATTATTATTATTATTATTATTATTATTTCTTCTTCTTCTTCTTCTTCTTCTTCTTCTTCTTCTTCTTCTTCTTGGTTATGTCGCTGATTGTGCTGGGAACTCTTCAGGCTCCTTCTTCCTCTTCTCGAGTCGTCTCGGGTGTTGAACTTCTCCGCTTCGTTAGCTCTTCAAATCTGTAACACGGAAACATATTCTTTTATGTATACATCTTTTATTAGCCAATTCCAAACTTTAACAGGAGCATAAAGGATAGCACCGACGCTATTGTGTGTCCAGTCTTACACCTGTCTTCTACCAACTAACTTTCCCACAGTTTATCAGTCACAAGATTCCCTTAGGTGCACGACCCCTCAACCAATGATAGAATCCCGTAACAGGTTAAGTTGGTTTCAACACTTGTCAAAAACTCAAAGGTAAATAATTACTTACTAACCCGCTGGAAACTGGTGGTGTGGTCGAGGAGCGCTTGCTAGCATGTTGGGACAAATGAAGAAGCAAGAAGGGGGGAAAGGTGCCTTCTTATAGAGAAAACAAATGCATTGTGGGTAAGTGGGTGGAGACAAAAGACACCCGCTTACCCAAACAGGCATGAATGAGGAAAGAAGATAGCAAATAGATTTGGTTTGGTTTCATTTGTTTTACGGCATATCAACCTCAGCGGGTCATTTAATGCCGACAAAGTTTTGAAATAAATACATTCTTAATGAATGGATAATCAATTTTGTTTATAAACTCATGTTTTCTATTTAACCCATAGATGGGACCCTAACAGGTACTACCACTCCGGGTCAGAGTGGGCCAGGGAACAATGGTGATGAAGAGGTACTCTACATTCCCCGAACCTCCAAAACTTTCACCTCACTATCAGATAGATTTTAACGTCATTCCCAGGGCATGTAAACCCTTCTAGCGCACATATGATAAAAAGGGTTGGAGTTTGCCATAAGGAGAGTTGGGGACAATCATATAGGTGCTAGGGCTTGACCATCAGATTGATCGGAGGGGGCCTGTCCAACCGCCTGTCTAGCATAATTAAGGGTATAAGTGGAGTGTTGTAGGTCATGGACTGCTCAGACCACCGGGGTTATATCCTTAGGTATCACGGGTCCCAACTCACGGCCATTGGGGGAATCTTACCCCTCTGCAGAGGTGCAGTCGGTGTATTCTAACGCCCCACCGACAGGGTGGGGAAGCAAAGAGAAAAGAAGGAAAGAACGAGGTAGAAAAAGGAGGAGGAGGAGGGGAAATAAAGGAGGGGGAGAAGGGAGGAAAATGCAGAGCATAGATCATAGACGATTTTTCAGGTTCGATCCTACTTAACGGACATAAATTCCACCATCCTATGTCACCCCGCCGAAAGAAAAAAAACCTAAAAATCAAGGAATCAACCGAATTTATGGAAATCCGATCTCACTGACAAACTAAAGCCACAATTCTTCCAAGCGGTGGTTATATCAGTATTGTTGTATGGCTGCACCATTGGACCCTAACGAAGCGCCTTGAAAATAAGCTGAACGGAAGCTGCACAAGAATGCTGCGTGCAGTCTTGGACAAATCGTGGAAGCAGCACCCCACGAGGAAACAGCTATATGGCCACCTGCCCCCCATCTCACAAACCATTCCAGTGAGATGGACAAGGCATGCCGGGCACTGCTGGGAAAGCAAGGACGAGCTCATAAGCGACGTTCTCCTGTGGAAGCAAACACACGGATATGCTACTGTGGGTCGCCCATCAAGGACCTACATTGACCAACTATGCAAAGATGCAGGATGCTGCGCAGAGGACCTCCCTAGGAAAATGAATGATAGGAAATGTTGGCGAGAGATTGTTATGAATATCCGTACTAATTGCGCGACATGATGATGATGATATATTAATGAATAAACAATATAATGCACCAGTTATTTTATTTGAATACTCTTACATTTTTTCAGGTCGGTTAACTTTGAACCACGTATCTTTGAGGCGTAACAGAGATTCACAAACATACGTGGTTCATGGTTAATTGACCTGAAGAAATGTAAAAGTTTTTAAATAAAATAACTGGTGCATTATATATTTTATTCATTAATATATCAACACTGAAAATTTAATTAAATTCGGTTAATTCACTGATTTTAGTAACTTTTTATTTTAATTTCGGCGGGGTGACATAATGCTGGTGGAATTCATCTCCATTAAATAGAATTTAACCGATTTCTTTTCTTGTTAAAGGTCGACGCATAAGAGAAATACCTGGAAACAACAAGCTATTTCGGTTATTCAATCATAGAAGAAAGGGGTAGAAAAGCGTGTCCTTAATGACGTTAGTTTTGAATTGTATGCTACGTTATAAAATTCATTTCCCCCTAAACTTAGGAACAACTAGAGCCAACACCATTTGAGCGTTTTTTGTTGGGGGATTGGGGGGTCAATAAAGACATATACGGACAGAAGGGGGATTATAAATATTCTTAAAAAATAGAGTAGGCAGATGTTACACTAATTAGGAAAGTGATGGTCCTAGCCTCGTAAATGTATAAATATCTTTTGAATTCGCGTCCTCTGAACAGGGACATAGCTTTAATTTTTCATTCAACGAACTCTGACGAGATAAAAACTGCAGTGACTATTCTTTACAAAAACTTGTTTTACACAAAATGGTAAGTGTACAAAAAAAAAGAACCAAGAATAAAGAAAGTTATAGAATAAACAAAAATTCATTTCCATTCAACATTAAATAAATTAATTTAATATATAAGAAAGAAAGAAAGAAAGAATTAATTGAAATACTATAGAAGAAAGAAAGAAAGAAAGATTAAAGAAAAAGAAAGAAAGAAAGAATTAATTGAAAAAAGAAGAGAAGAAAGAAAGAAGAATTAATTGAATCTATAAGAAAGAAAGAAAGAAGAATTAATTGAATACTTAAGAAAGAAAGAAAGAAAGAATTAATTGAATACTATAAGAAAAAGAAAGAAAGAAAGAAAGAAAGAAAGAAAGAATTAATTGAATACTATAAGAAAGAAAGAAAGAAGAAAGAATTAATTGAATACTATAAGAAAGAAAGAAAGAAAGAAGAAAGAAAATTAATTGAATACTATAAGAATTAATTATAAGAAAGAAAGAAAGAAAGAAAGAAAGAATTAATTGAATACTATAAGAAAGAAAGAAAGAAAGAAAGAATTAATTGAATACTATAAGAAAGAAAGAAAGAAAGAAAGAAAGAAAGAAAGAAAGAAAGAAAGAATTAATTGAATACTATAGAGAAAGAAGAAAGAAGAAAGAAAGAATTAATTGAATACTATAAGAAAAGAAAGAAAAGAAAGAAAGATTAATTGAAATACTATAAGAAAGAAAGAAAGAAAGAAAGAAAGAAAGGAAAGGAAAAGAAAGAAGAAAGAAAGAATTAATTGAATACTATAAGAAAGAAAGAAGAAAAAGAAAGAATTGAATACTATAAGAAAGAAAGAAAGAATTAATTGAATACTATAAGAAAGAAAAGAAAGAAAGAAAGAAAGATTAATTGAAACTATAAGAAAGAAGAAAGAAAGAAAAGTGAAAGAAAGAAAGAAAGAAAGAATTAATTGAATTAGAAAGAAAGAAAGAAAGAAAGAAAGAAGAATAATTGAATACTATAAGAAAGAAAGAAAGAAGAAGAAGAAGAAAGAAGAAAGAAAGAATTAATTGAATACTATAAAGAAAGAAAGAAAGAAAGAAAGAATTAATTGAATACTATAAGGAAAGAAAGAAAAAAGAAAGAATTAATTGAATACTATAAGAAAGAAAGAAAGAAAGATTGAATACTATAAAAAAATAATAAAAAAGAAAGAAAGAAAGAAAGAAGAAGAAAGGGAGTAAGGGAAAGATAGAGAGGGGGTTGAGCCCGCGGAAACTATAACACTAACCTGTTTCAATTGAACACAATGAAAAGATGAAAAGAAGGAAAAAAGAAAAACAAAGAAAGAGTGAGAAAAGTAATTAAAAATAAGTAAGTAAAAAGAATGGGCCTTTGTCGGTATCAGCCAAATAGCGAGGGAGTCTATCCTCTTTTCACTAACGCTAGACCATTGAGATTCCTTTTGCTGAGATGGAGCGCCACGCCTTCTGTCAGCTCCCAGATACTTTACCGTATAGATTAGATTAAACAAGGTGTGCTATTCATGTTGCTGCGTTGGTGAGGACCCGTATCGAACCCGGAACCTTGAGATTCTCACACGAATACTCTTCCGACTTAGCTAAACCGGTCCCTAAACTGATCATCATACGGCACCCCTGCTCCGATACTAAAAGTAAAATCGTCGGAGTGCCCTACTGTCAGTATCAGCCAAACAGTGAGGGAATCTTCCCTCTTTTCGCTAGTGCTAGACTATGGCTATTGTTTTTGCTCAAGTGGTTTGGTTTGGTTTGTTTTGTTTTACGGCATATCAGCCTTGGTGGGTCATTTAATACCGACAAAGTTTTTAAATGAATTCATCTTAATGGATAATCAATTTTGTATATAAACTCATGTTTTTCTATTTAACCCTAATGGGACCCTAACAGGTACTACCACTCCGGGTCAGAGTGGACCAGGGTGCAATGGTGATGAAGGGGCGCTCCTCATTCCCCGAACCTCCAAAACTGGAACCTCACCATCATATAGATTTTAACGTCATTCCCAGGATATATAGACCTTCAGCCACCGCCTTCGAGCACCCATATGATAAAAAGGGTTGGGGCTTGCCATGAGGACCATAGGGTTGTAGCAATCATTTGCTCAAGTGGAGCACCACAACTACCATCAGCGCCCAGTGCTATTCATCTGCTGTGTTGGCGGGGGCCGTTATCGAACTAGGAAACTTGCGAATCCTAGGTGAATGCTCTACCGACTGATCCCACTGTCGATATCAGCCAAACAACGAGGGAGTCTATCCCCTTTTCTCTTGAGCTAAACCATAGAGATTGTTTTACTGAAGTGGAGCTTGTGGGGATTAATAAAAGAAAAAAATATAAGTAAAACAAAAGTAAAATAAAATTAAATAGAATAAATAAATAAATAAATGAAGACTCAAAAATAACAATCTCCTTGAGGGCTTAGGACAGGAAGAGTCCTCCGGGCATGCGCAGGAAAAAACTCACGTTCTTGGCGTCAAAAAGTTCTCTAAGACGCTTGGACTTTGAGACTTTGGGGAGGTAACACCTATTGAATTGTTCGGGAAATATATCCCCCTCAACGGAATAGTGTGAACCCGATAATAAAGGTCTTACTTTAAAGTCATCCCTGTCTCTGTTCCTTTCCTTCTTTTCATTAAATTCTATTTCAACTCACCAGCCCACACGAAGTAAGTAATACTTTTATTGAGGAATAAGAATACAAGACGAATGAACCAAGACTTATTCCCATAAGCTCCACACGTACGATATACTCCCAGATGATTTTCCGACCTGTCGGCTGGGGCGTTAGAATGCACAGACTACGCCTCTGCAGAGGAGTAAGATTCCCCCAATGGGGCCACGTTTTGGCCGTGTGTGGCGACCCGTGATACTTAAGGACGGAGTCTTGGTGGATGAGCAGTCCATGACCTGCAACACTCCACTTAAACCCTTTCTTCGGCTAGACGGGCGGTCGGAGAGGCCCCCTCCGATCAATCGGCTAGAAGGCGGTGGCTGAGGGTCTACATGCCCTGGGAATGACGTTAAACTCTATCTGATAGTGAGGTTCCAGTTCTGGAGGTTTGGGGAATGTGGAGCACCCCTTCATCACCATTGCTCCCTGATCCACACTGACCTGGAGTGGTAGTACCTGTTAGGGTCCTATCATGCGTTAAATAGAAACATGTATTTATAAAAAAAATGTATTAACCATTAAGAATTGATTTATTTCAAAACTTTATCGGCATTAAATGACCCACTGAGGTTGATATGCCGTAAAACAAACCAAACCAAACCAAACCAGATGCTTTGCCGCACACATCAGATTACTCAAGCTGTGTACTGAGTTACCGGGGACCAGTATTGAACCTGGAACCTTACGATTTCCTTGACAAATGCTCTACTGACTGAGCGAAACCGGCCCTTATTTTTACGAGAGATTGCTGACTCATCATTATTAACTAATATGGCGTCCAGACATAAGGCGCCATTGGCCTCCCAATTCATTGAAATTTCAATAGAAATCAAAGACAACTTCGCGAATTTCAGATACTCGACTAGGCAGAAATTCTTCTGAAAAGTTATTGCGAAAAACGGATTCAATAATGATTTACACTTTTTATGGGTTTTCTTTCTTTCTTTCTTTTTTTCTTCTCTTTCTTTCTTTCTTTCTTTCTTTGTTTCTTTCCTTATTTTTCCTTCCTTTCTTTCACTCATTCATTCCGGGGAATATGTTTCACTCCACTGACTGACTAACTCAAACGAATTCGATTTTTGATTCGGCACTATGTATAATCGGGCGCGCGCATATGGAAAGCAAAGTATTCAAGCATACACACACACGCACACATACACGCCCACGTACACACACACACACACATACACACACACACACACATACATACATATACGCCAGTTAACGCACATATATAGATAGATATATATGAAGAAATTAAGATAGATAGATAGATAGATAGATAGATAGAAACAGATTTGTATACAAAGATATATATATTGGAGAATACGAAGATAGATATGAATACACCAAGATAGATAGATAGATAGATAGATAGATACACACATAAAAGCACACGCACACACACACATACACACACACACACACACTATATATATATATATATGTGTTTTGTTAAACTCTACTGACAATTCATGTCGGACGAGTTTTTGTTCGATCATTTCTGTCTGGCCATCTTTTTAATATCTGGATGGAATTGTTGTAGCAATCCAACAAAGGTTTCTTTCAGATATTAAAAAGATGACCAGACAGTTAGAAAGAATCGAACAAAAACTCGTCCGACATGAATTGTCAGCAGAGTTTAACAAAACATGTTTAAAAGAAAAAATGCTGCCAATATATATATATATATATATATATATATATATATATATATTTCCCTTCTCATAGACTGTTTACCTAACCAAGGTTAAAGAGCCCAGTCTGTCCTACCATTTACCCATAGCTGGAGTGAGAAGTCAGATTCATAAAATTCTCCCAACATCCATCATATATATATATATATATATATATATATATATATATATATATATATATAAATCCAAAGCATTAAGAGCGTCCACAATAATCAACCGACGTATTTGCGGTACAAAAACATAACAGCAAAAAATTTCTTCGCATAAACACAAGAAGAATTATTAGAAACCTGATGATGGCAAAATAGCCTGAAACCTGGGTAGTTGCCTATGGGAAACAATTATATTTAAAAAATACAACAAATATAATATATATATATATATATATATATATCTTATTATAATGGAGATTGTGGGTTTTTCTGTCTGTAACCGAAACTATATTCCTACTCAAGTCACAATTCTCTTAGTTATTGACATCACATTCTCCATGGTTTTATTTTTATCTAAACCTCAATTATTAATAAAATTGTCTTACATTATTAATACTGTTAACTATGTCTACATACTGACAACATGCAATTATATTTATATATACAACAAAATAGCGGTTTACAGTGTGAACGGGAAGGCTAATTTGCATATTAATATTAAAAAATCGAATTTAATAAATATGTGCTTAGTATTATTGATTTCTAACTCTTTGGTTTTATTTTAATGAATATAAGCCAAAATCTCTTCAATGAATCTTAAATGAAATCCATTAACAAGATGAAATAACTGTCATTTTATTCTTTACTTCCTCTTATAACTAAATACTTAAATTAGAAAAAATAACAATGAAAGACGAGAGTGATGGAAGAGTAAGTTTCAGTTGTTCCATTTTTTATTATACTCCCTCTGTTTCAAATCTTTATTACTCCCTCTGTTTCAAATCTTTTTATCTGTATTCTTATTTAGTTTCATTAGCCTTTCTAATTTAATAGAATATTTTATTACATTAAAACTTAAATACTTGCACCCGGAGGGTGCTTATATTTGCTAGTATATATAATGGATGTTTGGATAAATTTGGAGTTCTTTATAGAATCAAGAAAGAATAAAAAACAAGACACAAATCAAAGTTTTGCATATTGTGTTCTTAATGTTCTTCATTTTCCTAATATTTCGGGTACATTACTTTGCGCCAAAAAATTGGTAGACTAAAAGTTTTTGTCTCCTCTTTAAGTTGTCCATTTTTTTTCTTTCTTTAGTATCATGTGTAGACCTGGTGGTCAGTCGACTGATTGTTTTTGTAGGCTAAGAGATAAATAGACAGACAAGCAAACAGATAGATAGATAGATAGATAGATAGATAGATATGAATTGATTCAGACAGGTTGGCAGATAGATTAATAGATACGGGTGGTCAGTGGACTGGTTGCCTTTGTAGGCTAAGAGAAAGAAAGAAAGAAAGATAGATAGATAAATAGATATATATAAGTAAACAAAGAGGTAGATAGATAGATATAAATTGACATAGATAGATAGATAGATAGATAGATAGATAGATATGAATTGACTAGGACAGGTTGGCAGATAGAGTAATAGATACGGGTGGTCAGAGGACTGGTTGCCTTTGTAGGCTAAGAGATAGATAGATAGATAGATAGATAGAAACTAATTGAGATAGATAGATAGATAGATTGATAGCAAAATGACATAGATAGATAGATAGATATATAGATAGATAGATAGATAGATAGATAGAAACTAACTGGATAGATAGATAGATAGATAGATAGATAGATAGCAAAATGACTTATATATATATATATATATATATATATATATATATTATATATAGATAGATAGATAGATAGATAGATAGATAGATAGATAGATAGATAGATAGAAACTGAGATAGATAGATAGCAAAATGACTTAGATAGATAGATAGATAGATATAAGTATACTAAGAGG
>CM042162.1:90225743-90240743 GCA_023376005.1 Doryteuthis pealeii
TAGATAGGAACAGATAGTGATATAGAGAGATAGATACATATTTATGAACGTATAACTTGCGATAGATAGATAGATAGATAGATATGAACAAAATGTGATAGATATGAATAGATTTGAATAAATAGATAGGAACAGTTAGATAGATAGATAGATAGATAGATAGGAGCAGATAGAGATATAGAGAGATTAGCACCGTATAAGTTGCGATTGATAGATAGATAGATAGATAGATATATAGATCTGTTTGATTTCTAAAGGGTGACTCCATTTTTTTATATTCTAACACATTCTCACTTTAACTTCCGACTTCCAACAGGTCATTTAAATCGACTGATTTTTCCCATTTTTCCCCTTTAATTAAATTACTATTCATTTCACTCGTCTTTGCTTTTTTCTTCTTTTTGTTTGTATATTGTTTATCGTCAATAAATCTTTCATCCATTTCATGCACCGTTTCCATTCATCTGTAACTTAATCTTTTTTATATAAAACTGGCAACCCTTCCAAATAGACTTCAATACACACACACACACACACACAAACACACAAACACACACACACACACACACACAACACAAAGGGCCGGTTTAGCTCAGTCGGTAGACTGTCCGGCTGGGAACCTCGAGGTTCCTGGTTTGATTCCGGACCTCGCCAACTTGGCGTATGAGTAGCACATGGATATGTGTGGTAAAGTGAGAAGCTGATGGTAGGAGTAGCGCACTGCTATGAAAAGGGGATAGACTCCCTTGCTGTCTGGCTGATACCGACTTTAGGCCTCCCAGATGACTATATATCTATCTATCTATCCATCTATCTGTCTATCTGTCTATCTATATATGTGGATTACTTTATTATATGCTCCCAAATTTGGTTGAGTACTTTAATTAGAAGGGATTTAATTGCAAAATTCACCGTATTCGGCGTACAGCTAAGTCTCGTTTTGTTTACATAAAGTTTGAGTCCTCTGGTGGATTCATTTCCGCTTAGAAATGTAGCGATTAAATATTCTCCTATATTTGACAGCTGCCTATGGCCGTACGGGTAAGAGGATTGGCGAATGAAAGTTCATTCGGGTCTCAAACCCGGTCAGGGGTAGCTGTTAAACGGTATAACCACACTGATGAGAGGTGATACCTCGAAACACGTGTCTGTGGATTACTTATTTATTATATATATATATATATGTGTGTGTGTGTGTATGTATGTGTGTGTGTGTGTGTGTGTGTGTGTGTGTGTGAGAGAGAGTTTTTAGGGGATGGGGTCCCTCTCTATTCCATACATACAAACCCTCCCCTCTTTCCATCTCCTACCCGCTCCAAAATTTCCTTTTCAGTTTAAAGCAGACTGTATAAAACATTTGTTTTCACAATAAATTCTGAGGAAACCTCAATAAATATCGAGGCAAAATATCAATTGAATGTAGATTTTTGTGTTGTTATATCCGCTTTTTCCTCTACACACACACACACACACACACACACACATACATGAGATCAATAAACCGTAAAAATATATCGAGAATATCAATACCTAAAAGATTTTAAATGAATAAAAACTGCTTATTTCTTTTCTAGTCCCCTTATATGAGTTTGAATATTTGTGTATATATATATATATATATATATATATATATATATATATATATGAGGATATGTGCTTAATTGAAGTCATACCTAATTTTTGAAATTAATTAGTTAATAATTAATGAATTTAGGCGGGCATGTAAGGCTAAACAAATCGAGAAAATGTCAATTCCTGAATGTACATTTCGACCTATTAGGTCTCATCAGCAATGTTATAGCCATGGGAGACTGCTCCGTGCGTGACTCGAAACCCCGACTGCCAAGTTGTAACTACTACACCAGCTGGTCATTCACACACACGGAGCAGTCTCCCATGTCTATAACCTTGCTGATGAGACCTAATAGGTCGAAATGTACATTCAGGGATGGACATTTTCTCGATTTGTTTAACCTTACATTTGAACATATATGCCCGCCTAAATTCATTAATTATTAACTAATTAATTTCCAAAATTAGGTATGACTTCAATTAAGCACATATCCTCCAAAAATTGTCGGCTTAAAGCCATATAAAATATAAACACATTTGTTTGTTACTTATATATACATGTTTTCCTTAGTGTAGGTTACTATTAATAAATTTCAAGCATTTTTTTCGTATTTGTTCTTGTTTTGTTTTTTGTTTTGCTGGGGGTAATTTATATTTTATTTTGATTTTTTTCTTTTTCTTTCTTTGTTTTGTTTTTGTTTTTCTCTCTTTTTTTTTTTTTTTTTTGTTTCTTCATACTTTTTACAAAACTCTATCAGGAATATCACCACCGTAAAAAGATTTTGAATAATTTTTTGAAACCGCCTATTTTTCTTTATAAACATTATAAATATATATATATATATATATATATATATATATATATATATACGTTTTAGTTAGTGAATACCTCCTTTCCCTCCTTCATCCTTGCACTTTTTCGACGCCTTTTCAAATGCGAAAAGATCTTGACAAAAGATTACATTTATAACATCTCGAGCAAAAATACAGAAACGAATGAGGGCTGCTCAAAAGACTAAAACAACCTATGAATTCTCACACAAGGGACAATAGATCTAGATTTAGTTAGTTGATTGGATTTTACGGCACGGCAACCCTTGTTAAAAATGTACGTTATGGATTTTATTGTTTTTTCTCATGGATTCTAATGCCCTGAATTTACTGATGGTGAAAAAACTGGAGAATTAGGAGTTTTAGGTGATTTTCGAGGCTTGATAACCCCCCTGAGAGAGGGCAAAAATGGCAAATTGGGTGTGCAAATAAAGTGCCAAACTAATATGATTTTCTGATAGAGTTCGATGAGGAATATCACATAGTAAAAGATGGATGATGGCGCTTGAGTATTAAGGGAGATATGGGGCTTCAAAGATTTGCCCAAAATGCCATTTTTCAGCCATTATAAGACTACGTATTTTGATGAAAATGTACGTTATGGATTTTATTGTTTTTTCTCATGGATTCTAATGCCCTGAATTTACTGGTGGTGAAAAAACTGGTGAAAAAACTGGTGAAAAAAAAGTCTTATTTTATGTTAAAAACATTGTATTTTATTAATTCTTGTTGGGTATTCAATTATTTTTAAACACAATTTTTAAACACATTTTTAAACTCATATTTTTCTCTCTAACCCATATATGGGACCCTAAATCGTACTACAACTCCGGGTCAGTCTTGATATGGGAGTAATGGTAATGAAGGGGTACTCCACACTCTCCAGAGTTTAACGTAATACTCATGATACTAAGACCCTCATCCACCGTCTTTTAGCACATATATGATTAAAATGATTGGGGCTTGTCATAAGGGCAATAGTGTGGTATATATTCAGTCTTTTACTTTGCTCACTTTTTATTTTACTTGAACTAGTACAAAATAAAAAACACCCTCCGGGCGATGTAAAAATAGATTTTTAAAACATATTGCCTGAGGGGTGGAAGTAAAAAGTTCAATGTCAGCGAGTTTGTACCTGTTGTAAAGGGAAGTAACCGGATAATCCCTCACGTATGCAAATGAGTACGTATAAAAGAACAACACGAAGATTAGCTCAGTGTGATGTGAGGTGATCTCCACCCACGAAGGTTGTTTTCGTATTCTCGGATGTAAACCCACGTGCTACAACGAAGATAAGTAATCTTTACCAATCCTCTTTTACGCTCAGAGACTTTTTACCTTGCCGGCCGAGAGCCATTTTTGTTATTTGTATTCATTGTAATTATAAAATATTATTACAACCACTCGCAATCTTCTCGTTAATGTATTTCTAATACATAACAGTACCCTAAGTAAGTAAAATCATCAAATTCCTTAAAGGATTAAAAAATAAAACAATTTGAAATGTAAACTTTAAATATGTATTAAAATAAAACAAACTATATATAGATATATAATACCAGTCATGTATTTACTAAAACTTGTTTTTAAAAAAACTATGAGGACTGTCTAATGCGGCATGTTCAAATTTTGAGTGTATTTATTCTATGTTATGACGATTTTGGGTAATGTGACGTAAGCAGTAACGTAATTTTTGTTACAGACAAAAATCGGAAGCGAATCTCCATTATTAATAGAGATATATAAACAGGCTTTTGGCTCACACTGTATTCCCTATATCTGAGAATTCCTGCTGTTGACGTTCCTCTCTCTAAAAGGGGTTCCCAACTGAGACACACATCGAAAGTATTTGTCTCATTTAAGCAAAGCTTGGCGTGCTCTCCCACACGCTTTATTGGCACCAACCCAATTTCTCCTGTTCTGCTAAAAGCCCCTTACAAAGACAAATGACAGATTTCAAGATGGATACCATTTACCGAGTTTCATTTGAATCATTGCGCATGCGTGCAGGATTATCTATATTAATAATTGGGAAGCGTTTGTTTCTCTGTCCTCTAGAGACGATAAAACCATCTGGTGTAGAGCTAGTCATTTTGGTATGCAGGCTCAAGTTTTTCTTCTTCTTTGTTCTTCTTCTTCTTGCAGACTTATTCTTTCTTCTTCTTCTTCTTTCTTCTTCTTCTTCTTCTTCTTTTTTTTCTTTTTCTTCTTCTTTTTCTTCTTGGTCAGCTTCTCCTTCCTCTTCTTCTTCTTCTTCCCCTCTCCTCCCTCCTTCTCTTCTTCTTGGTCAGACTTCTTTTTCTCTTTTTCTTTTTCTTCTTCTTCTTGTCAGAGCTTCTTCTTCTTTTCTTCCTTCTTCTTTTTTCTTCTTCTTCTTCTTCTTCTTGGTCAGACTTTCTTCTTCTCTTCTTGGTCAGACTTCTTCTTCTTCTTCTTCTCTTCTTCTTCTTCTTCTTCTTTTTCTTCTTCTTTTTCTCTTGTCAGACTTCTTCTTCCCTCTTCTTCTTCTTCTTCTTCTTCTCCTCCTCCTCCTCTTCTTCTTCTTGGTCAGACTTCTTTTTCTTCTTTCTTCTTTTTCTTTTCTTCTTCTTCTTCTCTTCTTCTTCTTCTTCTTCTGGTCAGACTTCTTCTTCTTCTTCTTGGTCAGACTTCTTCTTCTTCTTCTTGTCAGACTTCTTCATCTTCTTTTTTTTTCTTTCTTCTTCTTTTTCTTCTTGTCAGACTTCTTCTTCCTCTTCTTCTTCTTCTTCTTCTTCTTCTTCTTCTTCTTTCTTCTTCTTTTTCTTCTTGGTCAGACTTCTTCTTCTTCTTCTTCTCTCCTCCTCTTCTTCTTCTTCTTGGTCAGACTTCTTTTCTTCTTTTTCTTCTTTATCTTTTTCTTCTTCTTGTCAGACTTCTTCTTCTTCTTCTTCTTCTTCTTCTTCTTCTTCTTCTTCTGGTCAGACTTCTTCTTCTTCTTCTTGGTCAGACTTCTTCTTCTTCTTCTTTCTTCTTTTTTTTCTTTTCTCTTCTTTTTCTTCTTGTCAGACTTCTTCTTCTTCTTCTTCTTCTTCTTCTTCCTCTCTTCTTCTTCTTCTTTCAGCTTCTTTTCTTCTTTTTCTTTTTCTTTTTCTTCTTCTTGGTCAGACTTCTTCTTCTTCTTCTTCTTCTTCTTCTTCTTCTTCTTCTTCTTCTTCTTCTTCTTCTTCTTGGTCAGACTTCTTCTTCTTCTTCTTGGTCAGACTTCTTCTTCTTCTTCTTCTTCTTCTTCTTCTTCTTCTTCTTCTTCTTCTTCTTTTTTCTTTCTTCTTCTTTTTCTTCTTGGTCAGACTTCTTCTTCTTCTTCTTCTTCTTCTTCTTTTCTTCTTGGTGAGACTTCTTCTTCTTCTTCTTCTTCTTTTTCTTATTTTTCTTTTCTTCTTGTCAGACTTCTTCTTCTTCTTCTTCTTCTTCTTCTTCTTCTTCTTCTTCTTCTTCTCTATCTTACACTACTCTTTCTTATTCTCCCCCTCCCTTCTATTCCTTAATCTCCTCCTCCTCCTCCTCCTCCTCCTTTCTCTTATGATCAACAAAATCAGTTCCCGCTAATAATTAAACATCCGTCGCTTATAGCAAAAGAACGTTGCAATTTCCATCGAACAAATTGATTTCTAATCATATAATTAACTTTCCATTTCCCTGATAAAATCATTTTTATTCTATTCATCAAAATTCTTCAAATGTCGAAATACCATTTTCGTTCTTCTTATCGGAACTGTCATCGAAAAAGCCGAAAATGCGAAAATAAAAACACTGACACCATTTTTCCATTCCATTAATTCGCCTTAATTACTCATTGCTCATATTTACCAATTCTTTCTTTGCGATTTGTATAAACAACGCGAAATAGAATTGACCTGAAGAAAAGATTTGAAAATCAGATAGAACATTTTCTGCTTGAAGTGAATGGTCGTTTTTTGAAAAGAGGAACATGTTGCGTGAGAAACGGTTATCGTGAAAATCGTGTTTGCAAAATGAGTATATTATGAAAGCTGTGAAAGAATGGGGGGCTTTTTTTTTTAGAATAACTTCTGGGATTTCGAAAAGATGGAATGAAAGAAAAAAGAAGGGAAAGAAGGAAGGGGGAATGAAGGAAGGAAGGGAGAATGAATGAATGAAGGAAGAAAGGAAAGAAAAAAGGGGCGAGGGAGAATGAATGAAGGAGGAAGGATTGGGTGAGGAGGGGAGGATAATGAATGAATGAAGGAAGGAAGGAAGGAAGGGGGAGGATGAATGAAGGAAGGAAAGAAAGGAATGAAAAAGAGGAGGGAGAATGAAGGAAGGAAGGAAGAACAAGGGAGGGTGAATGAAAGAAGGAAGGAATTAAGGAAGGGAGAAATGAATGAATGAATGAAGGAAGGAAGGAAGGAAGGAAGGAAAAAAGGAGGGAGAATGAAGGAAGGAAGGATTGGAGGAAGGGAGAATGAATGAATGAAGGAAGAATGAAGGAAGGAAGGAAGGAAAGAATGAAGGAAGGAAGGAAGGAAGGGAAAAGGGTGGAGGGAGAATGGATGAAGGAAGGAGGATTGGAAGGAGGGACAATGAATGCAGAAATGAAGGAAGGAAGGGAGGGAGAATGAATGAATGAAGGAAGGAAGGAAGGAAGGAAGGAAGGGAAGGGGGAAAATGAATGAATGAAGGAAGGGAGTGTTACAAATTGTTACGGAAAGTTATTGCCAGTCATTTTCAGTTTACGGAAGGAAGGGGGAATGGATGAATAAGTGAATGAATGAATGAATGAATGAAGAAACGAAGAAAGGGTGTAAGTGTATAGAAGTTAATGTTACCGAATGTTCTTGCTAGTCATTTTTCGTTTAGGGTGGGAAGGAAAGAAGGAAAGAAGGACAGGAAGGAAAGAAGAAAGGAAGAAAATGCGGGATTGTGGGAGGAATGGAGAAAGAAAGAAAGAAGAAAGAAAGACAAAAAAGAAAGAAAGAAAGAAGTAAGGAAAATGAAAGAGGGGAAGGAAACTATAAAGAAAGAAAGGAAGAAAATGATCGATTGTGGAAGGAATGGAGAAAGAAAGAAAGAAAGAAAGAAAGAAAGAATAACAAGGAAAGAGGAAAGGGAGGGGAAAGAAGAGAAATGAAGGAAGGGAGAAAGAAAAAGAAAGGAGAGAAGGAAGGAAAGAGCAAAGGAAGGACAAGGAATGAACGGAAGGAAAGTAGAAAGGAAGAAAGGAAGAAAAAAAAAGAAAGAAAGAAAGAAAGAAGGGAAGGAAGGAAGGAAAGAAGAAAGGAAGAAAGGAAGAAAAAAAGAAAGAAAGAAAGAAGGGAAGGAAGGAAAAGAAGTAGGAAAGAAAAATAAAAATAATCAACGAACGAAGGAAGAAGGATGGAATGAAGGAAGAAAGTTGTAATTCTATACAAATTAATGTTACTGAATGTTTTTGCTATTCGTGGTCCTTTTCGTTAATATATATTTACCAACCCCTCCACACGAGCAGGATGCGACACAAGGTCAATTTCTTACGCAGAGTTTAACAGGTTTGAATTCAGAGTTTTCCCTCTCCTAGACTGGTTACTTAGCCATGGTTAAAGAGCCCAGTTTGCGCTGCTATTTACCCATAGCTGGAGGAAGAATTGGATTCATTGCTTTCCCAAGGGTATTTGCGTCATGTGAAATCCAAACAGCTTCGTCCAGGAAATTGAACCCGGGTAGACGAGTCCATTTTCTACGACTCTAACCATTAGACCACGCGCTTCCATTTTCTTCAATATAACTTTTACAGTATTTTCTCTCTCTTTTTTGTTTTCCTTTTTTCTTTTTCTTTTTCTTTCGTTCTTTAAATTTCTATTTCTTTCTTTCTTTCTTTCTTTCTTTTTTCTTTCTTTCTTTCTTGATTTTATTTTTCTTGTATATAACTGATTTTTTTTAAATTCTTTCATCCATTCATTGGTTTATTTATTCATTATTCCTTTTTTCATTCCTACCTTATTTTATTTTCTTCTTTATTTCTTTTATCTATCAGATTTTCTTTCGTTCATTCATTCTTTCATTCTTTCATTTATTCATTCAATCTTTTCTCTTTCTTTCCTTTTTATTCCTTTCTTATTTCATTTTGTTCTCTATTTATTTCATCTATCTGTTTCTCTTTCGTTTTTCATTCATTCTTTCTTTCTTTTCTTCTTTCTTACTTTTCTTTTTCATTCAAATCTTATTTTATTTTCTTCTTTATTCTTTTATCTATCAGATTTTCATTCGTTCATTCATTCTTTCATTATTTCATTCATTCATTTTTCATTCTTTCCTTTCTTATTTCATTTTGTTCTCTATTTACTTTATCTATCTGCTTCTCTTTGGTTTTTCATTCATTCTCTTCTTCTTTCCTTCTTTCTTCCTCTCCCTTTCATTCAAATCTTATTTCATTTTTTTCTTTTTTATACACCTTTTTTCCTTTGTTAAATCATTCATCGAATCATTTTTCATTCATTCATGCCTGTTTTCTTGCATTAGTTTTTATTCCTGACTTTTTTATTTTGTTCTTAATCTATTTTATCTATTCCCTTTTTTCATCCATTCTTTCTTTCATTCATTCCTTCTTTTATTCTTTCTTTCTTTTTTATTCCTATCTCATTTGATTTTTTTCTTTCTTTCATTCATTGTTTCATTCTTTCTTTATTTCCTTCCTTTACCTTCCTACTTTTTTATTAATCTATTTTATCTATGTACTTTTCTCTCATTCATTCATTTTTTTTCATTTATTGTTTCATTCTTTTTCTGTTCTTTTATTGTTTATCTGCTTTTTTCGTTCATTCTTTCATTCATTAATTTTTTCTTTCATTCTTTCTTCCTTTCTTTCTATCTTTATCTCCCTTTTTTCATTCATTCATTCATCCATTCTTTGTTTCATTCTTTCTTTCCTTTTTATTCCTAATTTATTTGTTTTGTTCTTTGTTTAATTTACCTATCTGCTTTTCTTTACTTCATTCATTCATTCATCCTTTTATTCTTTCTTTCCTTTTCATTCTTAACTTATCTTATTTTGCTCTCCCCCCCCCCCTCTCTCTCTCTCTCTCTCTCTCTCTCTCTCTCTCTCTCTCTCCTTTTTTCATTTCATTCATTTATCAATTGATTAATTCTTTCTTTCTTTCCTTTTTATTCATATTTTATTTTGTTTTGTTCTTTATTTAGTTCTTCGATCTTCTTTTCTTTCAATCATTCATCTATTCTTCTTTTCTTTCTTTCTTTCTTTCATTCATTCATTCCTAACTTATTTCATTTTGTTCTTTATTTTTCATTTCCATTTTCCTTTCCGTTATGTCTTTCTTTTTTTCCTTTCTTCTTTTCTGTCCAGTCTTTTAATTTTCTCTTTCATTATGCCTTATTCTTTATTCTTCCTTCCATTTTTCTTCCCATTCAAATTCTGAATCAAAGACCAATTTTGTTTTTGTCTCTTTGAAGAATTCGCGTCAAAATAATTTTTCTTGCAACGGAAGCGATTTTCATATTTTGTCTGGAGGAATTTTTTAAAAACAATTTTCCCACATTTTCCAAAAAAGAAAAAAAAACACTTCGCAAAATGACACATAAAATATAAATTGTCTACATTCCACTGTCCGTCTTTTTTGTCTTCTAAAGAAATTCAAAATGTTGTGATGACAATACGGTAATTCTTCGACAGTATCGATTCTTCAATCAAAATCGATCAAGCAGCAGCACTCATCCCAATGGTAATGGTGAGTGGATTTTATTTTGAGGTTGTTGGATTTTACGGCGTGTCAACCCTTTACTCTCTCTTATTTCTTCTTCCTCTCTTTTCTAATAGTAGTTCTCGCAAAACTCAGGACATTCCCCATCTCGCTACAATGGGACCCTAACAGGTGCTGCGTCTCCGAGTCAAGTTGAACCTGGGAGTAATGGCAATGAAAGGGTACTTCACACTCCCCAAAGCTCCAATACTGGAACTTTACTATTAGATGCAGTTTAACATCATATCCAGGACAAGACCCTCACCCACCGCCTTCCAGCACATATATGATAAAATGTATTAGTGTTTGACATATGTGTGGGACTATCATATAGGTGTTAAGGCTTGATGTGACAAGCCGATTAATCGAAAGGGGAGCCTCTCGGCAAAGTTGTCGGAGTGGCCTAATGTCGGTATCGGCCAATCAGCGAAGGAGTCTATCCCCTTTTCACTTGCGCTAGACAAAGGAGATTGTTTTTGTGTCTGGGGTGGAGCGCCATACCTACCATCAGCTCCTTACTTTACCGCACATATCCCTATGCTACTCATACGCTGAGTTGGCGAGGGCCGGTATAGAACTAGGAACCTTGTGGTTTCTAGCCGAACGCTCTACCGACTGAGATAACCCAGCCCTTTGTAGTAAGAGCCAAAGTGAAGGATTCCGTCTTTAAACATAGGTGCAGTCGATGTATTCTACTGCCCCAGGCGACAGGGCCGGATTTTAATTGTGTTTTCATGTTTGGAGCAAAAACATCAGCAAGAAATGTCTATCAAGGGAAACCTCCATCTTTAATGCTGAAGAGCCATGTTTGAATTTTTAGATGAGGCTTGATAATCTTCTCTTATTATAATAGAGATTGTGTGTTTTTCTGTCTGTAACCGAAACTATATTCCTACTCAAGTCACAATTCTCTTAGTTATTGACATCACATTCTCCATGATTTTATTTTTTATCTAAACCTCAATTATTAATAAAATTGTCTTACATTATTAATACTGTTAACTATGTCAACATACTGACAACATGCAATTATATTTATATATACAACAAAATAGAAGGCTAATTTGCATATTAATATTAAAAAATAGAATTTAATAAATATGTGCTTAGTATTATTGATTTCTAACTGTTTGGTTTTATTTTAATGAATATAAGAAAAAGTCTCTTCAATAAATCTTAAATGAAATCCATTAACAAGATGAAATAACTGTCATTTTATTCTTTACTTCCTCTTATAACTAAATACTTAAATTAGAAAAAAATAACCATGAAAGACGAGAGTGATGGAAGAGTAAGTTTCAGTTGTTCTATTTTTTATTATACTCCCTCTGTTTCAAATCTTTTATTATACCCCCCTCTGTTTCAAATCTTTTTATCTGTATTCTTATTTAGTTTCATTAGCCTTTCTAATTTAATACAATATTTTATTACATTAAAACTTAAATACTTGCACCCGGAGGGTGCATATATTTGCTAGTTTCTATAATTTAGATTTGTCATTATCTTTATTTTTGTCCTAATCTTTATTGTTATATACACATGATGCAACGGGTATAAGGGTTGAGTTATTAGAGTTCTAAGTGGCAATCATCTGTGGGCTGCAGGTTCAATCCTGGCCACAAGCAATAATATAGAATACTTAATATAATTTATCTTAACACTGGTATCCGGTCATGGTTAAGTGTAATGAGAACAGTCTACCTCAGTGGATTGAATAATTGGTTCGGTTTGAAGTTCCGTGTAGGCTCCCGATTACAACATGAAGGCTTCCGATTTCGACAAGAAGGTTCCCAAGTTCGAAGAGAAAGTTCCCGAGTTCTACAAGTAAAAGCTGAAGAAGGTCAACACACATCGGTCAAAAAGTTGTGTATATAAAAATAAGGACAATAGTCCGGAAATTTTAAATAATACTTGTACCATAGATATAACTTTCGGCATTATTTCAATAAATACAAAAAATATTCATGTTTTGTATTCATTATCTGTACCAATTATGCTAAAACAAAACACTTGACGACCCATTAATAGTCAAGCTACTATGTTAAGTAGAGTAGCTAGCACCCCTCCAGCACTCTACAAGATGGATTGGCTCATAGCATTAAATAGTCTACGATTAAGGACTTCAACAGTGGATTAATAAGCTGATTAATATTCGGACTGATCATACTTCGTTTGGCTGTACCCCATTTGAACCTCCTCTATTTTTTGTAAGTTAATTGTTTGGTAACTTATTGTTCTGTGTTTTGTATGTATCTGTTATCACCGGATACTGGTACTGAATAAATATTTTAGGAAATCAATTTCTTCTGTGTATTATTTTACTTCGACGATACAACACAATGCAAACTCAATTCACTCTCAGAGTCAAAAGAAATTATGATGTGTTTGATCCCATGTCATATTGGAATAACGGGAAATGACAAAAACCGATTCAGCTGCAAATTATGTCATGAATAAAGAAATTGACCTAAACTTCAAGGTCTCATATACAGATCTAAATAACCAAATAAATGTTGTGGGGTTTTAAGGGGTCAAATAAGAACAAAACGACGGGTAACAAATGTAGGAAAATGTATTAACAAAAGAGTAGACAATTACAGTACAGAGAAGTGGGAAATTACGTCCGACAAATAGAGTTATGAACTGACTCGCATTGGCTTACTCTCAAGCCATAATTGTCCCTGTTACTTATAGTAACCGTCGGCGCATTCCATTAGTCTATAGGGTATATCACCTATAACAATAGAAATATTAGACCATATGACCTTTAGGCACCCCTTTTGCTTTGCTGATAAGTACATTTTTTCATTTACACCGTCAACATCCGGTTTTTTATTAATAGGTTTTTAGAGGGTTTTTTTAATTATAACCCTAACCCCTAACCCTAACCCTAACCCTAACCCCCTTAACAAACAACTGGATATTGACGGTGTAAAAGAAATTGACCTAAACTTCAAGGTCTCAGATACAGATCTAAATAACCAAATAAAAATATCAGACCATATGACCTTTAGGCACCCCTTTTGCTTTGCTGATTCATAAGTACATTTTTTTCATTTACACCGTCAACATCCGGTTTTTTATTAAGAGGTTTTTAGAGGGGTTTTTTTTTTAATCATAAAACTACCCCCCAACAAAAAAACGGATATTGACGGTGTAAATGAAAAAAATGTACTTATGAATTAGTGTTGCAGATTGACTATTGTTTCAATTTATTTTGGCGCGGAAAATTCGGAAGGACAAACGAAATTGAAAACAAAATGATGAACAATAGATAAAGGAGTCAAAGAAGAACCGGAACTAGAAGATTCCGCTAGAGAACAATGAATATGTGGGTGTTTGGCGGGAAAGTCAGACAAAGAGGAAATAGAACAAAGAAAACAATAGATAGGGTTGCGCTTACTTAAGCAGTCAGATAGGAGACGGCGAACAGAGCACAAGGATCTGACCGTCGACACGGTCGTGCGCTGCTATCGGGCAGTGGGGTTCAGCACCCCCTCACCTCACCATCCCAGCAGCAGAGTAGGAGTGGAAGTCATTGTCAACCCTCGGATTTCATCGTCCACTCACACGCACCACGAGAGAATGTAAAGAAATAAACTAACGTTTGTTGCAATGCCATTGTTGAGTCTCTACACCGACTACTAACCTACCCGCAGTATATCAGCAACGTATACGATTCAGAGTAGCGAAGAAGGCTATGCAACATTAGCAAAGTAAAAGGGGTGCCTAAAGGTGATATGGTCCAAAATATCTATCAAGCAAAAATGGCAAAAATGTTGGAATATTAGTGCACCAAATAAATGATTATCAATTAGGCAGGAACAGCAGGAAAATTGAAGCCGGTATTCTCGAGTCGGCTTCATAGTAAATCCTTTTGAACTGTGTTCCGCTTCGTCACACTCCATCATTCCGAAATTTCCCAGCGTGCAATTTTCAAGTAGCAATATTTTTTCACAATTCGAGTGTTGCTTTTTAATAAGTGCCCCCTGCCACGATGTATTTTGTAAACCACTTATATATTCAAATAAATATAATTTGCAAAAAGGGCGCCAGGGACAGAGAGACGACGCGGGAGAGAGACTGAGAGAGAGAGAGACAGAGTGAAAGATTAGAGATCCGCACCTTAAAGTGTTACTTATGTGCTTAGAAATCTTTAGCACAAGGAGAGAGAGAGAGAGAGAGAGAGAGGGGGGAGAGAGAGAGGAGAGATAGAGAAAGAGGGACATACATATATACATACGGTCTTCCTATCTATAGCTCTGCTGATGAGGCCTAATAAGCCGAAATGTACATACAGAGATTGATTTCTCTCGATTTGTTTAGCCTTAAATTTGAATAGGTATGCCCGCCTAATTAATTAATTATTAACTAATTAACTTTCAAAATTTGGTACGACTTCAATTAAGCACATTGTCGGCTAAAAAAAACATATCAAAACATTTCATTTGTGTATTTATTTCTCATATATACATATATACATACGGATACAGAGTCAGAGATAGACAGACAGACAGACTGACAGACAGAGAGTGCTGAATAAAAATCAAAAAGTCCTACTCATGGGCCCAAAAACCTTAGCACAAGGAGAAATTAAAGCAAAAACAAAGAGAGATTATGTGAGAGAGAGAGAGAGAGGAGAGGGGAGAGAGAGAATGCTGGAGGGGTGCTAGCTATTCTACAACACATAGTAGCTTGAGTAGAAATCTGCGCCTAAAAGTCTTAATATGAGCTCAGAAACATCGGCACAAGGAGATCGAGTCAAAGATAGGGGAGTGGGACAGACAGACAGACAGAGACTACTGAATAAATATCTAAAAGCTGCTCATGGTCTCAAACACCTTGGCATAAGGAGAGACAGAGAGCGACAGAAAGAGAGAGAGAGAGA
>CM042162.1:90245743-90322657 GCA_023376005.1 Doryteuthis pealeii
TAAATTATCATACTGTGGTATATCCACAGGTACTGCTAGTATAATTGAATATATATACCAAAATTTAATATATATATATATATATATATATATATTATATATTTGTGTGTGGTGTGTGTGTGTGTGTGCGTGCGTGTGCGTGTGTGTTTTTGATAATTGAAAATAAAGTGCTCGATTATGGGTGTAATACTTGTACTTATTTGTTATAGAATACAATACATTTAAGGCGTGATTGTTATCATTGTTTTCAAAGCAGTGTGTTAGCCACTTATGGTCAAGACAACGCGCCTGTCAAATAAATTCCCTTTCACGGCACGTTGTCTTGGCGATAAGTGGCTAACACACTACTTTTAAACCAATGGTAACAATCCCACCATAAATGTATTGTATTCTGTAACAAATGAATACAGCTATTACACCTGTAATCAAGTACTTTATTTTATATATATATATATATATATATATATATATATATATATATATATCCCAATTTCGGTAGAGCACTCTATTTAGGAGGTATATAATTGCAGATTCACCGTATTCGGCTCAGTCAAATCTCACTTTGTTTACAAAGTTTGAGAACTCTAGGTGAAGGTCATTTCCCCTTAGAAATATAGCGATTAAATAGCCTGCTATACTTGGCGACTGACTGTGGATGTGTGGGTAAGAGGCTTGGCGAGCGTAAGTTCGTTCGGGTCTCGAACCCAGTCAGAGGCAGCTGCTAAAAATCGTATAACTATACTGATGAGAGGTGATACCTGGAAACACGTGTCTATAGTTTACCATATATATATATATATATATATATATATATATATATAAAGGGTGTTCGGAAGAAATTTGGCAGGGAAAAGAAAAGGTGATTATTATGTACAAAATGCAATGGATTGTAAAGAAATTCAACAGGCACGGAAATTACACTACTGCCAACAAGTTTCACTCAAAATAACCGCCATTTGCGTCGATCACAGCCTCAATCCTGCTCCGGAACCTGGAGCAAGCTGATGTTACAGTTTCCATGGGAAGTGTCTCAAACACTTCCTTAATTCTGTCGATTAACTGGGCTTTTGTAGTACTGGCACGGCGATTAGTGTCTTTCTCAACAGCGTCCCATACAGAATAATCCATGGGGTTAAGATCTGAGGAGTTCGGAGGCCAACATTGGTACTGGTGTAGTCGTAAAATTTCGCCGACAAACATTTTTGACTTTTCCAGAGTGTGGCAGGGGGTCGAATCCTGCTGCCATACATATGGCCTACCATTGACTACAGTGTTTAGCAACTCCACGTAGGCATCTGAGGGTCCTCCAACATTTTTTTCTGCAGATCTTCGACGAATTCTGCCCTACGAATGCAATCAGATCGTCTGTTATTTTGCTTTTTCTATTTTAATAGTAAAATAATTTCCAATGGATTTTTATAGTAAAATCATTACCAATAGCCTTTTATGATGAAGTCATTTCGAATAGATTTTAATAGAAATAATTTCCAATGGATTTTTATAGTAAAATCATTACCAATAGTCTTTTATGATAAAGTCATTTCGAATAGATTTTAATAGTAAAATAATTTCCAATGGATTTTTATAGTAAAATCATTACCAATAGCCTTTTATGATGAAGTCATTTCGAATAGATTTTAATAGTAAAATAATTTCCAATGGATTTTTATAGTAAAATCATTACCAATAGTCTTTTATGATAAAGTCATTTCGAATAGATTTTAATAGTAAAATAATTTCCAATGGATTTTTATAGTAAAATCATTACCAATAGTCTTTTATGATGAAGTCATTTCGAATAGATTTTAATAGTAAAATAATTTCCAATGGATTTTTATAGTAAAATCATTACCAATAGTCTTTTATGATAAAGTCATTTCGAATAGATTTTAATAGTAAAATAATTTCCAATGGATTTTTTATAGTAAAATCATTACCAATAGTCTTTTATGATAAAGTAATTTCGAATAGATTTTAATAGTAAAATAATTTCCAATGGATTTTTATAGTAAAATCATTACCAATAGTCTTTTATGATAAAGTCATTTCGAATAGATTTTAATAGTAAAATAATTTCCAATGGATTTTTATAGTAAAATCATTACCAATAGTCTTTTATGATAAAGTCATTTCGAATAGATTTTAATAGTAAAATAATTTCCAATGGATTTTTATAGTAAAATCATTACCAATAGTCTTTTATGATAAAGTCATTTCGAATAGATTTTAATAGTAAATAATTTCCAATGGATTTTTATAGTAAAATCATTACCAATAGTCTTTATGATAAAGTCATTTCGAATAGATTTTAATAGTAAAATTATTTCCAATGGATTTTTATAGTAAAATCATTACCAATAGTCTTTTATGATAAAGTCATTTCGAATAGATTTTAATAGTAAAATTATTTCCAGTGGAATTTTATAGTAAAATCATTACCAATTCTATTTTTTATACTAAAACCATTTCCAATAGTTTTTAATAGTAAAATTATTTCCAGTGGATATTTATAGTAAAATCATTACCAATAGATTCTGACATTAAAATTATTTTCAACGAATTCTATAGGAAAACCATTCCCAA
Organism: Doryteuthis pealeii; assembly: GCA_023376005.1. Taxonomy (NCBI): domain Eukaryota; kingdom Metazoa; phylum Mollusca; class Cephalopoda; order Myopsida; family Loliginidae; genus Doryteuthis; species Doryteuthis pealeii. The sequence goes on from CM042162.1 coordinate 90,248,327, forward strand.
TAATAGGACAATTGGATATAAAAGTTCTCAGTGCAATCTTTTGCACAATATCATAGAAATCTTAGAAGTGTCTACGAAACAAGCCTGATCCAGAAAGGAATCCCGGTGAGCAGCTACGGAACGATAAGGCATATGCTAATCCTGTGGGAAATCCTCGCCGTACAGATAAGAGATGTAATAAAACACTCGCTTGAAAGCCGATTATGCCCTCTGGTGAATAAAAAGGATGCCACTGTTGGGAGACAAAATAGAATTGACTCTCTATTTCATGGACGGATTGGCCCTCCCTTCTCCCGTTTTGGTCATTTTCCAAAGCGAACCCTAGAATCACCCTCTTTTAACAACTCGGCGTTGTACGCAAAACACGTTGTCTTTTTTCGCTTTCTCAACACATAGTGCCTGTTTTTGTTCCCAGACCTCCTGAAAAACCGTAAGTGGTTTCCACACCTTTGTTGTTTAAACCTTTCTTCCTGTTCCTCGGAAGCCCTTGTGACTCTTTCATGGTTTGGGAAGGGAAGTATTTGGTATGTTGTATAATTAAATGCTATATCTTATTATAAGGATATTGTGTGTTTATCTTTCTGTAACCGAAACTATATATCTACTCAAGTCACAATTCCCTTTAGTTATTTATGTCCCATTCTCCATGATTTTATCTTTATCTAAATCTCAATTATCAATTATATTGTTTCACATTATTAATACTGTTGGACTTATCTACATACTAATAACATACAATTGTATTTATATACACAACAAAATAATGGTTTATAGTGTTAACGGGAAGCTTAATTTGCATATTGATCTTAAAAATTTGTTTTTAATAAATATGTGCTTGGTATTATTGACTACTAATTGTTTGGTTTATTCTTAATGAATTGGAGAAAAATATCAGGGATAAATCTTAAAAGAAATCTATTAACAAAAAGAAATAACTGTACTTTTATTATTATTTTACTTTATATTTTAATTAGATAATTACATTAGGAAAATTTAGCTTTGAAAGACGGAAGTGATGGATGAATAAGTTAAAGTTGTTCTATTTTTCGATTATACCCTCCTCTGCTCCAAATCTTTTTATTTACCTTCTTATTTAGTTTCATTGGCCTTTCTCGTTTAATATGATATTTTACTGCATTAAAAGTTAAATACTTGCACCCGACAGAAGGTGCATATATTTTCTAATATATATATATATATATATATATATATATATATATATATATATATATATATATATATATATATATATATATATTATATCGTAAGTTCGTGTAGAGGTCACTTAGAGGAATATAAACACCTACTCCTTAACAAAAAAAACGAAGAAATCTGCTAAGTCCGTTTGTGTGGTGGTAAAGACGCTTGACAGTCAGCTTGACAATCAGGTTTCGAATCGCACACGGGGCGGCTTTGTATCTATAGCTCTGCTGATGAGGCCTAATAGGCCGAAATGTACATACAGAGATTGATTTTTTTCGATTTGTTTAGCCTTAAATTTAATAGGTAATCCCGCCTAATTAATTAATTATTAATTAATTAACTTTCATAAAATTAGGTCCGACTTCAATTAAGCACATATTCTCCCAAATATTGTCGGCTGAAAATAGCCATATCACAAACACCGTCCGTTTGTTTACTTCTCGTAAGTTCGTGTAGAGGTCACTTAAGAGGAATATAAACACCTACTCCTTAACAAAAAAACGAAGAAATCTGCTAAGTCCGTTTGGTGTGGTGGTAAAGACGCTTGACAGTCAGCTTGACAATCAGGTTTCGAATCGCACACGAGGCGGTCTTTGTATCTATAGCTCTGCTGATGAGGCCTAATAGGCCGAAATGTACATACAGAGATTGATTTTTCTCGATTTGTTTAGCCTTAAATTTAATAGGTAATCCCGCCTAATTAATTAATTATTAATTAATTAACTTTCATAAAATTAGGTCCGACTTCAATTAAGCACATATTCTCCCAAATATTGTCGGCTGAAAATAGCCATATCACAAACACCGTCCGTTTGTTTACTTCTCGTAAGTTCGTGTAGAGGTCACTTAAGAGGAATATAAACACCTACTCCTTAACAAAAAAACGAAGAAATCTGCTAAGTCCGTTTGGTGTGGTGGTAAAGACGCTTGATAGTCAGCTTGACAATCAGGTTTCGAATCGCACACGGGGCGGTCTTTGTATCTATAGCTCTGCTGGTGAGGCCTAATAGGCCGAAATGTACATACAGAGATTGATTTTTCTCGATTTGTTTAGCCTTAAATTTAATAGGTAATCCCGCCTAATTAATTAATTATTAATTAATTAACTTTCATAAAATTAGGTCCGACTTCAATTAAGCACATATTCTCCCATATATATATATATATATATATATATATATATATATATATATATATATATAAGGTATCCAAATGACTGGTAGTAAGGGATGATTCCATCTGGGATCTTCATAATCTAACTGCATAACCATACTGTATATTCCGTAGGTGCAAACATATATTCATACAAGGATTTTTATAAATCCCTGAAGAGAGCTTTATATTGTATGATAATTAATAAATTAGATTAAATACAGAGCAATATTTAACTACCGGAAATAAATCTTAAAAGAAATTCACTAACAAGAAGAAATAACTAATATTATTCTTTACTGCATATTTTAACTAAATAGTTAAATTAGTAACATTTAGCAACGAAAGACGGGAGTGATAGAAGGGTAAGTTTCAATTGTTCAATTTTTGATTATACCATCCTGTGTTTCAAAATTTTATTTGCATTCTTATTTTGTTTCATTAGCCTTTCTAATTTAATATAATATTTTATTGCATTAAAACTTAAATACTTGCACCCGGAAGGTGCATATATTTGCTACTATATATATATATATTATAATATATATATAATATATGTGTGTGTGTGTGTGTGTGTGTGTGTGTGTGTGTGTGTGTGTGTAAGGTATTCAAATGAATGGTAGTAAGGGATGATTCCATCTGGGATCCTCAAAATCTCATTGTATAATCATACTGTATGCCTTTGTAGGTGCAAACATATATTCATACAAGGATTTTTATAAATCCCTAAAGAGAGCTCAATGTATGATAATTAATAAATTAGATTAAATACAGAGCAATATTTAACTTTCAAAGGAAGAAAAAACTTAACAAACCGTCATTCCGTAATAAATTTATTTTGACCAAAAGCTCAAAAGCTTTGAAAAGTTTTTACGAATTTTTTAAAAATCCTTGAGAGACTGGCCTCTTCTTAATCTGTCTGAGTTTTTTCTTTCTTTGAAAGCTATATATATTGTAGAGGATTATGAGTATGTTTTCAATAATATTATGAATGACGAATAAAAATATGACACAGTTTAGGTAGAAAATACGGAGAAATGATAAAACAAATGCATATAATTATAAAATAACAAATAAATTCATTCAGAGAATAAATTTGCAATAATATGTGAAATGTTCAAAAGGAATAGTGTAGATATGATATGTGTAATGTAAAATGTAAAAGTTCGTATGTTAAGTTTGGAAAAGTTCGTTTAAATGTGGGCAGAAATTAGAATAAAGTTTGTATATATGACCTGTTGAAACGGATTCCTGATGTTGACTGCGGTGGTACGATTGAATGGTAATAGTAGTAATTGCGTTGAGGCGATGGAATCGTTGGGTCTGACACCAGTTTCTTGGTCGTGTTCTATCTGGCAGGGAGATGGGATTCGTATGTTTGTTTGTGGTCGTCGGATGTGTCCGGTTTGAGTGTGAGTTGAAGTCTGTGTGTATGTTGATTTGTTCTCCGTTTTTTATAATTAGAAGATAGGATCGAAAAGTAATTAATTTTTGGCGCAAACGCGCGGACGTAGTTGAGAGCAATACTAACCTAGCCAATCGATTTTGATTTTTGTGTAAACATTTATTTTAATCACTTTTCCTTAAATTTAGGAAAAGGATTTGTGTTCGTGTGTTCGTTTTAATCTCTTTTCCTTAAGTTTTGGAAAAGGATTGTGTTATGTGTTTGTTTTAATTTCTTTTCCTTAAGTTTGGGAAAAGAAATGTGTACTTGTATTTATTTAAAAATATAGAATTGTATTCTATAATATATATATATATATATATATATATATGTATATATATATATATATGACTTATATCATCAAAGTTTTATGTCGACACGCACATACCGTGGGACTCTTTTATATATATATATATATATATATATATATATATATATATATATATATATATATATATATATATATTGTAGATTAAGAACTGCACTAGAGGAACGCCTCCAATAAAACGTAGAACTGCCTGGAAAACTAATAGAAATTGAATTTCTAAACAATGACATTTCGCGCGTAATTCTTGCAATGTAATGATTGTTTTCGTCTGTTTAAACTAGCGTTTCCCCTTCGGTGTATCGGGGAGGGGGAGGAAGGGCAATCTCTAGCTTTTATTGAACAACTTCCAACCTCATAAAACGAAAGGGACACATAAAAATGAAAGTGATTACTCTCTTGGCTATCAGTAACTCGCCTCTTTCTGGCTTTAATCTTTTCATTGTAAAGATGACAACAGCGTATGCCCCCTATCCGTCCGCACCCTCACCAAAAACATTTTCGGCCAGCCCACTGCCTGATGAGAATCAAAGAAATGGAAATTAATGGTCCGGGCGATCATTTGGGAATTTCCCCCTTTGCTTAAATGCAATCACTTATTTGTACATTTATGGCGGCGGGAAGGAGATGGGCGTCGGCGGTAAAGAGCGAGGGGGGCGCTTCAGCAAATCCCGTTGATGCATCTCGCTGACAGTTGCCAGCAACTGTTAAGTACAAAACAAACTATCAATCGATTGTGAATTCTCAACGCTTCTGATATTTAAAGCTGTTTGCAAGAAGGAGGCGGACATCTTTGTTGCAAGAATTCGCATTTAAACTTCTGACTGGTAATTTCTTTCATCTTTATTTATCGCATTGTCAATCTTCAACCGCGTGGAACAGGGCGTATCGGAAATAATGACGGATAATCTCTCAGAGAAATTCCAAGTTAAACTAGTGGAAATGAAATCTTTTCATCTATTGAAGAATTGTTTAACGATTATTATTATTATCATTATTATTATTATTATTATTATTATTTGCTTACAGCCCCTGGTATTTCCAAGAGATAACCCATCCAAGTATTATTATTATTATTATTATTATTATTATTATTATTATTATTTCACTCCTTCACGGCAGCTTACGCTGGTGGACTTTCACTGTAGTCTGAGAGACAACAAATCTCCTCAGATCTTCAGGACTCTCCTGAGTATTCTAGCCGATCTTAATCCTAAGGTTGTCTGGATGGTCTCGATTCTTCCTCAGATTTCCAATTCCTCTAGTCAGTTTTCTAAACTTTTCTCTTCATATTCCACGGTTTTTTCAATTCTCTGGTAAGGTTTAAGTATATATTTATCTTTTCGGGTTTTTTTTTTTTTGGGGGGGGGTTGTTTGTTTTTTTTGGGTTTTTTTTGGGGGGGGTCATCATCATCCGAAACTGCAAGTTCTCCTTTTCTTGTTAATTAATACTAGGCCTGAACTTCTGGTTGGGATAAAATGTTCCGTCTTTATTTCAAAGTCCCAGAGAATTTTATACGTTTCAAGGAACAATCAGCAAAAGCCAAATTGAAATACAGCTTCAATCGCAATGCTTTTATGACACAACATATATACATAATATCTATTAATAATGGAGATTGTCTGTATTTCTGTCTGTAACAAAAACTATGTCATAGCTCTACGTCACAGCTTACATCACAATATTCTTATGCTATATACACCCAAAATTTGAGTAAGCAATTTTAAAAATTGTTTTTTACTCTCGTCCCTTTTTTTTACAGTAACAAGAAGTTAACTAAAAAGTTTACAAATAAATAAATACCTACGATTTTGTGTAAAATTGATGTGGAAAATATTCAAAATAATTGTTTGATTATTACATGCACGCAACATTTTATTTGAGAGGATGGGGCTCAGTTTTCATTTCAAATTGTTTTACTTTTTTTTTTTACTCCTTTAATAAATATGAGGATTTGTCTTACTTATGATACAAACCTCTGACATTGAATTTTTAACTCTCTCCAATTCAAAAATAATTTTTACGACGCCCGGAGGGTGTTTTCAGTTGCTAGTATACATAATCAAATTTCCTGTTAAACAAACTTAAAAGTATTTTTTTATAATTAAAAAAAAAAGAATAAATAAATAAAATGAGTAAAAATAAAGATATACATTTATTAAACTTTGATGACTTTAATTATTAGAAAATTTGAATTGGGTTGCACTCGAGCTGAATGAAGATGTGTAATCTATACATATATAAAGGGCAGTTGTGTGTATGTATGTCCGAATGTAATCTATACATATATAAAGGAGAGTTGTGTGTATGTATGTCCGGAAGAAACTTTGAAAATAAAACAATTAACGACAAAGTAAATATATATACACATTAAATATCACCAGGGCTTGGTTTTCTATACATATATAAAGGGCAGTTGTGTGTTTATGTATGTCCCTTTGGTAAATATATATACACATATACATATATAAAGGGCAGTTGTGTGTTTATGTATGTCCGGAGGAAACTTTGAAAATAAAACAATTAACGACAAAGTAAATATATATACACATTAAATATTACCAGGGCTTGGTATTGAGCGAAAATAAGAGATATTTGGTTTATATTTATATTAATTAAAAAATAAAATTTAAATGATAAAAGCATGGATTTTTTTTTTTCATTTAATATTTTAGCTAGTACATTAACATTTCTTTTCAGAGTAGCTGGATCAATGCAAGGTCTATTTTTTACATGGGGATTTAAATCCCACGAGGATTCAACTCACGATTTAGTAATTATGGATCTGCAGGACTAACTTTAAAAAATCCCCTCTACCCAGGCGACTCCGGGTAGCCGCTGCTAGTTGTGTTAGATAGCCCATTGACGTACATCGGGTATATAAATGGAGAGAGTGGACTCGTGATAGGTAGAGTCTTCGGGTGACAAACAGACAGACAGACAATAGGGTCGTGACTTACATGATTCCTTGTCTAGTCGCCATATTTTCGTTTCCTTCTTCTTCGTTGGTCGGTCGTCGTGTCTAGTCTTCTCACTTCTTGCTGTTTCATTTTCTAACTAAGGGCTTCTTTTCAAGTCATGCAATTAACGAACAAGACTTGGTTTTTCTTTGATCAAAGTTTTATTTCTGTATTGCCCATTTTCACCGCGCGGGAGTCAACAGCCCCAGACAGTCGCACGTCTGCTCTGCCTGACGTCTGGCTGAAAACTGATTACCTTTTTTTATAAGCATCATGTGTGGACGTGCAAAAGGAGGGAAAAGGTTTCTGAAAAGGAGGTGCTAAGCATTATAGTAAAGTACATGATAACATCCATGGAATCACCAAGCCAGCTATCCACGCTTTAACCTGCTGAGGTGGTGTGAAACGTCCCCCTGGTCTTATCTATGTAGAGACCCGAGGTGTATTCCTCAAGAATGTCAACCGTGATGCCGTCACCTACACTGAGCATGCCAAGAGGAAGACTGTCACCGCCATCGATGTCGTCTATGCCCCCAAGAGATAATGCAGAACCCTATACGATTTCGGAGGTTAAACATTTCCTTCATCTGTACTGGATGCTTTTTTTTTATTTCACTCCTAAACGTCCCTTTTAAAGTCACTCTTTTTTTTTCTGTTGTTAAATAAAATTTTTGATGAATAAATTTTTTTCTTTTTTTAAAAAGCCGCGATAATTATGCACCAACTCAAAAAAATTTATTATTTTCTTTTACTTTTCTTTTTTCTCCCATCATTCTCTTTCCTTTTTTCTTTTTTCTTTATAATTCTTTCTTTCTTTCCCCCTCTTTTTTCTTTTTCATTCTTTATTTCTTTTCTTTTTCATTTACCTTCATTTTTCCCTTTCCTTTTTGTGTTTTTCTTTATCATTTTTTCATTCTTCTTTATTTATTTTTCATTCTTCCTTTCTTTTTCAATCTTTCTTTCTTTTTCTTTCTTTCTTTCTTCTTTCTTTTCCATCCACTTTTCTTTTTTCTCTCTTTACTTTTTCATTCCTTCCTTCTTTTTTCTTTCTTTATAATTCTTTCTTTCTTTCGCCCTCTTTTTTCTTTTTCATTCTTTATTTCTTTTCTTTTTTATTTACCTTCATTTTTCCCTTTCCTTTGGCCTCCCTTTTTGTGTTTTTCCTTCATCAATTTTTTCATTCTTCTTTATTTATTTATTTATTTATTTATTTTTCATTCTTCCTTTCTTTTTCAATCTTTCTTTTTTCCTGCTTTCTTTTTTCGTCTTTTTTTTTCTTTTTCTTTCCTTCTTTTTTCTTTCTTTTCCCATCCAATTTTCTTTTTTCTTTTTCCTCTCTTTACTTTTTCATTTTCTTCTTTTTTTTCTTTCTTTTATTAACTTGTACTTATTACTCTGTGAAATTTTTCGTTTTCCATCAGGAGGTGGAATGACTGACATCATCTTTCTAAACATCAGAGAACTGAAAAAAAAATGGCTGCCTTACATAATAATTTTAAATCCACAATTTTGACGAAAACGTAAGTAGAAGAGATCATCCCCCATTTCCCTTGATGACATCCGTTGATCGCCTTTTGAATATTAATGTTTACCAAGAGAAACAAAAAGGCGGGAAATGAACTTCTTATCTTAAAAGTATGAACCAACAATAAGTTAGTGCAGTGCGATGTCTATTCCCTTTCCAATGAATGAGCGAAGGATCAAAAGACAAAATGGAGGATTGATCTGCCTTTTTTTTTCAGTCAGATCAGAAGTCCCTACACGTTTTATTTTTGGTTTGTCTTTTGGGGTTTCTTTGTTTTGTTTTGTGTGTGTATGTTGTGTGTGTGTGTGTGTGTGTGTGTGTGTGTGTGTTTGTGTGCGAGTTGTTTTGTTTGTTATTTCTTGGGGGGGTCGTGTTATCCCCCTTCCAATGAATGAGGGAAGAAACTAAAATAAATCCAATAAAATGGAGACTTGATGTGCTTAGTTAGAACAGTAGTCCCTACCAGTTTTATATTCTTGTTTCTATTTGCGTGGTAGCTTGGAGGGGTAGCTTGGGGGGGGGTCACATCCTTTCGGTTTAATATTAACACTATTTTTCAGCTCCGGGCGACTTTAATCCCGAAACCTGAATATATATATTGTTGTTGGTATCCGTCCGTCAACTAAAGATTTGCGGAGGGGGAAGGGTCGGGATTTGATCAACCCCGATTGGTCCCCTGGGCGAGGAAATTCGTTGTTGAAAGACCAGAAATTTCCAATGATCCCAAGGATATAACAACGCTGATGACTTCCCCCTCAAGCATCTTAAAGATGTATTTTACAAAATTGTTGTCAACTAAAGACGATGGCGTAGTGTCCATTTTTTTCAAATTTGCAACTGCGTGAGTGGCTGAACAGACCAATTTGAATGACAATCTCTGCTACAATGACTGCAAACAAACAATGATACTTGCTGGAGTTACTGTTGTCACTCCTTCCTTTTGTCTCTCTTTTCCGTGGCAGCTCCTTTCCTCTCTTTTTCACTCCTTTTTATTCCTTGTTTGACGAGGAGTCGCACGGTCTTCTACACAAGCCTCCCGTGTGTTGGTGTTGATGTGGTATGTCTTCATGTTTCTCTTGCAGACATCTTTAAAGCGCAGGCGTGGTCTTCCTATTCGTCGGGTGCCCTCTACTAATTCACCATACAGGAGGTCTTTGGAGATCGGCCTTTGTCCATCCTCCTGACGTGACCAAGCTAATGTAGGCGTCTCTCGCAGATGATATCGGGCATGCTATTCATGTTTTCTCGTTCCAACACTTCTGTGTTGGGCTCTTTGTCCTGCTGTGTAAGCGTAGGATGCGGCGTAGGCATCTGAGGTGGACATTTTCCAGTTTCCTCTCGTGGCATGAGTATGTGATCCAGGCTTCGCTACTGTAGAGGAGAGTACCGAGAACACACGCTTTGCAGACGCGCAGTTTTGTTCCCTTTGTAAGGTTGGCATTGTCCCAGACTCTCTGGCTCAGTTTGGCCATAACTGCCACCGCTCTAGCGATTTGCTGTTGACTTCACAGTCCGTGGAGACTGAATTGGCAATGTTGGACCCAAGGTACTTGAAGATCCTCACTGCTTTCAGGCTGCATCTGTTGATGACAATGTTCGGAGGGGCTATCTGCACTTTTTATTTTATACTTTTGTAGTTATTGGTTTTAACAATGAGTTAGCATCATTGGGGATCACTTTGTATGGTATTGATTAAGTTCATGTCTATATTCCATGGTATAATTTTATTTCGTTCAAAAAGGATAGAATGTCTTCTATGTTGATACTTTCAAATAGATCTTTCATATTGTTTGCATTAAAATAACGGTTTCTGATGAAAAAAAAATGCATTCTATGAATAAGTGTTTTTAACAGTCAAAGATGTTTGATATGTTTCACACTGTGGTTGTTGTTCTTATATTCACATATAGAGATTTACCTACAACTTAATTTCTCATTTAATCGAGCCCGCAATGTTGTACCTGGAAACAAAGAAGATGCAATAGTTTCGGAGCATCCCCCCAGTGATAACGGTAGCTTATTTGTTTATTTATTGATTTTAACGGCATATCAACCCGTCTGGGGTTTTGTCATGCCTAACGTTTAGGAATTATACGTACATATCGTGTATTTATATTTATACTTTTTAGTAATTGGTTTTAATAATGTGATAGCATTATTGGGGATTATGTTGTATGGTCTTGATTTGTTTCATGTCTATATTCTATGGTATAATTTTATTTCTCTCAAAAAAGAGAATATCCTCTATGTTGACATTTTCAAACAGATCTTTCATATTGTTTGCTTTAAAATAATGGTTTCTGATGTGAGCAAGAAACCTGCATTCCATGAATAAGTGTTTAACTGTCAAAGGTGTTTGACATGTTCCACATTCTGGTTGTTGTTCTTGTTTGAGTATATAAGAGTGCGTTAGTCTTGTATGGCCAATGCTTAATCAGGACACAATGACTTGTTCCTTTCTAGACTTCCTTAAAGTTGTCTGCAGCCTCCCAAAGTTGGTTTGATTAGGAAGAGTTTATTGTGGATGTTGTTATTACAGTATTGTTGCCATTTTGTATGAAGGAATCTATTAATTTTAGGTTTCAAGTCAGTATATGGTATTTTGAACTTATCGGGGATCAAATCTAGAGCCAATTTAGCTAGAGAGTCAGCTCTTTCAATCTGGATAACGGTAGCGTAAAAGAAAGGTGAGATGGTGAGAAGATTCAGATAGACACAGAGAGACAGGACAACAATAGAAATAATCATAACATTGAAAGCAAATCACGTATCCTATTATAATGGAGATTCAGTGTCTGTTTGTCTGTAACCGAAAGCAAATAACGTATAAGTTTAAAACCTTTTTTTAAAGTCTTATCTGCCAGTCATTCATTATCGCTGTCCTTTCTTGTGACATTAAACGATTATTACTGGGAATGATTATTTCAGTTAATTGCTTTCTTTACTTTTGATCCTTTCAATAAAGACAAAGAGACATTCACTTTCCATTATAAAAGAACAAAGAAACCGTAATTTGATGATGTCCGATTTTTGTCCCCGGGTCAAGGGAACAAAGAAGCGGGAAAAAAAGGTGAGGTTTCTTTTTTTAATCTTTGTCAATAAAGTTAAGAACAACACAAACTAATTTGGTCAGAACATTTGTTCTACAGACATAGTAGAAATGGCGGTAATGTTTATTACGAGAAACATTCTTCTTTTCTTCATTTTATTCACTTCTTCTTCTTCTTCTTCTTCTTCTTCTTCTTCTTCTTCTTCTTTCCCTTTCATTCATTTCTTCTTTTTCTTTCTCTTTTATTCATTTCTTCTTCAGCTTCTTCTACTTCTCCTTCTTCTTATTCTCCTTCTTCTTTCCTTTTAATCATTCTTCTTCTTCTTCTTCTCTTCTTCTTCTCTTCTTCTTCTTCTTCTTCTTCTTCTCCCTTTATTCATTTCTTCTTATTATTATTTTATTTTTCTTCTTCTTCTTCTTCTTCTTCTTCTTCTTCTTCTTCCTTCTTCTCTTCTTCTTCTCTTTATTCATCTTCTTCTTCTTCTTCTTCTTCTTCTTCTTCTTCTTTCCCCTTTATTCATTTCTTTCTCTTTTTATTCATTTTCTTCTTCTTCTTCTTCTTCTTCTTTCTCTTTTATTCATTTCTTCTTTTTATTTCCTTTCTTCTTCTTCTTCTTCTTTTCTTTCTTCTTCTTCTTCATTCTGTTTTATTTCTTCTTCTCCTTCTTATTCATTTCTTCCTTTCTTCTTCCTTCTTCTTTTTATTTTCCTTTTATTCATTCTTCTTCTTCTTCTTTCTCTTTTATTCATTTCTTCTCTCCTTCTTCTCCTTCATCTTCTCCTCCTTCTGCTTTCTTCTCCTTCTTCTTTCCCTTTTATTCATTTCTTCTTCTTCTTCTTCTTCTTCTTCTTCTTCTCTTCTCTTCTCCATTTTCATTTCTACTTCTTCTTTCTTCTTTCCTCTTCCTCCTCCTCCTCCCCACTTCTTCTTCTCTCCTCTTCCTTCTGTAACGGATCGCTTAGGTCCTTGTCACAATAAACGATTCGTGCATCACAATCATTATACTCTTCAATCTCCTATATAACCGTCTATCAAATCCGGGAAAATTTACAATGGTCAGATGGGACATAAGTGGAAAGTCGGGCGCATAATGAGAAGAAAGTTACTCGTACGCATGCCCGTACGCATGCGCATGTTAGTTCTAATCTCGTTAAAGCTTATCGAGAAAGATTAGAAAAAGTCTCCTTAGTGGCAACGAAAAGTCATAATTTTCTAAAAAGGAAAATTCTCAGAAATTTCTAAAAATAGGAAATTTCTCCGAATTTTCTTTTCCTTGATTAGATAGGTAAAACTTGCAAATCATACTCAAAATCCCATTATATTACAGGGTGACCCAGAAAAAACAGAACCCAAATTATATATTTATTTTCCCATTAAACTAACCCTGAACCCCAACCCTAACCCTAACTTTAACCCTAACCCTAAACCCACTAGATAAAATTAACAGTTTTATTACAAAATTTGTGGGTTCTATTTTTTCTGGGTTACCTTTTATAGAGGATGACCTAGAATAGACAGAACCCAAATTATTTATTTATTTTCCCATTAAACTAACCCTAAACCCCAACCCTAACCCTAACCCTAACCCTAAACACTAAACCATCTTGCAACAACCTCTGGTTAAAAATTAGACCATCCAAATCGTCCAAAAAGAAATGCAAAAATGTAAATCTTGATTATTTGGTATTGTTTATCCACTGAATTCTTATAACTTATGAGTGTCGTCACCTCAGCTAAATAATAGACGATTCCGTTTTTATTATAAAGAAAGAAACGGAAGAAAAGGGACATGCTACACAAAAAATAGAATGAAAGAAAGAAAGAAGAAAAACAGAAAGAAAGAAAGAAAGTGAAAACAGAGAGGGAGGGGTGAGCGCGTGAAAGCAATAACACTAATCTGTTTCGATCGAACATAATGAAAAGATGAAAAGAAAAGAAAGAAAAGAAAGAATGAGAGAGAAAGAGAGAGAGAGAGAGAGAGAGAGAGAGAGAGAGAGATTATTATACTTTTTACACATTGAACTATTTAGCAATAGCTCTTAAGTGAGCATATCAAACTTCGTAATTAAATTATCATACTGTGGAATATGTACATGTCCAGCTACTATATTCTAATAACAAACATGAAGAAGACATGATATCACTTAAGAATGGTGAGGCTATGGAATAGTAAAAGATACGAAGATTCAAAAATAATAGCAACCCAAAAGCACTTATATGAACACTAAACAATTTTAACTTCAATGGAAACCTCTTATAAAATCAAAGGTCGTGCCTAAAGAAAAGTACCAATGCCATCATATACACTAAATGCGAAAATGTCAATAAGGTATAAACTAAATCTAATCAGTGGGGGGGGCACAGTCAGGTCTGACTCAAGGCTCCAATCCACAGTCCAACCACTCCCAACTGTATCTCGCTCCAATATCTAAAAACTATTTCTTTGTCCCGCTCGTCTCGACAACAAAATACTACTGCAAGTCGTTCTGCCTGGTCTGTGAGGATAAGTCCTTTAAATACACCCCAATTTCACCACATCCGGGCTCCTCACTTATAATTGTCCGTTCAGCACGTGCGACACTCGCCAGCACGGCCCGACCACCCACATCCGGGCCACTATGCCATTTCCTACTTCACCGATCGTCCACAGCTCTCACATTCTGAAGGAAGCGGGTTCGACTCTAGGTCAGTCCTACACGCTAGGCAAAGCCTAGCCCGCTTCCTTCGAGAATACAGCAAGTCTTCACGCCCGCCACCCTCTCCGTCACACCGTGTTGCACGAGGCAGGTCTCCTCTCTCACTACACTAAACATGTCAACCGAATTTTCCAAATTGTTATCTTTTATATATATGTCTTCTATTATATATACTAGCAAAATAAAAAACGTCCACCGAGCGATGTAAAAATAGATTTTTGAAACATATTGCCTGAGGGGAGGGAGTTAAAAATTCAATTTTAAGCCAGTTTGTACCCTAAGTATGTAAAATCATCAAATTCATTAAAGGATTAAAAAATAAAACAATTTGAAATGTAAACTTTAAATATGTATTAAAATAAAACAAACTATATATAGATGTATAATACCAGTCATGTATTTATTAAAAGTTATTTTTAAAAAACAATGAGGACTGTCTAATGTTGCATGTTCAAATTTTCAGTGTATTTATTCTATGTTATGATGATTTTGGGTAATGTGACGTAAGCAGTGACGTAGTTTTTGTTACAGACAAAAACCGGAAGCGAATCTCCATTATTAATAGATATATAAGGATAATGGCTGTCAATTCGTGTTCGAGTAAAACCATTTCCTGTTTTTATTTATCATCATAGTTAGGTGCCAGTAGCATTTGACACTATATCCTTCTGCTAGCCATGGAGAGACATACTCTTCAACATAAATTACATGTTGGAACTTCTCAACTTTGAATGTAGCTGGGCTGAAAATTGCCCTTTATCATAGCCAACACCAAAAATGGAAGCGGGCTATTAGAAAGGGTAATTTTCAGCCCAGCAACATTCAAAGTGAAGAAGTTCCAACATGTAGTTGAAATGAAAAGAAATGAAGAAACCATGTTAACCTAATGTTAAAATCTTCTTTCTGATATATATATATATATATATATATATATATATATATATAGTAACTGAAGAAAAAACTCTAAACTTGCTTCATTACAATTTATTTCAACCGTATTAATACAGCATCTTCAGGTAATCACAAGAACATGACTCTTACTGAGAATTTCCCAAAGTAACATCTCTTTTATAATCTATCAATTTAGGGGAGGGAGGGTTGGTGTCTTAGTTTGGAATGGGTAGGATTAGTTTCTTTGAATGAGGCGGGGAGGTCTGTGCTTTGGATGAGGTGTGGCTTAGATTGGGGACAGATTCCTTGGGGAAATAGTTGTAAAAGTGTATATACAAAATGAGCAGAAAAAAAAAAAAATAGAAATAGGGAGAAAGACAATAAAAGAAAAAGAAAAATAACAAAATAATAATAATAATATATATATATATGATGATCCACAGGTGGATGAGCACAGGTGTGGGTTAAGGAAGGGGGTAAAGTTCTGGTGTGTTTGATGTCATCCACTCCCATCCTCTATCCACTTCCTGTATACTAAGCTCACTGCATGCATGTCTACCCCTATCCCCCCTCCCTTCACTTCCGTCACTTATACTCGCACAAAATTTTGCTTTCAATAAAAATCATTCGACTGAAGATGTCCGTAGGAATTCGGACGAAACGTTTCAACTCTCTGATTTGTTTCGAGTTTTCATTTCTTGTTCACCATCCTACTACCTACCTCATACTGTCGGATTCTACTACATACATCCTATCTCCATATATATATATATATATATATATATATATATATATATATAACCAAATAACAAAATAATAGTATGTACATATATATATATCAATTCGACAGTATGTGGGAAAATATTGAAAAACACGAAGTTGGAAAACTCTCCCTGGTTCTGAGGATACGGTGACTGTGTTTCTGTGTTAATTTATGCCTAGGGAAAAGTAGTCATACCGTGATACGCTATCTCGTAATTTGATTTTCAAAAAGTTAGTTGACAATTCCTTACACCCCCCCTTACCACCCCTCCTCCCCCCCCTTCCTCCCCCTCCACATTCTTTTGCAAGGTGCTCTGTTTATGCGCCATTTTTTCTTTATGTGATAACATTTTTTTCTGAATGATTTTTAAAAAAAGACAGTTTGTTATTCATTTTCCTCCTCTTTTTACTCTGGCTTCTCGTTTTCTTTTATACAAGTACCGGGCAGAAATACCTCTCACGTTCTAATCAGGCACCTGTGTGTTGCAAGTGAATTAAGGCAAGTGTTACTGACAGCTCCATCTTACTAATGACTTACCATTGTTTTTTTGTTTTTTTTTGGGGGGGGGTGTTATTTGGGGGGGGGGGGGCAGATATGACCAGTTACGATTTATTAACTCTTAACATCCTGTTGAGAATTTTTTTTTTAAGATTGGGTTCTCTATTTAGGTTGAATCCAATCGCGGATATATTTGATATTATTCACTTATATATATATATATATATATATATATATATATATATATATATATTACAGACACATCAGATATGATTAGAGCAAATATGTGGTTCCATTAGTCGAAACACTCGATGTCGGAACGTTTTACTAAATATCAATAAATGATCCTTATTTTTCACTCATATTCATTTTAACACACACACACACACACACACACACACACACACAAACACACACACATACAATATGATATATAATATATATATATATATTTATATATATATATATATATATAGGGTTATCCACAGACACGTGTTTCGACTTATCAAGTCTCTTCAGTGTGGCTAGACATTTTGTAATATATTTGGGAATAAAAGGCCTTAAATACCATGGGTATCGTGGTTATGCACCATTTCCAAAGATGAGTTTGGCCATGTGCCTGTCTAAATAAAAGATATCAGTGGTCTGAAGAA
Source organism: Doryteuthis pealeii (assembly GCA_023376005.1). Classification (NCBI taxonomy): domain Eukaryota; kingdom Metazoa; phylum Mollusca; class Cephalopoda; order Myopsida; family Loliginidae; genus Doryteuthis; species Doryteuthis pealeii. The sequence continues at coordinate 90,265,488 of CM042162.1, forward strand.
GCTCGTGGGCATACTCGCGAGTGGAAATGGTCCATAACCACGATACCCATGGTATTTAAGGCCTTTTATTCCCAAATAACTTTGCCTGTTTACAATAATTAAACATTGAGCTCTCATACGGAACTTGAACTCTACAACAAACTACTGGTAGAGAATTAGGACCAGCCTAGAATCACCTTGTACTAAGAAACATGGTACTGCACCAAAGTATATATATATATATATATATATATATAATAATTAATAATTAATCCACAGACACGTGTTTCGGCATATCATGCCTCTTCAGTGTGGCTAGACACAACTATCCTTGGGTAGGGTTCGAACTCAGACTGACCGCATGGTAGTCCGATATCTTATCCCCTCGCCCACTGACAGCTGATGCGGGGACTGGTGTTTTTAAACTATTAAATACATAGAAAATGTATGTATCATTCGGGCACTGAGAGATCAAATTTCCGGAGAAATGATCATTGCTTATTTTCTTAGTAGTGAGAGTTAATTTAAATTACCAATTAGAGAGCTCATTACCAAATTTATGGGAGCATATATATTAATAATTAATAAGTCCACAGACACGTGTTTCGGCATATCATGCCTCTTCAGTGTGGCTAGACACAACTATCCTTGCGTAGGGTTCGAACTCAGTATATATATATATATATATATATATATATATATATATATATATATGCGTTTACTAACGTTATTATTGGATAATACTCTCGGTATTTTGCTACAGCTTTCATTATAGAGTTGTTTATTCCACATTTTCTTAATACCAATTGTTCTGAGCATCAGATCAACATTGCAGACGATTGTTGCCGGGGGGGGGGGCGTTGTTGTTGACACTCCTTAGAGGCAAAAGATAAATACACTCAGACACTTACATAATTGATTAGGCTTTTCGCTTTTATCCTCCTGTCTTATTCAGCTGTTTCTCCCAGCGATCAAAATACAACAAATGTAGTTCATAGGTCTATACCTACCTTGTGTATTTTCAATCTCTGTATGTTTCGGCCTTAGGTTCAGCAATTAAGTAGCCATTCTATACAACTTATCACACAGTCACTAGAAGTGGAATGACTCTAAACAAATCATAAAATCTAAGAATAATCAGCTTTCTTTATTCTATAATGATAATAACATACTTGAATAGCCATACTAGTCTACGTAAGAAGATATATATATATATATATATATATATATATATATATATATATATATATATAATATTACCTATTTACCTATTTATATATATATATATATATATATATATTCTCCATATATTCTCCTCCAGCTATGGGTTAAATAGTAGGGCAGACTGGGCCCTTCAGCATTGGGTAGCATTGGGTAGGTAACCAGTCTAGGAAAGGGATAACTCTGAATTCAAAATTCCCTCCATCTATAGGTTAAATAGTAGGGCAGACTAGGCCCTTCAGCCTTGGGTAGGTAACCAGTCTAGGAAAGGGATAACTCTGAATTCAAAATTCCTCCAGCTATGGGTTAAATAGTAGGCAGACTGGGCCCTTCAGCTTTGTGTAGGTAACCAGTCTAGGAGAGGGATAACTCTGAATTCAAAATTCCTGCGGTCGATCGTTGATTGGGTTTGTGGCAACCCTTGAGGCACCAATTCTTTCCTATCGACTGTGCCAAAAAGTGTGGATGGTCCAACACAAGCCTTCACCACTATAACAAATCACTGTGTGGATGTTCATTGTGTGTGTGAATTCTCATGCGTCGAAAATCGACGAGAGTAAATGAAGAATAGGCATTATTAATATATATATATATATATATATATATATATATATATATATATAAAGACAGGAAGGGTTGGAGTAAAATCCGACAGTATGAGGTGAGGAAAAAGGAAAAGTGAACAAAAATAATGACTCAAACAAGTCCAAGTAGGAGGGAAATATTTCGTCCTTCTGACGTGAAGAACATCCTCAGTCTGACTTTATTCAAGGCAAAATACGCACATTTGTGTTTATAGAAGAGGAAGCACCAAGAACCTCCTCTTCTCATCCTACCACTATATTCTCATTTCAATCAAATCCTCACTAAACACCCCCAACCCTCAATTCCACCATTAACTCACTTTCTCTCCTACTTCTACTTGTTTGAGTCATTATTTTTGTTCACTTTTCCCTTTACCTCACCTCATATATATATATATATATATATATATATATATATATATAATATTTTAACGAAATTGAAAAAAACACAAGTTTATGAAGTAATAATGTTTATTTCGCCTACGCTGCAGTGTTTCGACCTGTTTCGATAAATCTTCATCAGGGTTTCGTTAGTTTGAGGAAAAATAAATTATTACTGAAAAATAAGAAGTCTGCGAGCCTCTGTTTTTAGTCGATCTTGAAATGTGAGAAAGAAAAAAATCTATTTACAATTGTTGACGAACGCAGAGTTCTTAGATTTTTAAAAACTCCGTAACGGTTTACTCGATTGTGCTTGGTGAATGTGTGTGTGTGTGTGTGTGTGTGTGTGTGTGTGTGTGTGTGTGTGTGTGTGTGTGTGTGTGTGTGTGTATTATATTAAAATATAATTAATACAAAAAATATATACCCTATTTAATTGAAATAACGTCATTTTTTAATAAGCTACGTTGATAAATGTGTGTGTATGTGAATTTTATTTAGTGTTTATTTAATTTTAATTAATTTTTTTACATTATTTTTTTTTTGTTACAATATTATTAGTACAAAATGAAGATTTTTAAATTTTTTTACAAATTTTTTAACTGCGTGATGTGTGTGTGCGCGTGCGAGCGCGTGTGTGTATGTGTGTGAAATTTATTGGTAATTGTTATATTATTATTGTCAAAATAACATTAACTTTATTTTATAATTACAATATTTGTTTATATTGTGTAATGAGATTTTTTACAATATTTATACTATGTGAAAAATGTGTGTTGGGGGTATGTGTGTGTGTGTGTGTGTGTGTGTGTGTGTGTGAAATATATTTAGTAATTATTACCTTATTCTTATTAAATTTATTTAGTAATTACAATATTGTTTACACCGTGATGAATATTTTTTGATGAGTATTTTTGCTAACGTGATGTGATGTAATGTGATGTGTCTGTGTCTGTGTGTCTGTGTGTGTGTGTGTGTGTGTGTGTGTGTGCGCGAAATTTAATGAGTAATTATTACATTATTATTATTATTATTATTACTAAATCAATATTTCGTAATTACAATATTTTTACTCCGTGACGAAATTTTTTTTTACGTGACGAAAAATTGTTCACATTCACATACACAGAGAGAGAGAGAGAGAGGGGGGAGAGAAGAGAGAGGCACACACATACTAATCACATTAGTAAAAATACTGTACAAAATATTAATCACTGTGTAAACAATATTGTAATTACAAAATAAATTTAAAATAATAATTTAATAATAATATATTTCACACACACGCGCACGCGCGCGCACACACACACGCGCACAGAGTTTATGAAAAAATGGAGGGATGCCGTTATTTCATTTAAATAGGGTATATATTTTTCTATTAATTATACTAGCAAAAAAAAAAAAGCCCTCTGGCGACGTAAAATGAATATTGCCTGAGGGGATGGGAGTTGAAAATTTAATATAAGAGAGTTTGTATCATAAGTAAAATAAAATTCATCAAATTTATTAAAGGAGTAAAAAAATAAAATAAATTTATTAAAAGAGTAAAAAATTTTAAAAATTGAAATGTAAACTTAGTTCTGATAACTTTAAATATATATTAAAATAAAACAAACTATATAAAGATATATAATACCAGTCATGTATTTATTAAAACTTGTTTTTTAAAAAAATGAGGACTGTCTAACATTGCATGCTCAAATTTTGAGTGTATTTATTCTATGTTATGACGATTTTGGGTAATGTGACGTAAGCAGTGACGTAGTTTTTGTTACAGACACACACACACACACATTTCACCTAGCACAATCGAGTAAACCGTTACGGCATTTTAAAAATCTATGAACGCTGCGTTCGTCAACAATTTTAAATAGATCTTTTTCTTTCTCCCATTTCAATCTTTAGTTTATATTTACATGTGCAGACTGTACACTAGATGGGGGGGGGTATTATTCTTCTCTAGTATTCGTTTAATGACTTTTCCTCTTCTCTTTTGATGTCTCAAATGTAGTGTAGTTTTGTTAAGTCTGTAGTTTTATTAGTAATGTGCTTTTGTGTATATAGGTATATATTATGTTTATATGTGTGTGCAGGTGTTTATAGGTACTAGTTGATAAAATCGATGGGTGTATTGTGTGCGTTTTAGCAACAGATGCACACACACGCACACACACGTATATATATATGTGTGTGTGTGTGTGTGTGTGTGTGTGTGCGTGTGTGTGTGTGTGTGCGTGTGAATGTGTATATGTTAGTATAGCCTGGTCATGAAGTCAACACCGCTTGTGTACAGCTTCAACGTTTTCCTTGGAGGAAGGTTATATCAGTAATTAATCCAAGACTGGTCAATATTTCCTCAAGAGTGTATGAGTGTATATATATATATATATATATATAAATATGGAAAATGGACTCGTCGATTCGAGTTCAAATCCTAGACGAAGCTGTTGGCATTTCACATAGCGCTAATAACCTTGGGAAAGGTATGAATCCATATATTCTCCCTCCAGCTATGCGTTAAATAGTAGGGTAGACTGGGCTCTCAGCCTTGGGTAGGTAACCAGTCTAGGAGAGGGATAACTCTGAATTCAAAATTCCTGAGGTCGGTCGTTGATTGGGTTTGTGGTAACCCTTGATGCACCAATTCTTTCCTATCGACTGTGTCAAAAAGTGTGGATGGTCCAACACAAGCCTTCACCACTATAAACAAATCACTGTGTGGATGTTCATTGTGTGTATGAACCCTCATACGTCGAAATCGACAGGAGAGTCCATATATATATATATATATATATATATATATAATTTTTCGACTAAGCTGGTCTCATTTCATACGACACGCAAGGGGCTTTCTAACTATTTTTGAGAATGATTGTCCTTGTTCCTTTACAAAACATTGTACATATGGCTTAAGCGTGTGTAGAAATCACCATACTATTTTCCTCTGAGTCCCAGTCGGTGAATTCAACATCCCCAGCTAACAGAATGATAAGGCCGAAAGAGAATGAGTGCTTAAAAACAACAAAGATGAAATTACTAATCTGAATTTAAAAAAAAAACATTTTTTTTTTAAATTCTAAAAAAGAATTACTATTGACAATGTTTACCTCCGCAGAAGTCACAGTTTCGGCTGACAGATGAAATATCCGGCTACTTGAAGATATAATTAAATAAAACAGTATAATGCGATGCGTCTCGAGCGCACCTGTTTACGTTCAATTCTCTGAACACATTGCACCTGTTAATTAGCGAAGACTGAACCAACTTTTTCGGCATTAAGATTTCCTTTGATTTAATTTGAAAACAAAAATTACAAAGAACGCGGTTGAAATCTTCATCTGAAAGACAAGTCACTGATAAAGATTGAAATTCTGTTTTGTTCTCTTTCAAATTTTGTCCGTGCTGCTTCTTATTAAATCAACACTTCCTCTCCTGACGTTTTAGTTCTGCTAAAAAGACTTCAAACAGGGGTTGTTGTGGTGAAAGGCATGAGAAATTAATATGAAAGGAACAAGAAATGAATAATTGTTGATATTTTTTAATCTAAAAAAAACAAAAAACATTCTAGATGATATTACTACTAATATTATATGATGAAAAACAATTAAAATTTAAATTTTAAAAAATTATGTGAAAATATGTATGCTGAATTTAAGGATCCACTTAGTTTCTTTTTGTCTGGGAGTTTGTGTTAAGGAAATTTTGGGTCTATTTATTTATTTATGCATATATATATATATATATATATATATAAGTTAAGAGAAAGGAAATGAATCCGACGGTATAAGTATAGATAAAAGGGTATGAAAACACACAATGCTGTTAAAACGAAAATATTTTATATCATATTCATAGCTAATATTAAACAATATTTCGATTTGTAAAAATCATCAACAAAGCTTGCTTTTAATCCGGACTCATGGAGAGAGAAGCAGAAAATAATTTAAATTCAAAACGAAAACATTGATGTTCCAAAAAGCGTACAAGTCATGCGATCGTTTCGTCATTAGCATATCCGCTACGCGTTTCTCCACCAACGATATAATTGTATATCTTTAGTGTAACAGTTTTTGAAAGAAGAAGACATATTTCAAATTCAAAAGTAGAAAAATTCTCTTTTTTTCTGCTTCTCTCTCGATGAGTCCGGATTAAAAACAAGCTCACATGATGATTTTTACAAATCGAAATATTGTTCAATATTAGCTATGAATATGATATAAAGTATTTTCATTTTAACAGCATTGTGTGTTTTCATATCCTTTTATATATATATATATATATATATATATATATATATATAGTGTGGGATTGTCACTTTTTCAGCTTTTACTGGAACGGTGTGTCAAACGCAGTATTATTGGGAGAGTGCTCAATATAGAATAGAGCTGTTATATAATATAATAAACTAAATATATAAGGTTTTACATATCTATTTATTTGGTGACGAAGGAACAGTCACAAGCATTTTGGTTTTATGCGTCAACAATCATCAGGTGAACTTGTATCAAAGGCATTTGAATCAAGTTCCCCTGATGATTGTTGATGCATGAAACCAAAATGGCTGTGACTGTTCCTTTGTCACCAAATAAATAGATATATAAACATTTATATATTTATTCTATTATATCTTATTATAATAGATTGTGCGTTTGTCTGTCTGTAACCGAAACTACACAAGTCACAATTCCCTTTGTTATTTACACACATTCTCATGATTTTATTTTTTATTTAAACCTCAATTATTAGTAAAATTGTTTTAATCATTAAGACTGTGCAATTATATTATATATTCATAGGGGTTTACAGTGTGAATGGGAAGGCTATTTGGATTGATCTTAAAAAATTTGTTTAATTATATGCTTAGTATTTTGATTTCTAATTGTTTGGTTTATCTTGATGAATATGAGCAAAAATCTTGGGGGATAAATCTTAACAGAAATCTATTAACATAAAGAAATAACTGTAATTTATTCTTCTTCCTATTTTTAACTAAATAGTTAATTAGGGAAATTTTGAAAGACGGGAGTGGGAAATGATGGAATAGTTAGTTTCAAAGTTGTTCTATTTTCCGATTATACCCCTCTGTTTTTTTATCTGAATTCTTATTCAGTTTCATTAGCCTTTCTAATTTAACATGGTTTTTTTATATTAAACTTTAATACTTGCCCGGAGGGTGCATATATTTGCTTATATATATATATATTATATATATATATATATATATATATATATATATATATTCCTTATTCAGTTCTCTTATGAACCATTATCATAAACAGGCTTGATAATGTTTCAGGAGAGAGCTGAAAGTACTTGGTCTACAAATGTAACAAGAAACGAAAAATAATAATCTAGGAAAAAAAGTATTCAAAATGATATTATTACTAATTTTTTTTTTTGTTTTGTCTTGTTATTTATTTATTTTTATGGGGGGTACGACATATAAGCCATGGTGTGTCGTTTAATGCCAGCAAAGTTTTGAAAGAGTCGTAACGATAGTTTAAAACTCAATTTCTTTGTAAGCAAATTTTCTATTTAATCCATAGCTGTGACCCAAACAGTTACAACCACTCCGGGTCAGAGTTGACCTGGGAGAAGCCAGCACTCCGCAGACCTTAGAACTGGGCCCTCAATATCAGATAGTGTTTAACGTTATACACAGGACATGAAGAGGGTTGGGGCTTGCCATAAGGGCAAGAGGGTCGAGTTAATCTCATTAATATATATATTTCAGATATAATCAAAAAATAGAACAACTTGAAAACTAACTCTTCCATCACTCTCGTCTTTCATTGATAAATCTTCTTAATTTAACTATTTAGTTAAAATAGGAAGTCAATAATAACATTACAGTTTATTTTTTTCTTGTTAATGGATTTCTTTTAAGATTTATCCCCGAGATTTTTGCTCATATTCATTAAGATAAAACCAAACAATTAAAAACTTATAATACAAAGGACAGATTTATTAAAATCAACTTTCTAATATCAATATGCAAATTAACCTTCCCGTTCGCAGTGTAAACCGCTATTTTGTTGTATATATAAATACAATTGCATGTTATCAGTATGTAGAACTTGCTAACGGTATTAATAATGTAAAACAATTCTTACTAATAATTGAGGTTTAAATAAAAATAAAAGCATAGAGAATGTGACGTAAATAACTAAGGTAATTGTAGTGGCATATTTTCGGTTACAGATATACAAATACACAATCTCTATTATAATAATTATATATACTAGCAAATATATGCACCCTCCGGGTGCAAGTATATAAGTTTTATTATAATAAAATATCATTTTAAATTAGAAAGGCTAATGAAACTGAATAAGAATTCAGATAAAAATATTTGGAACAGAGGGGGTATGATTGAAAAATAGAACAACTTTGAAATTAACTCTTCCATCATTTTCCCTTACTCCCGTCTTTCATTGGTAAATTTTCCTAAATTAACTATTTAGTTAAAATAGGAAGTAAAGAATAAAATTACAGTTATTTCTTCTTTTTAATGAATTTCTTTTAAGATTTATCCCAGAGATTTTTGCTCATATTCAATAAGATAAAACCAAACAATTAGAAATCAATAATACTAAGCATATATTTATTAAAATCAAATTTTTAATATCAATATGTAAATTAGCCTTCCCATTCACACTGCAAACCGCCATTTTGTTGTATGTATAAATACAATTGCATGTTATTAGAATGTAGATATGGTCAACAGTATTAATAATGTAAGATAATTTTATCAATAATTGAGGTTTAAATCAAATCATGGAGAATGTGATGTAAATAACTATGTGAATTGTGACTCGATTAGTAATATAGTTTCGGTTACAGAGAGAAAAACACACAATCTCCATTATAATAATATGCATATATATATATATATATATATATATATATATATATATTATAGTATAAATTTGCTTTCTTTAGAATTAAATGCAGACTCAATATTCGACGCCGAAATTTCTGGCCAAATTGACAAGATGTCAGCTACATCTTAGACTACAGAAATTACGCTGTGAATGTAATATGTATATATATATATATATATTTATTATATATATATATATAATGTATTTCATTGCAAAGGGAATTTGAGATGCGATCGAAATCTACCCATTTTAAGATTTGTAAGGAAATTGAAGTCTACAGCTCGTAGCTGGGTTACGCCATTGTCTGCCTGTGAGAAAAAAATACTATTTGATCGAATATTCTAAAGGCGGGAAAAAAAAGGCGGCAAATAAAGAAGATGCTAAAAGAGGAAATAAAGACAAAATAAGTCGGAGGCAAAGAATTACATAAAAAATCGTATATATATATATATATATATATATATATATATATATATAATCTTAGGCTACATGATTATTCAGCCACTAACATTAGAATATAGAATAAAAACATATATGCAATATCGATATATATGAATTAGGCCTATATATATATATATATATATATATATATATATATATATAGTCTCTCTTTCTGTAGTTATATATATATATATATATATATATATATATATATATATAAATATATATACCAAACTTATTGGTAAATCCTCGCGGTGAGAAAAAAAAACAGCAAATAATTTGACTCTAAAAATATACTACCAAACATCAACCGGGGAGAAAAAAAATTGTGTAAAAAAGAAAAGACCAAGATAATCGTACCAACCAAAAATAATCTATTGGTACAATATTTTGACCAAAAGAAAAAACAATTTATATGCATATATATATAAGATATATATATATATATTCATATAAAACAACCAGGAGACTAAAGCTAATAAGTAAAAAGTGCGCAATACCTAAGTAGAGCAAATAATAAAGATAAACCTAATGAGTCAGATAAAACTACTAAAAGTTTCGCTTAGTGCTCTTCAGGGCTGAGATCTGACTTATTTTTTATATTATATATATATATATATATATATATATATATATATATAACGAGAGAGATAGAGAGAAAGAGAGACTATATATATATATATATATATATATATAACATTAAGATATCGAATAAAAAATGTATATGCAATATTAGTATATATGAATTCGTCTTACAGGCAATTTTTCTTTGGGTTTTTCAATATTATGTTAATGTCAGGCCCAATTCAGCAATTCCCGATGCGCCTTGCATTTCCCTATAAGAAATCTCTTTTACCTCACTTCGGGCTTCTCGTTATTTCCAGCAATTCGGTAAGCACTTTTCGACCTTACTCATATACTGAGAATAATGTGGAGGGGCGTGGTCTAATGGTTATAGTGGTGCGAAATGGACTCGTCAAACCCGAGTTCAATTCCTGGACGAAGCTGTTTGCATTTCACATGGCGCTAATACCCTTGGGAAAGATATAAATCAAATTTTCCCTCCAGCTATGGATAAATAGCAGAGCAGACTGGGTTCTTTAACCATGGATAGGTAACCAGTCTACGAGAAGTAAAATTCTGTATTCAAACCTGTTAAACTCCGCTTTTGGAATTGACCTTGTGTCACATCCTGCTCGTGTGGAGGGGTTGGTAAATATATATACTGAGAAATAAGATTAATCTATCTTGCACTCTTATAACGCCATATATTTCTGATATTTTAAAAATATCCAGAAAAGATTATCAATTTGTTTTATTCAAATGGGATATCAAAAGTATCATCTAAATTCAAATTATAACCTGCAACCAACCCCAACAGGTCAGATAAGCTCTCTTTACCTCATTAATATATATATATATATATTCAGATTCCTGAAATTTTCCATCTTCATCTATTGTACTGTTGGACTTATTATATTTTTTAAACTTTCTTTTGTAGCCGGAACATTTTCTTGAACTTTTTGATATTTATATACACTTTTATTGCAAACTCGTTTGAGCTTTTTTAATGATAAAAATGCTTATAATTTTTAAAAATACAATTTATTTTATTTTTAACATAAAATACGCATTATTAAGAATTATTTGAAAATTCTGGTACTGATCGAGAGCGTTCTGTGCCTCGTGATTAATGATATATTTATTTCGTCTTTCCGTTTACAATGTTGCTTTGATAAAGACCTCATGTTTTCGAAACAGATTTGTCAGCAAAACTTTAAACATCTTGTTTTTTCTACAAAACTTTCTACACATATATATATATATGTGTGTGTGTGTGTGTGTGTGTGTGTGTTTGTCTGCTTTCCTATTATTATCTATATGTTATGCATCCCTGGGCATCTCCTTTTTTTATCTTCTCCCATCAACTTAAAAAAAGAAAAAGAATATTTACACACAACATTTATTCTTTTATTATGATATCTATATAGAAATGAAATCCTGATAAGTAATTCATAGTTCACAAAAAATATCTCCTTAAATTCTTTTTTGTTAACATTATTTATGAAATCATCTGAATTTGCAATTAATTAAAAATATATTACTTTATTCGAAAAAAATCCAATTAGTCAATCGACTTAAAATAAATTAACAATAATAATAAATCAATGATAATAAGGACTTGACAATAAATTTCTATTTCGAGGAGTAATATCTAAAAAGATATATATCGTCGTCTGTATATATATATATATATATATATATATATATATATAAACATGTGTATCTAAAAGCAGGAAGACAAATGGATAAACAAAATAAAAAGCTATAATCCATTTGGACTTAATATAAAACTTAACTACCCAGACTTATGATAAAATGAGGTGTCACTAACGTAGCGTAATTATTATGGTCTACGGGGAATTCGGGAATTGAAAAATAAAACGGTAATCGGATTTCTGGAGAAAGAGAGGAAAAAGAAATAAGAACAAAGGTTAAAGTTTGGAAGAGTAAACACACAACGGGGTGCCAGCAATGACCGACCAATGACCCCGGAAATAGATTTAAAAATAAAAACGCAAGTTCCGGGTTTTGACCGGATGTGAGTCTCTCACCCCCGGGACGAAAAACGAAAGAAGAAAATCGGTCTTTTTTCGGCTGGGTTCTGATGGGAGTCAGACGTTGCTCTCGGTTCCCCGTATGGGTTTGGGATAGTAGTCCCGAACATATTATGTTGGAAGATAGAATAATTTGACCTTACCCCTCTCTCTCTCTCTCTCTCTCTCTCTCTCTCTCTCTCTCTCTCTCTCTCTCTCTCTTTCCTTCTCTCACAAAAAGAACCCACGAGCCTGGAAGAAATAAACAACCATTTGTGTCCATAAGCCTTGAGTATGTTGTTTCTGAACTAATGACTAGAACAACTACTAACGACGACTACGACTACAACTCGAACTTGGCTCTCTGTGACACTAACACCAACATAAATAAATACATTTTTGTGGATGATATGGATGCTATATTACTGAGCAGATAGTACTCAATATCATTGGTAGAGCGTTTATATTTGAGTTAAGGTACCGTAGACATGGAGTCAACTCCAGCTCTGAAGTTCGCATATTTTTGGACCTCCTCACAATACCCCAAAATTATTTTGTTCATATAAAACAAAAAGTACATAAAATTAAACTTTTTTCTGTAGCTGGAGTGGCATATTGTTGGTATCAACCGAAGAGCGATGGAGTCTATCCTCTTTTCCCTGATTTAGGCCACCCCGACGTATAAAAAGCATTACATTTCATTGGATTTCACGAAAATGCCTTAAGTCTTTGAGACGCTAGGTTTAGGAGTTTCCGTAATTTAATGCTATTTATACGTAAAATGTGTTTGCGTCTGAGATGTGGAGCGCCACACTTAACATCAGTTCCCCCCTTTACTGCCCAGATCCAATCTGTGATATTCATTCTGTGAGTTGGCGAGGGCCGGTATCGAACCCGGAACCTTGTGGTTCCGATGCGTGTGCTCTACGGATTCACTAAGACTCCTGTGAATAACTCGTAAGGAGTGAAATAATATCTAAAATAAACAAAAATAAAAACAACAAAATAAATTAAATGCAGTAGAAAAAACTAAGGTACAAAATGCTGAAACGCACAATAAAGATGTTATATATAGGATTAACTCCTGTATTCTTACGTGCATGTGGAATAGAATAAAAATAATTAAGTTTTCTTAAACAATTAGTTTTACAATTGTATGTTATGAGTTAAGTTTTTGAATTACGTTAACAAGAGAGAATAAAAAGAAAAATAGTTTTGGGAAATATTTTTAGCGACAATAGACACAATTGTTTAATGTAGACACTGGCAAAAAAAATTGGATACTACGAGTTTTAAAAAACGAATTAAAAATAATTAAATCTATTATTTAAGGTCAAACTTTTTCTAAATCGATAAGTAGTAACATAATGACCATCATTAAAAAAAGGAAAATAATATTACATATGCAGTTTATTTTTAATACATTTAAAGGGATTTTTTTTGGTCAATTTCGACGCGATCCGCCATTCTGTCTCTTTTTCAAGGGTTTTAAGCGCTTGTTTACAATTTCAATATAACATTCGCGATTGAAAAAAAACAACCAAAAATCAGGTAATTATCTGATTTTAATGAAATTTTCAGTATTGATTTATCAATAAATGAATTTTATAAAGCATTAATTATTTTATTTCAAAACTTTAATTTAGTATTTTTGCTATGAAAAAATAATATATAAAATTCATTTAAAATAAAAAATATTCGGATTTTAAGTTTAAAATGTTATATTTTTAGATTCTAGAAATAAATATCTATTTAATGCAAACCTTATTTTATTCAAACAAAGTATACGTTTTGAAGAAAAACTCTATTGAAAATGTAACCCCCCCAATCGACTGGTCACGTCAAGCCCTAGCATCTATATGATTTTCCCAACCCTATTGCCCTTATGGCAAGCCCCAATCCCTTTTTATCATATGGGTGCTAGAAGGCTGTGGCCGCGGGTCCACATGTCCTGGGAATGACGTTAAACTCTGATGGTGAGGTTCCAGTTCTGGAGGTTTGGGAGTGCTTTATCACCATTGCTCCCTGGTCCACTCTGACCCGGAGTGGTAGTACCTGTTAGGGTCCCATCTATGGGTTAAATAGAAAAATGCATTTATAAAAAGAAATTGTATTATCCATTAAGAATTGATTTATTTCAAAACTTTATCGGCATTAAATGACCCACTGAGGTTAATATGCCGTAAAACAAAACAAACCAAACTATCCCTTTTCACAAGCGTTAGACCAAGGAAATTGTTTTTGTGTCTGAGATGGGGCGCCAAACCTACCATCAGCTCCTCACTTTATCGCACAGAAACCTGTGCTACTCATACGCTGAATTGGTGAGGGCCGGTATCGAACAAGGAACCTTGTGGTTCCTAGGCGGATGCTCTACCAACTGAGCTTTTGCGCGCTATTGTGCATTAGTACGAGAAAGAAAATAGCAAATTGCGAAGTTGATACAACGATAGACTAGAACGCCCACCCTTAAATAAAACCAGCCTTCCCAACATGCCTCACAGACTAAGCATTGAAAGCTTCACCACCAGTTGCTGTTTTAATCTATACATTAATATAGGAACTGCATGGTGTAATGGACTCGTCGCCCCGAGTTCAAATCTTGGACGAGGCTGTTTGCATTTCACTTAGCGCTAATACCCTTGGGAAAGGTATAAATCCTACTCTCCCTCCAGCTATGGGTAAATAGTAGGGCATACTGGGCTTTTTAACCTTGGTTAGGCAACCGGTCTAGGAGAAGGAAAACTCTGAATTCAAACCTGCTGAACTCCGCTTAAGAAATTGACCTTGTGTCACATCCTGCTCGTGCGGAGGGGTTGGTAAATATAGATATCAATACTAGTGTTCCTTAATTGTTCGAACGTTATCATCTTGCAACACCCTCTGGTTAAAAATGAGACCGTCATCTAAGATAAAATGTAAAAATGTAAATCCTGAGTATCTGGTTTTGCTTATCCGCTGAATTCTTATTGCTTATCGTCACATGGACCATTTATAAAGAAAGAAAGAGAAGTAAACACAAAAATATAATAAGAAAGAAAGAAAGAAAGAATAAAAGAGAGTAGAGGAATAGTAGTGAGAGGGTTGAGCGCTTGGAAGCGATAATGCTAATCTGTCTCAATCAAATATGATGAAAAGGAGGGAATGAAAAAAAAAGTTGAGGGAGAGGAAGAGAGTTAAATCAAGACTATTATACTATTTCTCTGAATCTTTTAGATGAAGCTTGATAATTAGTGTTATTTGGATTATTCGGGCTATTGTCCTCATCTTAATTAATATCAGTACAGATAACAATAAAGATGAGGACAATAGCCCGAATAATCTAAATAAGACTAAGATTATTATACTTTTTACATATTGAACTGTTTAGCTATTTTAAGTAAACATATCAAACGTTGTAATAATTAAATTATCACACTTTTTTATATGCACAGGTCCTGCTATTACTGCCTTTCATCATGCCTCACAAACTAAGTATTAAAAGCTTCACAACCAAATGCTGTTTCATACTGTTACGATTTTTGTGGCCACCCTTTAGGCTTCAAGCAAGAGCGCTGTCTAGCGGAGAATTTTTGTGTTAAGCAGCGCGCGATCCTTAGTGAAGAATCCTTTGGTTGTTCCTTGGTGCCCCTCAATCTTGCAGGCCCTTCGTCAATAACTGCAAATGGACGCCCGTCCATATCAGCCGATCTAGCAGTCAACCAACGGGCTGTTGATTGTCCGAGGTTTAAACCACATGACCTCGTTTAGTCCATAAATCTAAGTGGTGTATTGCAGCACACCTTATATATCAAAATATTCCAATACATACAGCTTATTTCTTGTAGATAAATGTTGGTTTCTTCTTTCTTTTTAGGCATAACATCCATTTTTGCAAATCTGTTAATAATCGTCTGATTGTTCGACTGAATGTCGAAAGTGGAATTGAGAGAGAAGACATCTTGGCACTGGAGATTCTTTCACCCTTTTTTAAGTTTTGAAAAACAAACGTCACTCAATCTATATCTTTTTCTTCGGGTTGACGCACACGAAAAAAAATTTTTTTTTAAGAAAAAGAAACCCTTCAAAACGCAGCCTCTTTCTCGGTCGAGCTTAGGCAATCCATTTTTTTTTTAATCGAACGCCGAGAATACAAAGATTAATTCACACAGCTAAGACACGCAATATATCTCTCTCTCTCTATATATATATATATATATATATATATATATATATATATATATATATATCACTCTCACACATTCTTATTTTCTCTCTCTTTCTTCTTTCTCACTTTCTCTCCATTACATACTTTCTCTCTCCCTTTCTTACTTTCTCTCTCTCTCTCTCTCTCTCTCTCTCTTACTTTCTCTGTCTCTCTCTTACTTCTCTCTCTCTCTCACATAATTTCACTCTTTCTATATATCTCTCTCTCACTATCTCTCTCTCCCTCTCTCCTCTCTTACTTCCTCTCTCTCTCTCTCTCTCTCTCTCTCTCACACACATTTCACTCTTCTTTTTATCTCTCACTGTCTCTCCCTATCTCTCTCTCTCTACTTTCTCTGTCTCTCTTACTTTATCTCTCTCTCTCTCTCTCTCTCTCTCTCTCTCTCTCTCTCTCTCTCTCACATAATTTCACTCTTTCTTTCTCTCTCTCTCTCTCTCTCTCTCTCTCTCTCTCACTCATTGTCTCTAAGAAAAAAGATTGTATTAAATTTACACGCAATTAATTACATCCTATGTGACTGGCCGATTTATCCACACTATTTGTCTGAAGAAAAAAAGAAGAAAATCTGTCCAATTCTTGAAGAGCCCGTTGATTGGAAGATAATTGGCGCCACGTGAGAGGTGGGGGGAGGGGAAGAAAGATTTCTTCCTTTAGAATTTGCCGGCCATTTTATTTAATTATTTTTATATATTTATGACACCAAGCTGTGCGCAGAAATTACAACCAGGGTTTCTTATTGCGCATGTACAAAGAAACATTAAATGGTTCTATTGAATAATCGATTCTGATTGGCGGGAAGTCTCGCTGGAGGTGATGAAAAATGAAAGGGAGATAATTCTCGCCAAATTGAAAGAAGAAAAAAAATCGCTAGGTTTTTTGTTTTGCTTTTCTTGAGAGTTTATTATTCTTAAATGTTTAAGTTGATTCAACAATTTACTTGGCGTCTGACCCCCCACGGGAAATCGTTTAAGGTTTTTGTTTGGTCCCTTCAAACTAGCCTATGGGTGGTACGAGGCTTCTAGTTGGATATAAAAGATACACGTGAGTTTGAATTATGATGATGACCAAATACATATCTAGACTTGTTGTTAAAAGGGAAATTACATATGTAACGTAATTTCATGGAAAATTTAAACTGAAACGAAAACGGTAATTTAATTTCTGGGCAATGAAAAATAAGAAAAGAAAAAAAAAGAAAGGAATATTTTAGCGGATAAAGGGTCTAAAAGCACCGGAAGTCCCAAATTTTCTGCAACAGAGCCGAAAATAATAGGTCCCTTTTTCCTGACACCACACGGGAAGTAAGTGGACTCTTTTTCGGCCGAGTCACTCAGAGGGAATGGACGTGTATAGTGGGCTCCGTTTTTGGGAGATTGTTTACCTAGTCCCGTAAATTGCGGGGGGTGATAATGAATGGGATTTATGATAGAAAAAATTAACTAATTCTTTCTCTCTTTCACTGAAATGACCACACTGGTTGAGCGAGATATAAACAACTCCTTAGGCCTATCAGCAAACCACTATTCTTTTGTATGTTGTTTGTTGGGAACATACTGCCTATGTTGAATGTTGTTTCTGTCCTCTTAGCTGCCTGGCCTATAACAATGCTACACAGTGATCTAGAGAGAACTGGTGCTTTCAACATGACTTCACTTAAAAGACAACATTGGGTGAACGAGAAATAAATAACTCCTTAGGCCTACCAGCAAACCACTGCTATGCTCGTACGTTCTTTTTTTTAGTTGTTTATTTGTCTTGTTTTGTTTTTTTGCTTTTTTTAAACCCACCACATCTGCTGAATGTCACTCGTGTCCTGTTAGCTTCCCGACCTATGAAAACACTACTGTAGCATAATGGCGCGCCCTACCCGGGAACACCATATTTGTGGCCTTGTGCCAGACACAGAGAAAACTTAATAGGATGTAGCATGATTCTCAGACCTTACGGGAGTGGGCGAGCTGGAAGAATATAAAATTCTCGTTATCACCTGTGAGTCTATTCGTATCCAGTAAGTCTGGGATTTTGCTTTTTTTCGTTTGTTTTTTATTGTTTTTAGTTGTTTATTTGTTTTGTTTTTTTTTGCTTTTTTTTAAATCCACTACATCTGCTGAATGTCGCTCGTGTCCTATTAGCTACCCGGCCTATGAAAAAACACTACTCATGTATCTTTGTCAAAAATATCACCAAGATTTGACAATTTGTGCCAATGAGGCAAACACATCTTTCTCACGGAATGTCATTACTCAGTGCTAATATTTGGGGGTTCACCAGATAAACCCTAAAAGAGTCGAAATGTACATTCAGGGATTGACATTTTCACGATTTGTTTAACCTTACATTTGAACATATATGCCCGCCTAAATTCATTAATTATTAAGTAAGTAAAGTCGTCGGGGCGGCCTAAAGTCGGTATCAGTCAGTCAGCGAGGGAGGCTATCCCCTTTTCAATAGCGCTAGACCAAGGAGATTGTTTTTTAGAATCTGAGGTGGAGCACCACACCTAACACCAGATCCTTACTTTACCGCACAGATCCCTGTACTACTCATACGCTGAGTTAACGAGGACCGGTATCGAACTAGGAACCTTGTGGTTTCTAGCCGAGCGCTCTACCGACTGAGCTAACCCGAAAATGTTTGAAAATAAATATCATTACTCGGTGTATATACTGGATTTGATTTTCATTAGATATTTTTGATAAATTTCATTTTTCTATCTTTCTTTTCTTTTTCTTTCTTTTTTTTACGGTATGTCAACCCTTGTCGGGTTATTTTATACCGAAGTCGTTTTGTTCTATTCCTTTTTGATGGGTATTGAAAATTGTTTTTAACTCATTTTTTAAACATATTAGTCAACTCATGTTCTCTTATTTAACACATAGATTGTACCCTAACAGGTACTACCACTCTACATCAGTGTGAACCTGTGCGTAATGGCGATGAAGACCTCCAGAACTGGAACTACACTATTAGATACAGCTTACCGTCATACCCAGGACACTAAGGACACTCAGCCACCACATTCCAGCATAATAATAATGATAAAAAGGCGCGTGGTCTAATGGTTAGAGTCGTGCGAAATGGACTCGTTGACCCGAGTTCGATTCCTGGACGAAAGCTGTTTGCATTTCACATGTCGCGAATACCCTTGGAAAAGGTATGAATCCAATTCTCCCTACAGCTATGGGTTAATAGCAGCTCAGACCGGGCTCTTTAACCATGGCTAGGTAACCACTCTAGGAGAAGGAAAACTCTGAATTCAAACCGGTTAAACTCTGCTTAAAAAATTGACATTGTGTCGTATCCTGTTCGTGCAGAGGGGTTGGTAAATATATATATATATATATATATATATATATATATATATATATATATATATATATGAGAGTAAGTAAACAAACAAATGTGTTTATTTGATATTTTTTTTTTTAGCCGACAATTTTTGGAGGATATGTGCTTAATTGAAGTCATACCTAATTTTGAAAATTAATTAGTTAATAATTAATGAATTCAGGTGGGCATATATGTTCAAATGTAAGGTTAAAAAAATCGAGAAAATGTCAATCATAGGTCGAAATGTACATTCAGGGATTGACATTTTCTCGATTTGTTTAGCCTTACATTTGAACATATATGCCCGTCTAAATTCATTAATTATTAACTAATTAATTTTCAAAATTAGGTATGACTTCAATTAAGCACATATCCTCCAATATATATATATATATATATATATATATATATATATATATATATGAGAAGTAAATACACACGCGGTGTGTTTATGATATGGCTTTTTTTAGCCGACAATTTTGGAAGAATATGTGCTTAATTGAAGTCGTACCTAATTTTGAAAGTTGATTATTTAATAATTAATTATGCCCGCCTAATTAATTAATTATTAGATAATTAACTTTCAAAATTAGGTACGACTTCAATTAAGCACATATTCTCCCAAATATATATATATATATATATATTTGATAAAAAGGATTAGTGATTTGCTATAAGAGATATAGGACCGAGACAACCACATAGGTGTTGGGGTTAAAATGACCAGCCGATGATCAGAGGGGCCCTGTCGGACAGCCCGTCTAGCCCAAGTAAGAACCAAAATGAAGTGTTTCAAGTCATGGATTGTTCAACCACCAGGAGTCCGTTATTAAGCCTTGCGGGTCACCACATACGGCCAATGGGTTAACCCATTGTGGGTCTTACCCCTCTACAGAGGTGAAGTCGGTGTATTCTACAGTCTCAGCCGACTTTTTATATGGGAGTCCGCAAGATTTCATTTTTGTTTATATTGAGGTCCACTAGATAGACACTGGAATAGAAAGGGTTCCCTGTTCCAAAATGTTTTAAAACCATTGCTCTAATATATCCGGCAAATTATGCTTGAGGACTTGAGATTATGGTCCCAATATTGATCAAAATAATATTTCGTTGTCTAACCCGATCGAACAAAAGCTGTCCTGAGAAACACGCACACACACACACACACACACACGTGCACACATACATACATGCATACTCATGCACACTCATACTCACTCTCTTTCTCTCTCACACACACATACATACTCTCTTTCTCTCTATCTCTCTCTCTCTCTCGCACACACTCTCACACATATATACACACATATATACACACACATACTCCCTCTCTCTCTCTCTCTCTCTCTCCCTCTCTCTTTCTATCTCACACACATGCTTACACACACTTACACATACATACATAAATCTAATCTCCCCCCCTCTCTCTCACAACGGCACACACATAGATACATACACATAATCCCTGTATTTTTATCTCTCTCACATGCATACACACACACACACACACACGCATACATACATACATGCACACACATTGTCTATCTCTCTGTCTCTGTCTCTTTCGCTCTCTCTATCACACAAAACACACACTCATACATACATACATACATGCACACATACATACATGCACAAATATGTCCCCCCCACTTCTCTCTCCCTCTCTCTCTCTCTTTTCCCTCACACACACACACACACATACACATGCACACACATAATCTCTATCTTTCTCTCACACACATACACACCCACTCACACATACACACACGTACTCTCTCTTTTTCTCTTTCTCTGAATCACACAACATACATATATATATACACACACACTCACACAGATCTACATGCATACACACACATACTCTCTCTCTCTCTCTCTCTCTCTCTCTCTCTCTCTCTCTCTCTCTCTCTCTCTCTCTATTTCTTTCTTCTTTCTCTCTCTTTCTTTCTCTTTCTCTCTCTCACACGCCCCCCCACACACTCTCACATACAGATATATGCTCTCTCTCTCCCTTTCTCCCTTTCTCTCTCTCTCTCTCTCCCTCTCTCTCTCTCTCTCTCTCTCTCTCTCTCTCTCTCTTTCTCTCTCACGCACGCATACATATAGATACATACACATAATACCTGTATTTTTATCTCTCTCGCATGCATACACACACACACACACATACATACATATATGCACATACAATCACTGTCTCTCTGTCTTTGTCTCTGTCGCTCTCTCTATCACAGAAAACACAGAAAACACACACACACACACACACACATACAAACACACACACACACACACACACACACCGTCCCCCTTCAATTTTGACCTTCAGTGTCATTTATCAAAAGACCAATCAAATTAAAGCGATGGTGTCTCTTTTTGAATAAAGATCAGACAGATGGACACTAGTCCAATATTGTTTAGTCTTTCATTTTGTTTTTGTTTTTTAAATTAATGAACTCGAACTTTGTTATTTCCCCGATGAGAATTTGGAAATATCAAATTTTGATACAACAAAGAATTCTCTTTCTTGAAGGGACAAAATTAAATTTTATTATTCAGTTTCTCCATATGTAAATAAATAAAATCTGTTCAAACTGTTTCGAATAGCTTCCAGGTCAGTCTAGAAAAGTTTGGTTTTTAAAAATTTGTCAGCTTCGCAAAAGGGATTCAAAATCAGCTCATCGATTTTGACGAACTTATTTTTCGGGTTGGCAAACCTAATTGAAAAGTCAGCTGATTAATGTTGACGGTATGCACTTGTGAAACGTTGCGAATATAAAAATAGATATGGAGAAGAACAGACCGAAAAATCACGTCAAGTCCTAACACCTATACATATTTACCAACCCCTCCGCACGAGCTGGATGTGACACAAGGTCTTAAGCGGAGTTTGAATTCAGAGTTTTCCTTCTCCTAAACCGGTTGCCTAACCAATGTTAAAGAGCCCAGTCTGTCTTACTATTTATCCATAGCTGGAGTGGGAGTAGGATTCATACCTTTCCCAAGGGTATTAGTGCTAAGTGAAATGCATCTACCACATCCAGGATTTGAACTCGGGGCGACGAGTTCATTTTCCATGACTCTAACCATTACACAACGCACTTCCATAGTCCTAGCACCTATATCATTGTCACAACGCTATTGCCCTTATGGCAAGCCCCAACCGTTTTTATCATGCTCTCTGTCTGTCTGTCTGTCTCTCTCTCTCTCTCTCTCTCTCGCCAACTATATAATATTTCGAACAATCTATGTTGCTGGGACGGTTTAGCTCAGTCGATAGACTTGGCAAACGGAGCCCCCTCCTATGAATCAGCAGGTCCCGTCAAACCCTATCACCAATATGATTGTCCCAGCACTATTGCCCTTATGCCACCCCCACCCCAATATTTTTTAATCGTATATGTGCTAGAACGCGGTGGCTGAGGATCTTCACGTCCTGGGAATGACGTTAAAATCTATCTGATGGTGAGGTTCCAGTTCTGAAGGTGTGGGCAATGTGGGGCAACCCTTCCTCACCATTGCTCCCAGGTCCACTCTGACCCGGAGTAGTATTACTTGTTAGGGTCCCATCAATGAGGTAAATAGAAAAATTTGTTTATAAAAAAAATAAGTTAAAAAAATGTTCTTCAAAACTATCGCTACGAATCTTTCAAAATTTTGTCGGCATTAAATAACCCACTGAGGTTGATATACTGTAAAACAAAACAAACAAACAAACAAGGATAATATATAAAAAAAATAAATGTTTAAAAACTCACAAGTAGTTAACATCTGTTACTGATTCGGTGTTCTCCTTACGTATTGAGCACTTTTCAATATGTGTTGTTATTGTGAGTAATTCTATTTCTTAGTCAATATTGTGGGTAACTTAGATTTTTTTTCTTATTCCGATGATTCAGTATCCTTGGCAAGTAGTCAGTCGGAGTTCGCTCCTAGCCAGGGATAGTTGTTGTGTCTAGCCACACTGAAGAGACGTGAAACGCCGAAACACGTGTCTGTGGATGACTGATTATTTTATATATATATATATATATATATATATATATATATATATATATATATATATATATAATACTAGAAGCTCTATACATAAAACAATACAAACCATCCTTAAACAAAATTAATTTCCAATGCAGTACACACATTTTAAAATGCCTATAACACATTTCTCATCAATTCTTCTCCTTCCAGCCTCCACATTAATATAATTTTAAAAAAACTAGAACATATCACCCCTGATGATGGCACTTCGAAGTGCCGAAAGTACTCGGGACTTGAACTTTGGAGTACTTATCCACGAATTCGACCCAAATATTAAAAAGTTGGCCAGAAAACTTGAAAAGATCAAAAATAAAATTGTTAAACAGGAGATGTGTCTTTTGTTTAATTCTACATGTATAAATGAAAGAATGCTGCCCAAATACACACACACACACACACGCACATATATATATATATATATATATATATAGTAAGTAAATTCGTCGGGGCGGTCTAATGTCGGTACCAGCTAATCAGCGAGGGAGTCTATCCCTTTTCACTAGCGCTAGACCAAGGAGATTGCTTTTGCGTCTGGGGGGGCGCCACACCTATCATCAGCTCCTTTCCTTTACCGCACAGATTCCTGTGCTACTCATACGCTGAGTTGGCGAGGGTCGGTATCGAACTAAGAACCTTGCGGTTTCTAGCAGAACACTGGATTGATCTAGTGCCAAGTGCTACCAGCGCTCGTGTATGCCTACTGTGTAAGAGATTATTCAGAAACCTCAGTGGACTGAAGAGTCATCTTCGTGATGGCAGCCTCTCGGGTGTTTGCAAATGAAAAACAAACAAAAAACTGGAAATGGTTTAGCTAATGCGTCAGATGATAGCCAACATATACATATAATATATGTATATACATTTATGTGTATATATATGTATATATATATATTTGTATATATGCATATATATATGTGAATATATATGTATATAAGTATATGTATGTATGTATATATGTATATATGTATACATAATTGTATATATAAGTATGTATATGAATATATATGTGTATATATATATGAGTATCTATGTATGTATATATATATGTGTGTGTGTATTGTCTATATATATATATATATATATATATATATATACATTTATATATATGTATTTTTGAATATGTATATATTCATGGATATATGTATAGGTATATATACATATATATATATTATATATATATACATATTTTTATATATGTACATATATACATACATATATATATACATATAGATACATATATATACACACATATATATATATACAGATATATACAGATATATTTATATATACATCCATCTATACACACACACACACACACCTATATATATATATATATATATATATATATATATATATATATATATAATATATATATATATATATCTACGTACATTAAAAAATTTATAATCTTTCCTAAATCCCTTTGTCAGCCCAAAAAATCAATCGGTCTTAATAAAATTACTGGTCCTCATCAAATATTAAATCGTCAGAACTTTTTAAAAAGCCGCTCTAATCAAATTGACTTGACCTCACCCATTGACCTTTCAAATCGTCAAATTGTCTAAAATGTTATATGTGCCCTTCCCAACGCCACTCAATAATCGGTGCATTTTTAAAGTTCAATAAACGAAAGCCGCCACCAGAATAACGAATTCTCTCGCCTCTTCCCCGACTCCAAACAGTTCTTTATAAGTGCATTGTCCCTAATAAATTTGACTGTACTTTTAAAAAGAATATTTTAATTCCCTACCCAGAAAAATACTGGTTATTTCCTATAACTCCAACCTAAAAAAGGGGAACCGCTCTGAATAAATTTTATCTGTTAATTAATCTACTCATTATTTTCCCATTAACCTAACCCTAACCCTAACCCTAAACCCGTCTTCTTTTTCCCTAGTAGATCAATAAAAAGGGCCGTGTTAGCTCAGTCAGTAGACCTAAAAAGCTAACCGGTAAAGTAAGGAGCTGATGTAGGTGTGGCGCTCCACCTCAGATGCTAAAACAATCTCCTTGGTCTAGCGCTATTGAGAAGGGGATAGACTCCCTCGCTGACTGGCTGATATCGACTTTAGGCCCCGTCGACTAGATCAATAAATGATTTATCAGTCAGAGTGGTTCCCCTTTTTTAGGTTGGAGTATAGGAAATAACCAAGTTACTTTTAAAAACACGATCCATGCTGTGTCGTCTTAAGATGACAGAGTGATAACACTTTTAACAGCGAAGTAAACAGTAAATCTATTTGGAGGAACGTTTAGTTCGATGACTGGTTGGTTGGTTGGTTGGTTTGGTTTTAACAGCACGTCATTCCATGTTGGGTTATTTTATGCCGAAGATGTTTCTGTTGGATTCATTATTTGTTAGGTATGTTTATACTAGATTTTGCAATAACTGCATTTTGTAAGAAATGTTTTTCAAACGTTTCTACAAAAAAATTCCAAACTGTGTAACAAGATGGCTTCTTTTGTTGGCGTCAACTAATTTTTAACGAAAAAGGAAAAGTGTAGAATACTTTTTTTGTGTTAGTGTCATTGGGTTTGTTTAGGTACAAAATGCAAAAATCCAAAATATCAAGTACATTTTTGATTTTGCATATTGTTTATATATACAGGAAAGGTTGCAGTGTTAACATTAAAAGATTTGACATGGCTGTCAATCAAAAGGGTGACCTTGGGCTTCACACTTAGTTCACCTAAGTCCGATGACACAGATATAGATACAATTGTTTATATTAAAATAATTCTCGTTTTAAAAAGGCGAGCAGAGAGACCGAACGTAGAGACCGACACAAGCAGACCGACACAAGTATTTGGGTCCCGGGGATGGTCGAGTTTGGCCCGAAAAACGAAATTTGTCACTGGCTACGGGAACTTCTTAATTAAGAAGATTGCAACTAGAAAAATTGATTTTTGCTGCTAAAATTGATTCCAGAATTTCGCATAAAACAAAACGCCAAAAGAAGCTCATCGTGTTTTTATTTATCCAAACAAGTGTGCAAAACATATTCATATATTATTCCTATTCATCATATATGAATAAAAACAGTTGTTATTGTTGATGGTGTGTTGACTGATTTTTTTATAAACCCGGCAGTTTATATCTACTAATTTCTCAACCCGTCACAAAGACACTCCGACCGAGTTGTGTCGATCCCAGTTCTACAGAGGGTATCAAAAGAGCAGCTGGCCGGAGGCTCATGTGGTAGTCACGGAAATAATATTTACCGTTACCACAGCATACTATCCCCGGGGCCCCAGTACAGTGTGATATTTGGGTGCCGTGTCAGGATAAAAGGGTAAGGTACTTATGATATTGGGTACGCGACACAGGATCCGGTACGGTATCATATTTCGAGCGTGTCAGGATCCTATATTATAACTGTCTTATTATACATAGAATCAACAGGATTTTAAGCAGAGTACAGCAATTTGGATTCAGAATTTCCCTTCTCCTACCTTTTTGCAATGACATATCAACACTTGAGGGTTATCTAATGTCAAATCGTGTGTGTGTGTGTGTGTGTGTGTGTGTGTGTGTGTGAGAGAGAGAGAGAGAGAGAGAGAGAGAGAGATTGTGTATGAATGTGTGTATATATATGTGTGTGGTGTGTGTGATTCTACTTGGCCTATAGGGTAGGTCGATTTTGGAACTGTAACGTCTTCCATATGGCGAAAGTTGTAAATCTTATTATAATGGAGATTGTGGGTTTTTATGTCTGTAACCGAAACTACATTACTATTCAAGTCACAATTTCCTTAGTTATTTACATGGCATTCTTCATGATTTTATTTTTATTTAAACTTCAATTATTAATAAAATTGTTTTACATCATTAAGACTGTTGACCATATCTACATACTAATAACATGCAATTGTATTTATATATACAAGAAAATAGCGGTTTACAGTGTGAATTGGAAGGCTAATTTGCATATTGATCTTAAAAATTTGATTTTAATAAATATATGCTTAGTATTATTGATTTCTAATTGTTTGGTTTTATCTTATTGAATATGAGCAAAAATCTCGGGGATAAATCTTAAAAGAAATTCATTAAAAAGAAGAAATAACTGTAATTTTATTCTTTACATCCTATTTTAACTAAATAGTTAATTTAGGAAAATTTACCAATGAAAAGACGGGAGTAAGGGAAAATGATGGAAGAGTTATTTTTCAAAGATGTTCTATTTTTCAATCATACCCCCTCTGTTCCAAATCTTTTATCGGCATTCTTATTCAGTTACATTAGCCTTTCTAATTTAATATGATATTTTATTATATTAAAACTTAAATACTTGCACCCGGAGGGTGCATATATTTGCTAGTTAACATAAAAATTACCCCACAAAATATTTTTTTCAAAACTTTGCCTCCCTTTGAGGAAATAAATTTTAATCTTTTGAATTCTAGTTGTAATATTTTATCAGTTTCGTTTAACATGATAATCTTTCTGTTTTAAAATGTTATCAGTGTTGCAGCTTAATTATTAAATAAAAAGCTGCATATCAGAGGTATCGGTGGTGATGGGTGGCATATTTTCAATTTGAATTCTAGTTGGAATATTTTATTAGTTTCGTTTAAAATGATAACCTTTCTGTTTCAAATATTGAAATTGATAAATTTTCTTACCAATTCCTATGCTAAATGTTCCGAAAACGAGGATGTTCTGGTGCATTTTATTAGAGTATCTTTGATGCTATTTCCTCAGACAATAGTACAAGTAAAAGACCTAGTTTTTGGTATCAGTATTTATTATACCAAAACACAACTTTTACTGTTTGAGAGAATTTGATATTTTTAAAAGAAAGAGAAGTCAACTTATCTATTGGAGAATCCTGGTGTGTTTCCGTTATTTTATACAGATACATACATCTCTACTTACGTACATCCAAAGACACACCCATACTTACACCCAAACCAACGCTCACATTCACACCCACGCCCGATCACAGAAGGCTTCACTATCGATTCTGTTGCGACGATTGAAGGCGGGAAAGACAAATCATTAAAATTTAAACACTTTGCTTTTATTTTTATTCTTATTCTTATTTTGGCACATGCGCAGAAGTGTGAACCCGACAAATTCAATCTGTAAAACCAGCAATCAGAACAAATACTTGAATTTCACACTTTGATCGTATTTTTTCCTCCGATTGTTGAATATTTGAAAATTGCACTCGGTAACCCAAAGAGAGAACGTAGTTATTAATACGCGCGTCAAATCGTCGAGTGAAAAGTGTTGGCCGTTCAACCGCCGCCATTTTGATTGCCATGTTTACTCCCGCGAAAACACATGTTCGAACTACAAAGATACTGACACGGTTAGTAGAAATTAGTGCGAGTGATTTTACAAACAGTTGAGGAGATAACGCCATAAAAACCAAAAGGCTTTCAAATCCCACACAGCATTTCAAATAAGCCATTAACATTGCAATGGTGTGATAAGCTCTCCTTTTTATAAAACATTTAGATGTCTGTATGCTCTCTATATATAAAGCTGGTTGTTAATCCATATTTGTGTGTGTTACGATTACATAATATATATATATATATACACACACACATATATATGTATAGTATAATAGTATATATATAGAAAACCTTCTTAAGTTTCGCCAAAAGAGGATCATCAGGGTTAATTGTAATGAATTAATCAAGAAATTTATTAATTAAAGACGGGAGTGAATAATACAATTATAGCCGTTGAAAGTTCTTTTGGAGTGAATATTGAACGCTATGTTGTTGATTGCGTTATTCAAAAGTTAAATATCAAACACGGTTATTGTTAAATGCCAAACGTGACTGTTGACATGAAAACAACTGTTTGGAATATAACAAAAGGCGTGTGCAGTTCATATTCTTTATAACATTGACTTATTCGGTTAATATTTGTATCGACAGTCGATATTGCGATTACTTCAATATTCTATTCCTCGGTAAATCATCTTCTTTATCATATATATATATATAGTCATCCACAGACACGTGTTTTGACTTATCAAGAATCTTCAGTGTGGATTGACATTTGTAAGCTATCTACAGCCGGGATTGAAATCCGATCGGTTCAACATCAGTCAAACACCGTAACCGCTAGGCTATAGTCACCTACAGAATACGAGGGGGATTTTAATGGTTTTAATACACACATCCCTGTGTATATAAAGGCCGTCATATAGTGATACATCCCTTATAGGAGAGCGTTGCGTCATTAGTTGCTTTAGTTGGCGGTCGTCAGCGAAATCCTCCCCTAAGTGCTCAACCCCAAAGTTAAGAGAAAGGAAATGAATCCGACGGTATAAGTATAGATAAAAGGATATGAAAACACACAATGCCGTTAAAATGAAAACAATTTATATCATATTCATAGCTCATATTGAACAATATTTCGTTGCTTATATTTGAAACTACTGCGTGACTTTTTTGGAACATCAATGTTTTCGTTTTGAATTCAAATTATTTTCAGCTCCTCTCTCGATGAGTCCGGAGTAAAAACAAGGTTTGAAGATGATTTTTATAAATCGAAATATTGTTCAATATTAGCTATGAATACGATATAAATTGTTTTCACTTTAACAGCATATTGTGTGTTTTCATATCCTTTTATCTATCTGTCTATCTATCTATCTCTCTCTCTCTCTCTCTCTATATATATATATATATATATATATATATATATATATATACGATATATACGATACGAATGCCAGTCTGTCACTTTTTCAACTTTACTCCTAGAGATCAGTACCCAACATATCATACCATTTTAGAATTCCAGAATTCGGAAATTTTGGATTCCCCCATTTAAATTACTAGAATTGTTTTCGGTGATTTTTTAAAGTTATTTTTGCAATTTGTCATACGATAACAAAAATATTAGTATTATCTGTGTTATTCAGACTATTGTCCTCATCTTCATTATTATCTGTACAGATAACAATGAAGATGAGGACAATAGTTCGAATAACGCAGATAATACTAATTATCAAGCCTCATCTCAAACATTCAGAGAAATAACAAAAATATTGTTGAAGTTTAATAAAACTTTAGTTTTCTTGTTGGACTGAAAGTCTAATTAAGAGCCCTCTACACGAGTTTGCTTAAAAGCCGCTCTATCGGGCGGTGTTTAAGCTAATTCGTAAGTAATTATGTAAAATAATAATTTTACTTTTTTGTCAAATTTTCTACCTTATACTTGAAAGAAAAATACGTGGGATTTTCGGGGGTGTGGATTTTCCATTATGATCCAAGACAAATACTGCTATGGCTTTTATAATAGACCGACTACACCTCTGCAAAGGAGTACAATCCCTCCTCGTGGCTTCCTGTTGGCCGTGGGTGGCGACCCGTGATGGTTAGCCCCAATCCTGGTGATTGAGCAGTCCATGACATACAACACTCCACTTTGGCCCATACTTAGGCTAGACAGGAGATTGGAGAGGTCTCCCCGATCAATCGACTGATCACTTCATTTGCTTTTATGTCAAGTCTCAACCCTTTTTATCATATATGTGTTAGAGGTTCTTAATGTCCTGGTGTATCACATTGAACTCTATCTGATTGAGAAGTTAGAATATGGGGCTTTGGGGAGTGTAGAGTACCCCTTCATTTATATTACTCCTGTGGCGAGAGAAACCCCGAACGTAGTGGTTCGAAACGTGCACGACTGTGTTTGGCGTGCAGAATGAGATCAGAGGCGAGTGGGGAGATTGAATTCACATCCTCCGGATCGTGAGTCGTGGCCTGACGCATGGGAATTACTAAACTGTCCAGAGTGGCCCGGATGTGAAGGATTGACGCGCGCTGATTAATGTCGCACTTGCTGCACGGGCAAGTCAGATTAAGGAGCCCGGATGAAGCACTGTAATTGTGTATTAATGACCAGCCCTCACAAACCTGGGAGAAAAGCTTGCAGTAGCATTTTGGCTGTTGCGACGAGTGGACGAGAGAGAAAAGATATTTTGATAGTGTTGGTGAGAAGAGTGCAGCATTGCTGGGAGAGATTGTTTCAGACTGAACACTTGGTCAGTTGGGAGAGTAAAAGCGTCGGACTTAACTATGCCCCCCAGAGAACATTCTTATTAGAACTCCAAGATCCAGTGTGACCAGGAGTGGTATTACCTGTTAGGGTCCCATATATGGGTTGAATAGAAAGAAGGTTTATAAAAAGAATTGAGTACCTTTTATGAATGAATTTATTTCAAAGATGTGTCGGGATTAAAAGACCCATTGATATGTAAAAAGTTGATATGCTGTAAAACAAAACAAACTCTTTCTCATGGTGAAGCTCCAATTCTGGAGCTCTGAGAAATGTGGATTACCCATTCACCACTATTACTCCCATGTCCACCCAGACGATGAGTGGTAGTACCTGTTAGCATCCCATCTATAGGTTATATAGAACAAAATGTATTTAAAAAAATGAGTTTGAGAAAAATGTTAAATATCCATTAAAAATTAATAAAACAAAACAACTTCGGTATAAAATAACCCAACAAGAGTTGACATGCCGTAAAATCTAACCAACCAACCAACCACAAAAAGAAAAAAAACTATTGGTTATATATATATATATATATATATATATATATATATATATATATATATATTAGGTATACCAAAATTGGCCTAAAATCCGTTTTTGACAAAATGAATTTACCCCCCCCCTCCCCCGCTACAGAAAATAATTCACCAAAAATCAGGGAATTATGGGATTTTAATGAAATTTTCAGTGTTGATTTATCAATAAATGAATTTTATAATGCATTATTTATTTTATTTCAAAACTTTCTCATTTTTTTTCAGGTCACTTAATTTTGACCCCTCACCCTTATTTTGGAGGTATAAAATCTCGGCGAGTTGTTCCTTGTTTGATACTAATTACAGTATAAATAAAAAAAATATGAATTTTACAAAATTGTGTTCTGAAAAAAATTGAGTACCCATCAAGAATAAATGAAACAAAACGTCTTGGGCATAAAATAACCCAATAGTAGTTGACACGCCATAAAATCCAACCAACCCACCAATCAAGACAAAGATGTCACTTTAACAGGCTGTTAAAATACAAATATCGTCTCCGATGGCTGGGTCATGTCGTCGGATGGATGATGGACGAATCCCGAAAGACATACTTTATGCAGAGCTTGCGTCTGGTAAAAGACTGATTGGTGGCCCCCAACTGCGATTCAAGGATGTCTACAAGAATGATCCCAGGTGATTTTGCATTGCCCCTTCCAGCTGGGAAAATTTGGCTCAGGACCACCCTCGGTGGCGGCAGCATCTCCGTAGAGGACTGTTCATGTCAGAAGTCACCCTGACGTAAAACACCATTTAGAAGAAACTAGCGGCAACAAAGTACCGGAACATCAACATCTTCAGGGACCTTCAAATGCGACATCTGTGGTCGAGAATGTTTCGCAGTCATAGGAAGCGCTGTAGCTTCAGGGGCACATAAAAACTTTATTATAGTCTTCCGAGACTGAAATGCCAATGAATGAAAATACAAAATAACGTCCATATACATTCAGTCGGATCTCTATTTCTGTTTCATGAACAAAATTTATTTTTCTCTTTTATCAAAACGGAAACCATTTGATAAAAGAGAAAATAAAATGTCCGTGACATTTCATGACCTTGTCAGAGAAAGGAACCGGAAAGATAGGAAAGAGCATGCGTAGAAGTGCTTTTCCAAGTTGCGTCCTTTATCATTGTTATTAACTACCACTTCTCGAATTGATTCACCAATTATCACTCTCCGAAGAGAAGATAAAATTACATATCATTATTCATTCTGAATTTAAAGCCTAAATTATTTCTTTTGGAAAAGACATTTTCGTTAGAAATTTCTGCCTGTGATATTCATGGATTAATTGTCGTGACTGGTCGACAAAAAATATAAAGGTTCCTCATCATTTCGACCAAGTTAGATTGGAGATTGTGGAAGTGATGTTTGATGATGGGGTTCATGAAATCTAGAAGAAAAGCAAGAAGAAAAAGAATGTGTATTAGAAGAAGAAGAAGAAGAAGAAGAAGAAGAAGAAGAAGAAGAAGAAATGATTGAAATTAAGAAATGAAAAATAAGACTCAGTAAGTTGATTAGATGACTTTAGAGTTAAAATGGATATTATTATGTATTATTCATTACCAAAATCTACGGTATTGAAAATATGTAATCAGAAATATCTTCATATTAAGAAGCTTTTTACTGTTTCTCCCGACAGTTATCATCTTGCAACACCCGCTGATAGAAAATGAGACCGTCCAAATCGTCCATGATGGAATGCAAAAATTTAAATCCTAATTATCTGGTGTCGCGTATGTGCTGAATTTTCATTTCTTATGGACGCCGTAAATGTGACGTAAACAACAAAGGGAATTTTGACTTGTGTAATGTAATAGTTTCCGTTGCAGACAAACACACAATCCCCATTATGATAATATATGTATATATATATCATCATCATCATGTCGTGCATGTAGCGCGGATATCCATGACAATCTGTCGCCAACCTTCCCTATCACTCATTGCCCCTGGGAGGTCCTCTGCGCAGCATCCAGAATCCTCGCATAGCTGGTCAATGTAGGTCCTTATTGGGCTTCCTACGTTAGCATGTCCATGTGTTGGCTTCCATAGAAGAACGTCGCTTATGAGCTTGTCCCCGCTTCTTCAGCAGTGCCCTGCATGCCTAGTTCGTCTTACTCGGATGGTTTGTGAGGTGGGGGGCAGGTGGCCATACAGCTGCTTCCTTGTGGGGTGCTGTTTCTACAACTTGTTCAAGACTGCACACAGCTGTCTTGTGCAGGTCCCATCTAGATTATTCTCGAGGCGCTTTGTTAGGGCCCAAGTGGTGCAGCCACACATCAGTACTGATATAACCACAGCCTGGAAGAACTGTCGCTTTAACTTGTCAGTGAGATCGGATTTCCATATGACTGATAATTTGTTTGTGGCCGCCCATGCCTTTTCTATACGTGTATTAACATCGCTTTCTGTGGATGAGATATTACTACCTAGGTATGTGAACGGTTTCACTGGCTTAAAAGGCTTACCGTCAAGTGTGGAGATGTCTCCTTTCTTTTTGAAGCACATGAACTCGGTTTTATCGGAGTTCACATAGAGGCCGATATTCTTTGATGCCTCCTCCAAGCTATGTAGTAGTGACTCAGCCTGTGCCGGTGTATCTGCAAGAAGCGCAAGGTCATCAGTGTAGTCTGCATCTGTGACTTGCGCAGGATATCGCCTGCTTCTTGTCTATCTTAGTGTAAAGTCTTTTTCTTTTATGGTATCTAATGATGTTGGAAGTGCATAGTCTAGGCATATTATATATACTAGCAAAATAAAAAAACACCCTCCGGGCGATGTAAAAATAGATTTTTGAAACATATTGCCTGAGGGGTGGGAGTTAAAAATTCAATGTCAGCGAGTTTGTACCCTAAGTAAGTAAAATCATCAAATTCATTAAAGGATTAAAAAATAAGACAATTTGAAATGTAAACTTTAAATATGTATTAAAATAAAACAAACTATATATAGGTATATAATACCAGTCATGTATTTATTAAAACTTGTTTTAAAAAACAACGAGGAGTGTCTAATGTTGCATGTTCAAATTTTGGGTGTTTTTGTTCTATGTTATGACGATTTTGGGTAATGTGACGTAAGCAGAGACGTAATTTTTGTTACAGACAAAAACCGGAGGCGAATCTCTATTATTAATAGATATGGTGCTAATGTATCTCCTTGTAGGACTCCAGCGGTGATGTCAAAGAAAACTGTGTCGCCATCAGGTGAGCGTACCATTGCTTTATTATCATGGTAGAGTATCATAATAGCGCAAACGTTTCTTTGGGGAGACCGTACGCTAGTGGTATTTGTTCCATTTTCCCTTTGTATATGGAAACAAATGCCGTGGAGAAGTCTACGAATAACACCGTTGCCTCTAGATTCTTGCTCCTTCTATGATCCTTCGAGTCAGGATCTGGGAGGTTGTGGATCGATTTCTGCGGAATCCGTTTTGCTTTTTCTAAGGATTTTCTCTATTTCGGGTCGGATGCGATTAAGAAGAAGGACATTATATATTTTAGCGGCAATAGCAGTAAGAGTTATGCCTCTGTAGTTTTTAGCGATTCCGAGGTCTCCCTTTTTGGAGAATGGGAGGATGCATCCTTTCGTCCATTTGTCTATTCTATTTTGTCTATATACTGCATTGCCTAGCCTAAGCAGCATGTCATTGAACTTTCCTATCTTCCATACCTCAGGTGTATTTCATCAAGACCTGCAGCTTTTAAGAAAGATATATATATATATATATATATATATATATATATGTGTGTGTACATATATATACATATATACATACATATATACATGTATATATACATATATATACATATATAGAGAGAGATAGATATATATACATATATATATGTATATATATACATATATGTATATACATATATACATATATATATATATACATATATACACATATATATACACACACACACACACACACACACATACATATATATATATATATATATATATATATACTATAGAATGAATAAGAATAAATGAGAAAAGTATTGGCATGAAAATGTGCTCAATGCTAATAAAGCAGAGCAGTTTTATAATCAATAGTAATATTATGGATTTAGACTCATAACTTAAAGTTTCATGGTTATGCAATCCTCAGATGAGTCAAATGGTTGAGATCTTAAAACAAAAAACAAAAATATAACTAAAAAACTGTTTTTTAAGGTCTCAACCATTTGACTCATCTGAGGATTGCATAACCATGAAACTTAAGTTATGAGTCCAAATCATCCATAATACCATTACTATATTATATATATATATATATATATATATATATATATATATTATATATTAGGTTGTAGTGGGTGTCTTTATCTAACCCACTAAAACATTTTGACAGAAAGTTAATCATAGATGTTTTCGAACATCCCAAGAGATCCATTTTTATTTTCTCCTCCGAACCAACATTAATTTCTTTTAAGTTGTTTTTCCAAGCCGCATAAACACACTGACCTTTGGGGGTCACTAATCTGCCTGGCGAGTTTTTAACGGATCTGGAAAATGTCGTTGGAATTGCGGAAGTAGTCCCTAGTGACTTACAAAATATTTTTTCTTATCGATATATATATATATATATATATATATATATATATACTAGCAAAAGTACCCGGTCCATGACCGGAAAAAAATAATTTTGAAGAACACCAGTGATTGAAAGAGAAAAGAGGAAGAGAGTAGTAAGAGAGGAAAATAATTTAGCCAAATTCTCATCAAATTGAAAAATTCCTGTTGGCTGTGGGTGGCGACCCGTCATGCTTAGGGATAGAACCCAGATGGATGAGCAGTTCATGACTTGCAATACTCCACTTTGGGCCTATCTTGGGCTAGATGGGCGGTTTGAGAGGCCCCCTCCGATCAATCGGCTGGTCATGTCAAGCCCTAGCACCTATATGATTTTCCCAATCCTGTTGCCCTTATGGCAATCCCCAACTCTTTTATCATATGGGTTCTAGAAGGCGGTGGCTGAGGGTGTACATGTCCTGGGAATGACGTTAAACTCTATCTGATGATGAGGCTTCAGTTTTGGAGGTTTGGGGAATGTGGAGCACCCCTTCATCACGATTGCTACCATATCCACTCTGACCCGGAGTGGTAGTACCTGATAGGGTCCCATCTATGGGTTAAATAGAAAACTTGAGTTTATAAACAAAATTGTATTATCCATTAAAAATGAAATTATTTCAAAACTTTGTTAGCATTAAACATTTTTTTACCAATAGAAGTATTCGGCATAAAATGACCCAAGGGGTTGACATGCCGTAAAACCCAACCAACCAACCAACCAACCAATTAATCTCTCTCTCTCTCTCTCTCTCTCTCTCTCTCTCTCTCTCTCTCATTTATATATAATAAATTGGTTTACTATCAACAAGTCACCGCCCAAACTCATGCAGTTGATCAGATCATTGAATACGCAATAATTATATAACGAAAAAAGACAAACGAACGCGTCGCAAAGAGAGAGAGAGAGAGAGAGAGAGACTGTGTGTGAGAGAGAGGTAGGGCATATTGCTCGAGTAAAAAAAAAGGATAACTTTGATTTGATACAAGGCCACAAGTATAGTGTATCCAGCGAGAATCGAACTCACTAAATTTTAATTTTCATTCAATACGAAATATATATTATATAATGAAAAAATAAAAATAAATGAGTCGCGAGCAGAGAGAGAGATAGAGAGAGTGCGTGTGTGTGTGTGAGAGAGAGAGAGAGAGAGAGGAGAGACTGCATATCGCTCGTGTAAAAAAAATCATATCTTAGATTTGTTACAACTCCACAAGAATGATGCATCCGGCGAGAATCGAACTCACTATTCGCTAGCAATGGACCTGCGAACTTTTGAAGAGAAGAGAATGTTAAGAAAAAAAAATTATTTTCGTTGTTAAATCACGTGACTAGTGAGCTCCCATTTGATTGGACTATTCCCCAACAGATTTAAATCCCAGATACCTTTAATATACGATTCAGAGAGTGGTGAAAGAGCAACTCATATTTTTTTTAAACGAGAACTGCAGCAACGTTGTTTGTGGGATTTTGTTACTTTAACACTTTCATGGCGCATTTCGGTAAATATTCGAGAAGGAATGGATACAGAATGGGAGCTAAGCGTCGCCCTATAATCAAGTCATCACGCCGTCGTCGTCCGGTTTGCCGGAAAGATGAAAAGGATTCTTCTAAGCTGGCGAACGAGACTCTCGTAATGCTCAAGTTAATACTGGGCTTCATTGATGATGCGGTCATTCACTGCCAGATGAGGAAACGTAGACACATCGAAATCATTGACGTCGTATTCGCCCTGAAATACGTTACGGTGCAAGTCGCACAATTTTGGGGTTTGAAATTCTCAATGTCTCCCCTGTAGCACTACACTGCGAGTTTTAAATCCCCGTCCCACATACACACATTTTATTTCGCGAATCCTCACTTTGTTCTGATGCAGCTTAAAGACCTCAAGATTAACGTACAGAGTTCGATATCTAAAATCAATTTATGGCTTTTTCTGGCTTTAAGAGATTCCAGTCGTCTAATTCCAGAATCTACTAACCAGGTCTTTTATTCAAACTACAGTCTATCGGTGTTTTCAAGTATTTAAAAACTAGACCTGTAACGCTTAAACGGCTCAATGAACAATCTTGAATGCAACTGAAACACCAAAGATGTTAAGACTAACAAGGCCGAGTTGTGGAAACTTTGTTTATCTAAAATCAATATACGGCTTGTCTGGTTTTCAAGACGACTCCAGTCGTTTAATTTCAGAATCTACCAATCGGGTCTTCTGACGATTGAGTGCGTTTACTTTTTCCAAGTATCTAAAAACTGCACCTTCAACTGTTTAAACGGCTCAATGAACAAAAGTGAACATTTTATTTCAGAATTTGAAAGAATTGTACTAAAACTCTTACGGCTAGTTCGTATATTGTTGAGTCCTTATTGTTTTAAGTTTGACCTTAATGTGCATAATGTTAGTGTTTAAATATTTTTGTTTAGATAGAAATACTCGGAAACTTTTCAATATCTACTCTTTTCCTCAGTACCCTGAACCCCTGAACTTGGCGAAAAAGAATGAAATCCATTTTCAAACTCCTCAAAATCTGGAGTATTAAACCTTCTATACTTGCAAACAAAACTACTACTTCTAGCATAACTTCCTCTGAATTTTTGAGAAGGTCTTGAAATTTCAATTATTCGGACAATTGACCTCCTCTTTATTTATCTACAGTTTCGGTCGATGTTCCCTCCTGCCCTCTTAAGGTGTTTCTTGTCGAACACTTGAAGGTTCCGGAATCCGAGAAGGTTTAGAGTTCGACAAACACCTGAAGGTCGGGAGGTACACCGGCCAAAACTTTGTAGATAGCAATAAAGGGGACAATAGTCTGAGTAATACAAATATAACAGAAGTGTCAACCTTGAGACCTTTTTACTCTTAAATGCTATTGTATTTTCTCCTCTCTCTTCAAATGACTTAATTGAAGATTTAAGAGTAAATCCACTTTTTTTTTTCTACTGAAAAGTTGTATTAACCCTATCCCTGCAAACAATGCGATTATTACTTCGAGCATAAGTATCAACTTTGAAACCATTCCTCTTGGAGGAATTTCTGAATACGATCGTCTTTTTTTCTTTCTCAATATTCAAAAAAGAATATTTTATATTAATGATTTTAAATTTTAGATTTTTGATCAGATCCAGCACGGATCCCCAGCACTTTCTTACCACGCGCCCCTATCGACCATCACTCAGGGATGGTCCTTTGCACAACATCCAGTATCCACGCAGATCTTTGCTTGGCCAACCAATACTGTAACTGGAATGTTATTTAATGAATGTCGGCTTACTCGGATGTTTGTGTTGTGATAGGCGGTAAGTGATCGTACAGATCAGATTTTGTTCTAGAAATGGTTAAACATTTTTAATTAGTAAATACTTGATATAACTAGAGAAAACTATGAACGTTTACGGCTCCGAAAAAAACTCCTTTCATATACGGAACAGTGAGAGGGGTTGTTCTCCAATTACAAAACTGTTCTGATTTCTTTTCTCTCCCGTTTTTTTTTTTTTTTTTTTTTTTTTTTCTCCCTTTTTTTTTTTTTTTTTTTTTTAAACCAATTTTTTATTTCTGGTCCTATACATTTTTAAAACCCGAATAGTTTTAATGGGACTGGCCCGGGTTTTCTATTTTTAGCTAGTTTAATTTCGCTACCTATTTTATCCTTTTTGACATACAGTTTCAAACATATACAGTTTGACATACCTCATATACAATTTAGAGTTATCGTTTTTTTTTTTTTTTTTTTTTTTTTTTTTTTGTGAAGAGGGCGCTTTACTCCGCTGCTGAGATATAATCAGTGTATAGCATAGAGTAAATATATAGTATAGTACAATGACGCAGATAGATTTTTAATTTAGTGTCCTGGGATGCATAGATTTTATTTGTATGCGTCCCCGGGAAATTTGATTAGTCCCAACTAAAGTTTCTAAAATTGTAGAATTATCATGAACAACTAAAACCATCTAACCCCTACCTTGTACCACAGTACAATTACAGTGTAATTCGTTTCCAAGAAAATATTGAAATGTATTTACACTTCGTTGGAAAATCACTGGGACGCATGGATATGATTTTTCTGCACCCTTTTAGATTTGTATGCGTCAGTGACACATGGCGCGTATTTATCAGCATCTCTGATATTGTCTAGTCAGAATATCTACCTAATGTATTCCTATTGGCAAACCCTGAAACCACTTTAATATTCCATCTACATGACATGTATGTATGTACGTCCGCCCCCCCCCAAGAGAGGGCTGATATGAAACGTTTATTCTATGTATAATAATTCTGCCAAGAAGTAATAAGACAGTAAAAAAAAAAAATCGGAAATATATCTAATGGGGGCGGAAACGTTCCCACTGCAGAAAACGGTTTTCAGTTGACTCCTATTCCGTTTGTGCACGCCAATTCCAACAATGGCGATCACTTCTATCCATAAACTCCTGCAGCAACTCAGAATGTACATACAAGGATGAAGTGCAATAATCAAAAGGTGGCGGCTTGTGGTGTTATGGTTACGGTAGTAGGAAATGGACTAGTCGATCAGTTCAAATCCTGGACGAGGCTGTTTACATTTCACATAGCGTTAATACCTTGCGAAAGCTAGGTATTCAACTACTGTCCTTCAGCTATGGGTAAATAGTAGGGTAGACTGGACTCTATAACCTTGGCTAGATAACCAGTCTATGATTGTCACAACCCAATTGCCATAAGGTGATAGGGCTTGAAATAACCAGCCGATTGATCGGAGCGGGCCTCTCTGACCACCCGCCAAGCCAAAGTAATTTTGCGTGTCGTGGACTGCTCAACCACCAGGATTGCGTCCTTAAGAATTAAGGGTCACCACACACGGCCAACGGGTAATTCTATTAAGGAGTACTCTTCAGCAGAGATACAGTCGGTGTATTCTACTTCCCAAGCCGGCAGGACTGAGTTCAGGAGTATTGTGGCCTAAGAAAATATAGGCCTCAACTGGAAGCTTCATAGTGTAAATCTTATTATAATGGCGATTGTGTTTTTCTGTCTGTAGCCGAAACTAAATTACTACTCAAGTCACAATTCCCTTAGTTATTGACGTCACATTCACCATGAATTTATCCTTATTTTAACCTCAATTATTAATAAAATTGTTTTACATTATTAATACTGTTAACCATATCTACATATATTTTTTACCGCGTACCCCACTTGTACGGGTCAGGCACAAAGTCCCTATTAACGTGGGACCACCCACAAGCCGAAGCTCATGGGGTGGCGGGTGAAAAAATTGCGTCGATCCCGTCGGCATTCCCCCTCAAGGGGGGCGCCTCAGGCACTGGGCAATAAACCCAGCCCTGCCCCTTTAAATCAAGGGGGCAGGTGTTGCCTGGGGGGATGGCCCCCTGGGATCGACGCCGTTAATTATATCAATGGTCCAGTAGCCGAAGCCACTGTAGACCATATCTACATACTAATAACATGCAATTGTATTTATATATACAACAAAATAGCGGTTTACAGTGTGAAATGGAAGGCTGATTTGCATATTGATATTAAAAATGTAATTTTAATAAATATATGCTTAGTATTATTGGTTTCTAACTGTTTGGTTTTATTTTAATGAATATAAGCAAAAATCTCTTAAATGAAATCCATTAACAAGAAAAAATAACTGTCATTTTGTTCTTTACTTCCTAATTTGACTAAATACTTAAATTAGAAAAAATAATAATGAAAGACGAGAGTGATGGAAGAGTAAATTTCAGTTGTTCTATTTTTCGATTATATCCCCCTCTGTTTTAAATCTTTTTATCTGCATTCTTATTTAATTTCATTAGCCTTTCTAATTTAATACGATATTTCATTACATTAAAACTTAAATACTTGCACCCGGGGGGTGTATATATTTGCTAGTATATTTAATTTCAACTCGGTTATTTTAAGTTATTTTCTGAACTCCCACTATAACTGATAAGCTTAGTCCGATTATTGTGAGGACCCACACACAAAACGCAACTCATGAGGTGGCCAGTGTAAAAATTGTGTTGGTATTCCGCTTTTTCCCCTTAAGGAAAAATTGGGATATTGACAAAAGTACTTGGTACCTCTATGGTAATGAGCCTCATTCCTAAAATGAGGTAACCAAGCCTGTTTATACTATTAGTATCTTTATTTTAATCATTCTAATTCTTTTAGACTAATAGTTCTCAACCTTTTTTTTACCTATGGACCCCTTTTAATCGTATTTTACTGTGGTGGACCCCCATAGCCATTCGATGTTTAAAAATCCTATTGTAATTTTATAGTTAGATACATTTTTGTTTGCCTGGGTCCCAAAAAATGTTATGTTCCCCGGGGATCCACATGGACCCCGGTTGAGAACCACTGTTTTAGACAATAACAAGAGATTTATTCTAATTATTATTCTGATAACTCCGTTGCAATTTATTAGATTTCCGTATGCTACAGTTGAATAAGCTGTATATTTTATTAAATTATAAAAAAACTTGATTAGTTAAGTTAAAGTTAATGGAAAATTACATGATAACCTGCATTATAAAAAAATAAAAAGTTCATAATCTAGATATATAAATGTTCTTTATATTATATATACATCTTATCTTATTATAATGGAGATTGTGTGTTTTTCTGTTTGTAACCGAAACTATATTCCTACTCAAGTCACAATTCTCTTAGTTATTGACATCACATTCTCCATGATTTTATTTTTATCTAAACCTCAATTATTAATAAATTTGTCTTACATTATTAATACTGTTAACTATGTCTATATACTGACAATATGCAATTATATTTATATATACAACAAAATAGCGGTTTACAGTGTGAACGGGAAGGCTAATTTGCATATTAATATTAAAAAATCAAATTTAATAAATATGTGCTTAGTATTATTGATTTCTAACTGTTTGGTTTTATTTTAATGAATATGAGCAAAAATCTCTTCAATGAATCTTAAATGAAATCCATTAACAAGATAAATAACTGTCATTTTATTATTTACTTCCTCTTATAACTAAATACTTAAATTAGAAAAAATAACAATCAAAGACGAGAGTGATGGAAGAGTAAGTTTCAGTTGTTCCATTTGTTATTATACTCCCTCTGTTTCAAATCTTTTATTATACTCCCTCTGTTTCTAATCTTTTTATCTGTATTCTTATTTAGTTTCATTGGCCTT
Source organism: Doryteuthis pealeii (assembly GCA_023376005.1). Taxonomy (NCBI): domain Eukaryota; kingdom Metazoa; phylum Mollusca; class Cephalopoda; order Myopsida; family Loliginidae; genus Doryteuthis; species Doryteuthis pealeii. The sequence continues at coordinate 90,309,473 of CM042162.1, forward strand.
TCTAATTTAATACAATATTTTATTACATTAAAACTTAAATACTTGCACCCGAAGGGTGCATATATTTGCTAGTATTTACAATAAATGTTATGCGTAATAAGGACCAGGTATTTTTTACTATGTCACAACTTTTCCTTAAGGGACCCTACCTTTTCAAATTGAATGTCTGGTACCTAAAACTTTGACCCCCACCCTGGTTTAATCCGTTCCGCTTTTCTTCGTATATCAAATCAATTTATCCCATTGAAATAAAAAATAAATGCAATTGCATTTCGTCCCAGTTTCCCTTCAAACACCCGTATTTTTTTTTATTGCGTTTATTTTTAAACAAGAAAAAAAAACACTGTATTATATAAAAACATAATAAAATAGAATTTAATGAACTGTAATGTTTTAATGTTTTTGGCAAAATAAATTTACCGCCCTGTCGTTTGGGGCGTTAGAATGCACCGACTGCACCTCTGCAGAGGGGTAAGACTCCCCCCAATGTTGGCCGTGGGTGGCGAGCCGTGATGCTTAAGGATAGAGCCCAGGTGGATGAGCAGTTCATGACATCCAATACTCCACTTTGGCCTTATCTTGGGCTAGACGGGCGGTTGGAGAGGCCCCCTCCGATCAATCGGCTGGTCACGTCAAGTGCTAGTACCTATATGATTTTCCCAATCCTATTGCCCTTATTGCAAGCCCCAACCCCTTTTTATCATATGGGTGCTAGAAGGCAGTGACTGCGGGTCTACATGTACTGGGAATGACGTTAAACTCTATCTGATGGTGAGGTTCCAGTTCTGGAGATTTGGGGAATGTGGAGCACCCCTTGATCACCATTGCTCCCTGGTCCACTCTGACCCGGAGTGGTAGTACCTGTTAGGGTCCCATCTATGGGTTAAATAGAAAAATGTATTTATAAAAAAATTGTATTATCCATTAAGAATTGATTTATTTCAAAACTTTATCGGCATTAAATGACCCACCGAGGTTGATATGCCGTAAAACCAAACAAACCAAACCTAATTAAAATTACACATACCAAAATGTTGATTTCCCCATGGCTGGTATCAACTATAATATATTTAGTCTTAAATAACTTTCTTTCAAGCGTTTTTTACAGACGCCCTGTATCGCCACTGTAGATACCCAATTCGGTGGGGGGGGGCAACCTCTCGTGCTGTTAAAATTGCCCTCCATCTTTTTGTCAGTTTCTTAAGCATTGGGGGTTCTCGTATTATCCGGGTTATGGGACCCCTCCCCAATTTGTCTTTATATTCTTTCTGTTTTTATTGATACGAATGAAATCTGACAATTTTGACAAAAAGGGGGGGGGGAGATCCTTAATGTTAACCGATAGTCACAAAAACAAGAAACAAAGACACCGAAACTTTGCTTTAGCTAATTAGGAAATGTGGAGTCATGTCTTCGTTTTCATTACTCCCAGGTCCACTCTTACTGTTAGTGTCTCATCTTGTTGGGTATCTGGCCGCCATCCTTGGTTCCAGATGTAGTAAATAAGTAAGCAAGCCAATAAGAATCCGGTGTTATAGTATTCTTTGTAAGTCCGACGTCCAAGATGATCCAAATAGCAATGAGCCAAGGTTAAGAATCAGACCTCTATAAATACACCAACAGCAGCAGCAGCACTGCCAGTCAAAGAGATCATTTATAGATATTTTCATCTCATTCATTGTCATTGCAGTCTCGGAAGACTATATAGTTCTTGCGCTCCTTAAGTTACTGCGCCTCCTGTGACTGTGAAATCCAATGTTCGAAAAACATTCTCGAGCGCAGATGTCCCTGAAGATGTTGATGTGCCAGTGCTTTGTTACCACCGCTTTCTTCTGGACCCCCTAGCTTCAGGGTGTTGTGCCAGGGTGGCTTCACACATGAACAGTCCGCTACAGAGAGGCTTCTGCCACCGAAGGCGGTCCTGAGCCAAATTTTCCCATCTGGAAAGGGTAATGCCAAAGCACTTGAGATCATTATTGTAGAAAACCTTGAAATGCAACTGGGGGCGACCAATCTGTCTCTTACCAGACGAAAGCTGTGCATTGAGGATGTCCTTCGTGATTCGTCCATTGTCCATCTGGCGGACATGGCCCAGCTATCGGAGACAACACTGCCTCAATAGAGAACACAAGGGATCGACGCAATTTTTGTTCTTTCCCACCCATGAGCTTCGGCTTGTGGGTGGGCCCACGTTAAAACGAGGCCTTGTGCCCAGTCCATACAAGTGGGATAGCGACAAATACACACACTCCTCTCTCTCTCTCTCTCTCTCTCTCTCTCTCTCTCTCTCTCTCTCTCTCTAGGACTGTTGTGTTAGTGATTAGGTAATGTCCAGTATACGTCTAAGGCAGCGAAGGTAAAAGCTATTTAGCCGCCGCTCTTGGTGGAAGTATAGGGTCCATGATTCACTTGCAGACACGATTGGTGATAACACATGCCCTATACACTTGTATCTTTGTACGGATAGTGAGCCTCTGTTGTCACACACTCTCGCTGGAAGCGTTTACCTGTTTAAAAACTGACTGAAGATATATTTTGGTACCTAATATAATTGTTAAATCTTATTATAATGGAGATTGTGTGTTTTTCTGTCTGTAACCGAAACTACATTCCTACTCAAGTCACAATTCTCTTAGTTATTGACATCACATTCTCCATGATTTTATTTTTATCTAAACCTCAATTATTAATAAAATTGTCTTACATTATTAATACTGTTAACTATGTCTACATACTGATAACATGCAATTATATTTATATATACAACAAAATAGCGGTTTACAGTGTGAACGGGAAGACTAATTTGCATATTAATATTAAAAAATCGAATTTAATAAATATGTGCTTAGTATTATTGATTTCTAACTGTTTGGTTTTATTTTAATGAATATAAGCAAAAATCTCTTCAATGAATCTTAAATGAAATCCATTAACAAGATAAAATAACTGTAATTTTATTCTTTACTTCCTCTTATAACTAAATACTTAAATTAGAAAAAATAACAATGAAAGACGAGAGTGATGGAAGAGTAAATTTCAGTTGTTCCATTTTTTATTATACTCCCTCTGTTTCAAATCTTTTATTATACTCCCTCTGTTTCTAATCATTTTATCTGTATTCTTATTTAGTTTCATTAGCCTTTCTAATTTAATACAATATTTTATTACATTAAAACTTAAATACTTGCACCCTACGGAGGGTGCATATATTTGCTAGTAGACATAACGTAGCCCATGATGATGTTGACACGCCATCGAAATTGATTCATACGATAAAACGAGTCAGTACAAAAAAATTAATGAAGATATTTGAACATTTCAAAATATTGAAATAGTTTGGTGATAAAATCAAGAGGAAGGGGAGAGTTTAAACTCACCCCCTCCCTCTCACTTTCTCTTCAATAAATACAAATGTATGTTGCACTGATGCTTTAATAAATTGACTGATGAAGTCCTGCTCAATGCAGAACGAAATATATCTCCTACATCTATTTGTTTGAGTTTTGCTCTTTCTGACCACTTTTTCCTCTATTCTTTACCTCATTCTGTCGGATTTACTCCAACCCTCTTATCCTCATATGTGGTATCTGCATACATTTTGTGTTTTCCGATGCATAGAAGTATATAAACGTATATAAGCCCCCCCCCCTCTCTCTCTCTCTCTCTCTCTCTCTCTCTCTCTCTCTCTCTCTCACTCTCACTCTCACACACACACACACACACACACACACACACACATATATATATATGACATTTTTATCAGATTTTTAAATCCTTAAAACAAATTCTTGTACAAACACCCTTAGGATATCTTATGTCGATGTTAACTAAAATAAACAACAAAAAAAGTTACCAGTTTTCAATATGAAACTTTTATTTATCAAATCAAATAAATTTGATCTTCTCTTTTGCAAAAAAAATAGTTTGAAATTTCAAAAACAATTTCTTGACTTTTTATTTAAATTTATTGCCGTCATGTGAGATAACACTTTGAAAAATTGAATCTACTTTACCTAAATTAATTTTTACTACATTTTTACTTATTTCATTATATATACTAGCAAATATATGCAACCTCCGGGTGCCAGTATTTAAGTTTAAATGTAATAAAATATTAGATTAAATCAGAAAGGCTAATGAAACTAATTAAGAATTCAAATAAAAAGATTTGAAACGGAGGGGGTATAATCGGAAAATAGAACAACTGAAACTTACTCTTTCATCACTTCCGTTTTTCAATGCTAAATTTAGTTAAAAGAGGAAGTAAAGAATAAAATTAGTTATTTCTTCTTGTTAATGAATTTTATTTAAGATTCATTGAAGAGATTTTTACTCATATTCATTAAGATAAAACCAAACAATTAGAAATCAATAATACCAAGCACATTTTTATTAAAATCGTTCTTTTTAATATCAATATGCACATTAGCTTTACGTTTACACTGAAAACTGGTATTTTGTTGTATATATAAATACAATAGCATGGTATTAATATTTAGGTAAGGCCAGTAGTAATAATAATGTCAAACAGTTTTATTATTAATTGAGGTTTAAATAGAAATAAAATCATGGAGAATGTGATGTCAATAACTAAGAGAATTGTGACTTGAGTAGTAATATAGTTTCGGTTACAAACAGAAAAACACACAATCTCCATTATAATAAGATATGTGTGTGTATATATGTATATATGTGTGTATATATATGTATTATAAAATGGGTACAAGAGATAACCTACTCGAGTTTCACCATAAGGATCCTTATGGTGAAACTCGAGTAGGTTATCTCTTGTACCCATTTTATAATAAATTTGATCTACTTAGTATTGAGCACTTTGTATTTGTTATATCGCTGACTTACTCTTCTGAATTCTACACTTACTAACCATCGTGACCAAATTCACCGGTAAGTCAACTTTTCCTTTATAAATATATGTATATATGTATATATTTGTATATGTATATATGAATAAGATATAATGAAAAAACAAACGATGTTTACAACTGAAATAGGCTCATCAGAAGAGAAAGTGTGCAAACCGTCAAGAGAATTGGGCCCCGAAACGGTTTGCACACTTTCTCTTCTGATGAGCCTATTTCAGTTGTAAACATCGTTTGTTTTTTCATTATATCTTATTCATACTGTCGGATTAATTTCCATTTTATTTTCACATGTGTATATATGTACATATATTCATACAACTATTTACTTTTATTTTAACTCGACTGAGGAAAGATTCCTCTACTCTGTGAAACGCACCCAATGCCTTAATATATGTTTACGCATTCTGAATGCGTTTTGAGGGGGGGGGTTCCGGGGTGGTAGGCGGATTTTTTTTTTCCTTCAAAGGGAATGTTGGAGGTGAAATAAATTCTAATTTCAAATAAAACTTTGAATTTTTCTTTTTACTTCTCCGAATCATAATTTTTTTCTGCTTATTGAATAATTTGATGAAAAAAAAAAAAGTGAAATACGTGGGTTACGAGTTACGAGCTGTCACTCGGTCGATTCTTTCGCAAATGTTCTTGGTATTTTTTATGTAAGGCTAAACAAATCGAGAAAAATCAATCTCTGTATGTACATTTCGTCCTATTGGGCCTCATCAGCAGAGCTATAGATAGGAAGACCGACTTGTGCGTGATTCAAATCCTGACTGTCAAGCTGACAGGCGGGGACCGTAACCCCTACACCAACCGGACTTTCCTAGATTTTTCGTTTTGTTTAGAAGTAGTTTATATTCCTCTTTCTGTTGATGAGGCCTAATAGGCCGAAATGTACATACAGATATTGATTTTTCTCGATTTGTTTAGCCTTACATTTGAATAGGTATGCCCGCCTAATTGACTAATTATTAATTGATTAATTGGATATTTCAGAGCTCCCTTTCTATTCAGCTCAGAACTCGTTCTATGCAAATAAAATCCTATTATTATTGCACTTGCCTAGTCCCCTCGGGGGGTCCAGTGTGCTTCGGCCACTGGACCGGTAAGGTACAAATAATAGCGTCGATCCCAGGGGGCTTTCCCCCCAGGCAGTACCTGCCCCCTTGATATAAAGGGGCAGGGCTGGGTTTATTGCCCAGTGTCTGAGGCACCCCCCTTAAGGGGAATGCCGAGGGGATCGACGCAATTTTTGTTCTTTCTCACCCATGTGCTTCGGCTTGTGGGTGGGCCCACATTAAAACGAGGCCGTGTGCCCAGCCCATACAAGTGGGGTATGAGGCAAATACTCCTATTATTATTGTAATCTGAGTCCTTCAGCTCAGGAACTAACCATCAGTTTTTGTACTTTACTTGAATGTGGTATGCTTAGGATAGCAGTGGTGGAGAGCCACTGTGAGCGGGATAAAGTAGACAAAGCGAGATATATATACAGAGGTGCCTTGAGTTACGAGTGCCCCAATTAATGAGTTTTCCGAGTTAGGATATGTCATTAAGTCAATTGTTTACTTTGAATTGTGAGTTAAAATATGAGGTATAAGCGAGCTTCATTTCTTCTTTTTAATCCATAGATGGAACCTTATATACTCCCACTCCAAATTAGAGTGAACCTGGAGGTAATGGCAATGAAGAGGAACTCCACACTCCCAAGAGCTGTAAAATTGGAACTTTACCACTAGGCCCTCATCCACCACATTCTAAAAAGGGTTGCGGGTTTGCCATAAGGACAATAGGTTTGGTTTGTTTTGTTTTACGGCATATTAAGCTCAGTGGGCCATTTATGCCGATAATGTTTTGAAATAAATCAATTCTTAATGGATACACAATGTTTTTTATAAATACATTTGTCTATTTAACCCATAGATGGGACCCTAACAGGTACTACCACTCCGGGTCAGAGTGGACCAGGAGCAATGGTGATGAAGGGGTGCTCCACATTCCCCAAACCTCCAAAACTAGAACATCACCATCAGAGAGACTTTAACGTCATTCCCAGGATATGAAGACCCTCAGTCACCGCCTACTAGCACCCATATTATAAAAAGGGTTGGGGATTGCCATAAGGGCAATAAGGTTGGGGCAATCATATAGTTGCTTTGGCTTGACATGATCAGCCGATTGATCGGACAGGGACTCCCTGACTGCTCGTCTAGCTTAAGTGGAATTGTGCATTTCATGTACTTCTCAGACACTGGTGTTCCATCCTTAAGCATCACGAGTTGCTACCCACGGCCAACAGGTGGCCCCATTGGGTTGATTTTACCCCTCTGCGTAGGTGCAGTCGACGTATTCTATAGCTCTTGTCAGGGCAAGGTTGGGGAAATATTTACTTTTCCCAAAGGTATTTAAATGTGCGACTGGCGTTCGAATTCGCAATTCAGTACATTAGCTACTACGCTTCCGATTTGACTGCATTCGTTGAAAATGTAGTTGATTACATTTTAATTGTCGCTAATCTTCTTTTTTTTAATCATAAATGGAATTTTGTTTGTGATTATTAGGAACATCCAATCTGACGTGTAAAATGTTCTACCTTATATTCAACATAATGAAACTTGAATAAAGGTTTATAGTATCTTCAACATTTTTAGACTATTCAAAAGAAGAAGCATAAAAAACATCCTGATGATTTTTTTTTTAATTTTCAGCTCATGGAAATAATGAAAATTATGAACGAAAACAATATTTACATTTTCGCATCATTTCGCAATTGAAATTTAACGTAGACAAAAACAAGTTAAGACTTGAGGCTTTTTAAAAAAAATCTATGAAAATCAATTAAGAGTCAAAATTTCACTAAAAGTAGGATACATATTCTCCTGTGTGTGAACTTTTGTTTAAAATGGGTTTTTCCTGATGTATTAGGAGAAATGCTTTTACGAGATCCCTCCCCTCTATTTTATGAAATCTGGAAAAAAAATAAAGCGATAAAAAACGATTTTTAATTTTTTTTTCTATAATGATAAAAGTCTGTATTTGCTTTCTAATAGAAACAAAGATAAAATTTCAAAAACAAATATGAAGAGTAAATGTAAACAAAATCTGACATCGGTATTTATTTATGAAAAAGCGTGACACAATGATGCAACCGCCCTGTCGTCTGGGGCGTTAGAATGCACCGACTGCACCTCTGCAGAGGGGTAAGACTGCAGCTTACCATACTAACAGCACTTGGCAATACAGCTTGTGATGAAACAAAATACAAACTGTAAGGATAATATCAATAAATTAAAGTTAGAATTTGAATAGTAAGAGAAGGGAATGTCACTGGTGTCCATGGTTAAAACCAAAACAAATCATTTATGCTAGACCAAAACAATTGATGGCTCTGTGAGACTAACTTTTTTATCGCCGCTCTACCCAGGCAACGCCGGGTAGCCACTTCTAGTTATAACATTTTAAACTACATAATCCTGCAGCTTACCATACTGACAGCACTTGGCAATACAGTTCGTGATGAAACAAAATACAAACTGTGAGGAAAATATCAATAAATTAAATACTGACACCCTAAAAAGGATAGGAGTTGATAAGAGGGTGCAACTACGGGTACCATTATAGTATGTGGCCTACGAAAACATCTATCTCTTATAGTATGTGGCCTACCATAAAAAGCATATTATAAGGTTATATTATTAACTGCCTGGTAATAGTTATAGAACTGCGGTTTTAGTACGTTTAATAACAGATGGTTAAAGTAAAAAGTAGTCAAATAATTGCTGGTTTAGTTAGGGTTTGTTAATATTTCTCCTATTTCTTTTCCGTCCTGTCGGCTTGGGTGTTAGAATACACCGACTGCACCTCTGCAGAGGGGTAAGATTCCCCAAATGGGGCCACCTGTTGGTCGTGCGTGGCGACCCGTGATGCCTAAGGACGGAGTCTTGGTGGATGAGCAGTACATGACCAGCAACACTCCACTTAGAACCTTACTTAGGCTAGACAGGCGGTCGGAGAGGACCCCTCTGATCAATCGGTTGGTCCGTCAAGCCCTAGCATCTATATGATTCCCTTAACCCTATTGCCCTTATGGAAATCGTCAACCCTTTTTATCATATGTGTGCTAGAAGGCGTTGGCTGAGGGTCTACATGTCCTGCGAATGGCGTTAAACTCTATCTGATGGTAAGGTTCCAGTTTTGGAGGTCTGGGGAATGTGGAGCACCCTTCATCACTATTGCTCCCTGGTCCACTCTGACCCGGAGTGGTAGTACCTGTTAGGGTCACATCTATGGGTTAAATAGAAAAATGTATTTACAAAAAAATTGAGTATCAATTAAGAGTGACTTTATTTCAAAATATTATCAGCATTAAATGACTCACTGAGGTTGATATACCGTAAAAGAAACCAAACCACAAAAAAAAAAAATTAAAAAAGAGCAAATGTAAATGAAGTCTATCATCGGTATTTTTTCATGCAAAAGTGTGGCACAATTCTAAAACCTCGAACCTAGGCACAGGGTCCCTCTACCAAAAGTTGGCGCATTTGTTTCGTGGGGTTGGATGCAGAGATGCAGTCGTACTCACCAAATATCTCCCTCTTCCAAAAGTTGTGAATAAGAAAAATATTCAAAAGATATATTTAAATTTTTTACCGTTAGATAACATAATTATAAACCTTTTATTTTTATTGGTCAATTCATCTACACACTTGAAAGTCAGATACCTTTATATAGGCTTTGCTTTATGTTCTATAAGAGTTCGTGAGTTTTCTTCACAACAATAACTCGATTTTCTTTATAATGGCTGGTCGCGGAAAAGGATCTAAGGGACTCGGAAAAGGAGGAGCTAAGCGTCACCGAAAAATATTACGAGATAACATTCAGGGTATCACCAAGCCGGCAATTCGTCGATTGGCTCGCCGTGGGGGTGTCAAAAGGATTTCGGGTCTGATATATGAAGAATGTCGAGGAGTTATCAAAGTTTTCTTGGAGACTATTGTTCGTGATGCTGTTTCTTACTGTGAACACGCAAAACGTAAGACTATTACCGCCATGGATATTGTTTATTCCCTGAAGAGACAAGGAAGGACACTTTACGGATTTGGGGGTTAAATATCGACAGTACTCCCCTGGATTTCGAATATGTACTCTAAATAAGTGTAATGTTCCGGAACTTGTTCCCATTTTGGGGGCAAAAAGGTCTGTCTAAAACCTATTAGTATTTGCTAGAATCTTGTGCAAAATGTGAATATGAACGTGATTCTCTAACCACTAGATATGAAATAATCCTCGAATGGTTTATATGCCATTAATATCAATCGCCTAAGTGTGTCTCCTTTGGAAAATGTAATTCTGGCCCGGTATCTACATTGTATGTACATTTCTTAACCGATGAATGCTTTCTTTAACTGATTTGAGACTTTCTACAATTTCTTCAAGTTTCTCTCCATGTCCTGGGCATGACGTTAAACTGCATCTAGTGAAGTGCTCATTTTTATTGCCATTATTCTCAAGTCTACTCTAACCCGGAGCGGTAGTACGTGTTCGGGGGCCCCATATGTGTTCTTAAAGGTTTGAAGAAAAAAATTGAATACCCAACAAGAATGAATAAAACCATGTCTTCGGCATAAAATCCAAGAAATGGTTAACATGCCGTGAAATCCAAACCTTTAATTTTATTTTTTTTACATTAACATTAGTAAGGCCACACCTAATAAGGGTGTGTCCTGACTATGACGCTAAATTGCATCTAGTGGTGAGGCTCCAGTTTTGGAGAATGTGGGGTGGGAATTCATTGCTATTACTCTTAGGTCCACTTTGACCCGAAGTGGTAATACTTGGTTTTAGATAATGGTTTTACTTTAACCTGGGATTTTTTTTTTTTCTCTGCCCCCCCTTCTTTTGAAAGGTTATAAGTACCTGGTTAGGGATTTCTTCTGCAACTACAGTCCGTAAAGAACCTTTTTTTTTGGTTAGTGCATAATTATTGCGGATTTTTTTTTTTTTTTTTTTTCCAGAAATTTGAAAAGCCACAATGATTATGCACCCACCCCTAATCCTTCTGTATAAATTTACCAGTTAAATGTCCCTGAATTCCCTTTGCTGTCAAATAAAATTATTTAAGATTACACCAGAGAGTATGGCAAACATTCAGATTAATCTTCCATATACTTTAAATTGACCCCTTCATTCTACAACGATGACTTTTCTTTTCTCCTATGTATTTTTTTTTTTATGATTTGTTCAAACAAATCCTTTCTCGGACTGTTGTCCTCTATCTTTTAAGTTAATTTACATTTCGCTCTGTAACTGATACAAATTATCAAACATTTCTAAAATTTAGGCAAATAAAATTGTTCAACATGTAAACATCTTTTTATTTTAGTATAAATTAGTAAAAAAAAAAAATAGTCAGCCTGGTTAGAAAAGAATAAAACTGTAAAAACGACTGAAACTTTAAGAATTGTCTATTGTATTATAAAGGATTTTAAATCGCATTAAAAAAAATTCTCTAAGACGCGTTAATTTTTTTTTTTTTTTTTTTTTTTTTCTGAATTAAAATCTGTCCGTCAAAATGGCACATTTTTTTTTCCTCTTTAGTCTAGGCCCTTTTCTTAAATTTAGAATGTGACATTTTTAATTATTTCTATTTTTTTTCTCTTTCTTGCGAGGTCATTATGCCTAAGTGTTCTACCAAATTCTTGAGTAAATAGTAACAATACATTAAATAAAACATAACACTTGTATAAATGGAACAATCCAGTGTTGTTTTGTTTTTTGTTTTTTTACACTTTACCCCTGATGATGGCCCGTAAAGGAACTGAAAGTACTTGTGAACAAATAAGTTATGGCAAATACATCAGCCAATTCCAGCCTGATATATCATTCTGCACCTAAAAAGGATTGTGAACATTTGCTGACAAAACATGTCTGCCCAGTTCAACCAAATATATTTAAGAGAAAAATGTTGCCTAATTTATAAAGAGCAGTTGATGTGTATGTATGTTCGAAGGAAAATACAAAAATAAAACAGTAAATAAATATATAATATATATATATATATAATATATATATATATATATGGTGTTCCTTAATTGTACGACAGTTAGCATCTTGCAACACCTAGTTGAAAATGAAACCGTCCAAATCAGGATTTACATCTTTGCCTTTCATATTGGACGATTTGGAGGGTCTCATTTTTAACCCGAGGGTGTTGCAAGGTGATAACGATTGAAAAATTAAGGAGCACGAGTGTGTGTGTGTATATATATATATATATATATATATATATATATATTCTCTAGATCATCATTACTGAAGGCAAACACGTTTGATATACCCTATTAATTTTGATGGACAATTTTCTGTTCTGTTTGATTCTTCGAAAAAAAAAAACTTCCTTTAATAATGGATTGCCTTAAGCTTCTTCTTCTTATTCTAAATTGTTTTTCTTTTTTCTTTTTCTATTTCCATCATTCGGAAATTAAGATTGACTTTTTCTTTTCTCTCTTTCTTTCTCCATTGTTGTATCGCATGATGTAGTTTTAGATTATTTTTTTCTTCCTTTCCGAACAAACATAATTGTTCAATATTGTCATGTGATAGCGTCTTTTCTTTCATATGATCTACACTAAGAAACAAAAATAAGAATGAACATATATTAATTCACATGTCTTTCTCTAATAAAACAATTCTCTTCTAAATTGGTTTCTATTGTGTAAAAAGACCAATAACAAAGTTATATATATATATATATATATTATATAATATATATATATATATATATAAGATAATCTACTGAATCAGACGAACCTACTATTAGTTTCGCATAAAGCTCTTCAGGGCTAAAATCTGACCAGATCAGATTTTAGCCCTGAAGAGCTTTATGCGAAACTAATAGTAGGTTCGTCTGACTCAGTAGATTATCTTTATTACTTGGCTCTACTTAGGTATCGAGCACTTTTTACAAATTAGCTTCTCCTAGCGGTTATATGAATATATATATATATCTTATATACATATATATATACATATAAATTGTTTTTTCTTTTGGCCAAATACTATACCAATAGATTATTTTTTGTTGGTACGAATATCTTGGTCTTTTCTTTTTTTTTCAAACATTTTTTCTTCCTGGTTGATGTTTGGTAGTATATTTTTACAATCAAACTCTCTGCCGGGTTTTTTCTCTCCGCAAGGATCTACCAACACGCTTGGGTATATTATATATATATATTATATATAATATATATAATTATATATATAATGTGTGTGTGTACAAGTGATTAACCTGCTCGAAGTTCACCAT